>JAYKKT010000075.1:1200000-1780000 GCA_036023115.1 Brasenia schreberi | reverse complement strand
ATCAAAAGGAAAGCCGGAAAGCCAGTAAAAAGATTCACATTTAAAACACCCGCCGCTGGAGTGGATTTTCCGACGTCTGCCACCAATCCTCCTAGTCTTTTGGGCCCTCACACACCTCCGATCATGTCTTTTATCCACAGAAAACGTAGCCGTCCAGATTTCTACACAACCACACTCATCAACCGAAAGCAACAGTTAATTGCAGCCCAAAACTTCATACCGAGTTCTATTATCTTATATTTGTAGGAAAACACCCTCCCCACTACAAATGAACTCTCTGCCACCCTCAGAAAAGTGAAAGAAACCAAAGATGCAGCTTCATGCTCACTGAACCTTGGAGGACATCAGATTACCTCATTCATAGTGGCAACCTATGGTAGTAAAGTGCACTGTCGGTCATATCGGTGAAGTTATTTTCATGATGCTATTATACACGAACACGGATATGTGCTGCTACGTATGTGGAAAAAAGGTGAAAATTATATAAATGCATGTATATACCCAATTGTTGCAATAAATGAACAAATAGCACTATCTGTCTAGATTTATGATACTTAGCCTTCGTCAAAGCTAGATAGATGTGCACTCTCATTGACAGTAGAACACTAGTAGTTTTGGATCAATGGTCATATCCCATAAAGATAATTACGGGAAATGAAGTCAAATATTTGGTACTGGTTAAACGGTCAAGGTGAAAGACTATATTATATGTATGTATGTATTTATGTATGTATAAACCAGCAGTATATATACACTCACTGTTCTAAGACATGATATCGTGCCTTGGTGTCTTTCTTCCGAAAGAAAGCATTAGCAAATGTGAGATGAAAACAGTGATACCTCATTGACAGTGGCAGTAATGGTAAGAATGGATGATACTGTCACATCCATAAAGATATCTCAGATACTAATTACTATACACAAAGTCAAATTTTTACTGCTACATACATAGGCCAAAGGTGAAAATAACGCAGATGGATAAAAAAGGAACCGCACAGATCTCAGCATATATACACTGTCTGCATACTCTCAGATTAGACAATGACACTACCTGAGGCTTTTGTGAAATTTGGCTAGAAAGATGTTTATATCTCACTGAAAGTGGCATGGCAGTAAGAATGGATCACTGGTCACATCCCATAAATACTTTTTCAATATATGTGTGGATATATACATAAAGACAAAAAACATGACTTTTAATGTTATTATTTATATGAAGTCAAATATATGTTTCTACCAACATGGCCTAAGGAAAATGAAGGGAGAATTTCATGGTGGTTGGGAATCAGAGAGCCGTCTAAGAGGATGGTGGGGACTGTGGAATGCTCGCTGCACAAAGTATGAAGCATGATCAGAGAAAGCAGAAGCAGAAATATGAGCAATTCCCAACTCTCGAGCTGTGTTCACGTGGGGGGACTGCTTTTCATTACATTGCTCTTCAAATTCAAGTCCCGATTTCTTATAGTTTTCTGGGTCTGCATAAATTCATTTCTGTCTCATGCCCAAATCTCTAGGATCATAGAAACATTAGTTTGTCTATTCTTCTCTTTGGTCTCTTATTTATCCATTTATATAAATTTTCTTCTTGGAAATTAGAACGGGAGGAATAGAAAGCCCACTGAGGTCAAACACCACGATTATCCGAACACAATCTGGTGCATGGGGAAATGAGTTTGATGGCACTGCTTATGTAATATAAAGTATCATGAATATTGTAGTGGACTACTTTGGCCCCCAAAATTTATTAAAGCTAACCAATCTATCATTCGTTCTAAGTCAATTCATATACTTTTTTTCCTCTTGACAATTCAATCTCTCTCTCCATTTATGTATATATATATATATATGGAGAGAGAGAGAGGGATTGGAATTATTGTTTTGATTTTTTCCTCTTTTCTTCTTTTTGGGGTTCGATATAAAACATATATGGTTACTTTGGCAAGGTTAAGCTGTGGAAAACTCGAAGGTAAAAGCTATAATATACATATACTTAAGTAAAACATGTATATAACATGGGTTGGCAATGGAGACATGTTGTTGGGCATCTTTAATTAGGACACAAGTAGCTACTGTTTTACTGTTTTTCATGCTTTTCATTATCTTCTATTAAAGATTGACTAAGTGTTGCTTAAATATCTTATGTAAGCTGAGTGTTACCTTGAATTAGATATGCGTTTGGTGCATGTGTATGTGCGCCTACGCATCTCCTCTTGTCCATGAGTACCTTTTGAGATTACAATTTTGTACCCTTTGCAGTCGACACAAGGACACACCCATCTGACACGGTAAAACTGAACCATAACACTTCCCAAACCTAAGTCACCAGTTACAGGCATGACTACGTATCTCCACACACACGTCTGTTTGTGTGTAAAAGGGAATTCTAAGGTCTTGTGTAGAACCATTCTTGACCTCTACCATTAGATGAAGCCTGATGGACAGTCGGGTTGTGTAAAAAAGAGCACAAGAACTTTTGTACTAAAGTACAAAAGCAAAGACATTGTTTTTCTCTAACATCTCATCTATTGATTGGGCTCGATCCTACCATCAAGAATCCTAGGGTAGATACTGTCAAAGTACCATAGCATATAGAGAGAGCTGGAATTGCAAGACTTTCATTCAAATGCTAGGCCATGCATGCCACTCCAAACTATCTTATCAGATAGATGAATAATTAGAAAAAGCAAAGAGTGAAAAAGTTCTTTTTTTCTGATCTATGCCAGTCATCTCTCTGATCCATCGATTTGGATTAGCATGAATAAAAGTCTATCAACATTGTGTTTCGGTGTTAGCAATCCAGTGCAAACACCCCATGTCTCATGCTCAAACCGTACACCCCAGAAAAAATCATGTTAACAGAATTTTGTATGTACTAGAATAGAAAACCATGTTAACCCACATAATTGAGTGGACAATATAATCGAAACATCAACGTCAATAGCTTGCATCAAAATTGTAATATTTACTTCATGCATTATCAAGAAATTAAATATTCCACTCAAAATATATCTCAAACATTATATTGTTTTTTTTGTTACAAAGGGAGGCCGAAGCCTTAAGGCACGCACACACATGCACCTCCTTGGAAGTCGAACTTGTCAACTGCAAGTGGACATCAGAGAGCCCTACCAGTGAGCCAATACTCTGGGTACCTTTAATATTAATAAGCAGCTTTTTTCAATTCATGCTTGACCCTTCTCAAACGAACCAATGAGCCGAACGTGAACAGACTACTTGGTCTACTTTTCAATGTGCACGTATAACCCATAGGGAACAAGAGAAGGCAGTAAAAATTTATTAACTAAGACAGTAAGGTAAACCCTAGATGATTCCGAGCCACACTAACAAATAATAAAAGGAAAAGGAAACAGAAAAACAAAAGGAATTGGCATTGAGAATGAGAATGATATATACACTGCAATAATAGAAAGGTTTTAGTTAATATGGCCTTCATCCTCATGTGTTTTCTTTTCTTTTTTTTGAGATTGGAGGATATGGTTGTTTGGAACTGCCCCAAAGAGTGATGATGACATGGGAGACTTAAATGGAAGGGACAGACAATTTACTACGGGACAGACATGTCCTTATTTAATGGCGATTACTCCCATTATCCATTTTGCACCTTTTCTTATCTCTATTTTTGCTTTGGACAGGTGACTGATGTTAGCCGACCCCGTCTAGTATGGGAAAAGGCTTAGTTGTTGTTGTACAGATGACTGATGCATTGAGCTCGTACCAACATTCCATATAATTATAATTAATTCGTTGTAAATATATGTGTATCTATGTATATGTTTGTGTGTGTACATTTTTTGGTGGAGTTGAATTAATGAGAATACGCCATATCTATGCTTATGATGGTGATCCACTCTTCCATATAGCCGGTCCCTACACAGATAAAGGAGGGGCATTATATAATTTACTCAGCCGGCACAAAACTCGATTTTCTAGTGGAGTCATAAACTTTCCTACTTAGTTTGCACTTGGCCTTGGTTTAATAAGCCTTATATAGAAGAGAAGCAAAACTAGATTGAACCAGTCGCATCTATGTCAACGTATTGGAATTAAAATAAATTATGAAATGTACAACTGTACCAAGAAAAATGTCAGACCAAAGGTAAAAGATATTAGCAACCTTTAAAATAACGTGAATGGGGTTCAGATTCGTATCACATATTCAAATTACAACCTTTCTTGAACAGGTTCACACGCACACACACGCACACACACACACACACACACACACACACACACATATATATATATATATATGTTCAACTACTTGCTCATAGCATGCATGTACTATATATATACAGATACACACGAACACACACACACACACACATATATATATATATATAAGTTGGCAAGTAGATCGCACCATATTCATGGCTTGCATTGGTTATGTATACACACAGAGAGAGGGAGACTCTTTTCTTATTAATGAAGTTTCAGTTTTGCTAATCATCCCAATTATGTGTTATCTTCATCAGCAGTTAGGTGCACAACAACACTGTTACATGAAGTCAGTTTTATACAGTAAGGTACGTGGAAGTGTACCTTGCATGCATGTGCATATGTATGTTTCTTGCAAATATTGCTGTAGGAGTGGAGTATTGTTCTACCTGCACAATTTATTGTCAATCAGATCGTACCATATGCGTGGCATTGTTATGTGGTGGATTTAGGTTGTACCTTTTTCCATTTTCATTGGATATCAACAGCTAGACTTTAGCAGGCTTATAACTGTCAACCCTGTTATTTTCTTTGAGCTTCAACCACTAATGCATTCAATTCAACAATCTTGTGCCTGCCTTTGACAATTAGATCAAACATGAATACCATATTAACTATTTTTTATGCTTTTGCATCATCATCACGTCTATAAGGAAAGGAAGATCTGAAATTTAACGATCATATCCAATGAAACAAGCTAAATTAAGCACCCTATTTTAGCTTCAGTAAATCATTGTACAAGGCATTAATAAAAGATAAAATGGATCTTTTCGAGTATTATCAGCTCGTGATCTTAGTATAGCTCGTTTGCTGTCAACATGTCTTTTCACTCCCATCTTGTTCTTGTCAATACAATTACTGTCTGTGAAATAATGGTTTCCCGTAGAGAAAAATTTGCGAAGCAGTATTGCCATATGAAAGCACTTAACACTGAAATGTGGAGTCCACCTGCTTTCTTTTATCATTCATTCTTAGCTGTCAAAATTCTCTCTATACGGTTCATACTCGAGAATTCCTCAAAACCTCAGTTTGTTATTGTTGAACAGCAGTTTGAGAATAAATATCCAAGGGAATCAATAAAGAGAGGACAGCAACCAATATTTTTATCATCCCAATATATCTCTGAGATATATGTGTTTATAGATTAAACAAGAACGGCAAGCCTCTGTTTGATGATTTATTAACCATATTTGAGTTTAGCACCGTGATTGTTGGGAGGTAGGTAGGAAATTTAGCAGCAATTTATACAATGCATGTACTTGTTGAGGCATATATTAGACCATTGTTACCAAGATGTTCATTGGAACTGTCTTTTGCAATTGAGAGAGAGAGACTAAAGACCGAGAGGACTGCATTTAATACATGCAACTGTGTCATTGAAGGGAGAGAGATGTGGGCCGGTTTTGAATGATTTTGTAATCCATTGCTTTATGATTAATAATTGACCTTTCTCTGATACATGCACAGATATCCTTGTGTCTCACTCTTCTTTCTCTCTCCAACCAAGTGCACACTCGCTCTCCTCGAAGAAGTCATGATGACCTTATGATGGGCACTGTGGAATAATCTTTTTTCTTATAATTTTTTCTTTTAAGAAAATTGTACCACGGATTAATACCGTTGACAGTGTACGGCCACTTCTTCTCTGCCCGAGGTGTCCGGAAGCATAGGGGAAGGCAGAGGGAAAGTAAAGCAATAAAATGCAGTGCTCGCCTGGTCGGCTTGGTCTTCTAGTCGTTCAGTCACGTCCATGGCCAGCTTTTTCCCATCTTATTTGTGAAACGGGCAAGAGACCCACTTTGGATTTTCCCGATATGTATGATATACTAATATTGTTTTTAGTACTTAATAACTAATGTTATATTTTGGTATTTGATGTAAAATGGATTTTGTGATGTTGGTGAATAGGGAAGGAGCCGCATTGGTGAGTGAGGTGACTTGACCCTGACCCAACGACTAGATCAAGACAATACCAATGACATGTCCTCCATGAACGACGCTGACAAGGGCCTCACTGCCCGGCATTTAAACCGGAGATTAAATAGGGGGAGAGTCGCCGTAGCCCACCACCAAACCCTTTTTTCATTTATTCCTTTGTTGCAGCTGTTAGATTATTAGGTTGGACCCTTAGTTAGATACTCTTCTCCGGATTTTGCTAGGAAAACAATGACCATCAGTCCTACGCCCCCACCAAAACCATCCACCACACACATACTCACACGTGCATGTGTGTGAGTGTGTGTGTGTGTGAGAGAGAAAGAGAACTCCAGGAAGACTATCACTGAGTTTTGGCTTCCTTATTAGGAAATATGGAATCTTCAAATATGGAGTTATGTCCAGTAAGGCATATGAGATCCTGGTTTTGTGAAACGTTTCAACTTTGTTAGACTTGGTTGGTTTATTGCTCTTTCGAGATATATTAGATGGCTTCTTTTTTTTGGATTTTGGGAGTGGATTTGGTTAAGTTCCTGATCCAAACCGGATCATAGACAACAACAACAACAACTACAACTACAACAACTAAGCCTTTTCCCATACTAGACGGGGTTGACTACATGGATTCTTTGTTTCCATAGATTCCTATCGTGTGCCATGTTACCAGTTAACACACAATAAGCTGGATCATTCTTTATTGTTTCTTTCCAACACTTTTGTGGTCGTCCTCTACCTCTTTTAATACTTTCCAAATTTAGTTTTTCATACCTTCTTATAAGTTCTTCTTTTGATCTTCTTTCTATATGTCCAAACCATCTTAAACGATATTCTCTCATTTTATCCTCTATTGATGCAACTCCTAATTTGTTTCTAATAACCTCATCATGAATACGGTCTTTTCTTGTATGACCACTCATCCATCTCAACATCTTCATTTCTGTCACAGACATCTTTTGTACATGTTAATGATTAACTGTCCAACACTCAAAACCATAAAACATGGCAGGCCTAATTGCTACTCTATAATATTTACCTTTTAACTTTAATGATATCTTCTTATCACAAAGAATACCTAATGCTCCTCTCCATTTTAACCAACCAGCATTAATTCTATGCGTAACATCTCCATCAATTCTTCCATCAGTCTAAAAAAATTGACCCTAGGTATTTAAAACTTTCCTTTTGGGGGATGCAATGTGTGCCAATTTTAATTTCTATGTCCTCTGCGGTAACCAAATGATCAAACTTACATTCCATATATTTTGTCTTTGTTCTACTAAGTCGGAGGCCTTTGCTTTCTAATGTTTCTCTCCATAGTTCCAATTTTCTATTAGCTTTTTCCTTAGACTCCACTAATACAATGTCATTTGCAAATAACATACACCAATGAGCTTCATCTTGAATATGTTTTGTTAACTCATCCATCACTATTATAAATAAGTATGGACTTAAAGTTGATCCTTCATGTAACCCAATATTAACTTCAAAGAAGTCTGTCATTCCTTCATGAGTCCTCACACATGTTTTTGTACCATCATACATGTCTCTTATAAGGTTAATATATGTCAATGGGATATCTCCTTTTTCTAAAGTTTTCCAAAGAACCTCCCTCAGTACTCTATCATAAGCTTTTTCTAGATCAATAAATATCATGTGAAGGTCTTTCTTTTTTGCTCTAAAATGTTCCATAAGACATCGCAAAAGGTGAATCGCTTCAACAATGGATCTGCATGACATGAATCCAAATTGGTTCTCTGTTGTACTTGATACTTGTCTTAACCTACGTTCAATAATTCTTTCCTACAATTTCATAGTATGGCTCATTAACTTGATACCTCGATAATTCGCACAATTTTGAATGTCTCCCTTGTTCTTATATATGGGTATAAGTGTACTTGCTCTCCATTTCTCGGGCATCTTTTGGTTTTTCCATATTTCATTAAATAGTCTTGTGAGCCAAGTGAGTCCTATTTCTCCTAGTATTTTCCAAACTTCTATAGGAATATTATCTGGTCCTACCGATTTACCACCCTTCATATGTTTCAGAGCCTCTTTGACTTCATTCTTTTGAATACATCGGTAGAAATTGTGGTTTATATACTTTTCTTATTTGGCTAACTCTCTTGAGCTAATACTAACATCTTTATTTTCATTAAAAAGCTTATAAAAATAGTTTTTCCATCTATTTCTTATATCATCATTTGCCACTAGAATTTTTTCATCATCATCCTTGATGCATCTAACATAATTAAGATCTTTAGTTTTCTTATCTGTAGCCCTAACTATTCTAAAAATATCTCTTTCACCCTCATTTGAGTTGATTTTTTTTATATAAATCCTCCCAAATTTTAGCTTTTGCTTCACTCATGACTTTTTTCGCTTCCTTCTTTGCTTTCTTATAAGCCTCTAAAGTTTCACTAGTTTTCTTAGCATAATGTAATTTGTAACATGCCCTCTTTGCCTTGATTTTATTTTGTACTACTTCACTCCACCACCAAGCTTCTTTTTGTGCTGGTACACCTCCCTTAGATACACCTAACACATCTTTCGCCACTTTCCTAATATGTATAGCTATATTGTTCCACATATCAGGGTGTACCAACATAATTCCAAACATTTCCTTGAAGGACTTTCTGTTTAAATATATCTTCTTTCTCTCTTTTGAGGTTCCACCATTTAGTCTGAATAGCTCGATGCACTCTTTTCTTCTTTGTCTATTTTTTTATTTGTAAATCCATAGCTAAAAGTCGATGTTGGGTGGCTAAGCTTTTTCCTGGAATTACCATGCAATCTTTACAACACGCTCTAAGTTTTTTTCTACAAATAAAGTAATCAATTTGTGTTTGTGATAAGCCACTCTTATAAGTAATTAAATGTTCATCTCATTTTTTGAAGATTGTATTGACTATAAAGAGATCAAATGCCATAGCAAAATTTAAAATCTTCCTACCTTCCTCATTTATATCCCTAAAACTAAAGTTTTCATGAATACCTTGATATCCTAATGCCTCTTTACCGACATGTCCATTTAAGTCTCCTCCTAAACAAATCATCTCCTTTTGTGGAATCTTTTAAATCACCTTATCTAATTCTTCCCAAAAAACTGTCTTTATACTATCTTCTAGTCATACTTGGGGTGTGTAAGCATAAACTATATTCAAAACTTCTACTCCTAACACTAATTTCAACGTCATGATTCGGTCACCATATCATTGTATGTCTACTACACTATCCTTTAAATATCTATTTATAATAATACCAACTCCATTTCGAGCCTTTTCTTTACCTGAGTACCATAATTTAAAACTTATATCCTCTACCTCCTTTGCTTTTTCTCCAACCCATTTGTCTCTTGTAAACATAAAATATGAATCTTTCTCCGAATCATAGTATCTACCACCTCCATTAGCTTACCGGATAATGTTCCAATATTCCAAGAACCAATACGAATCTTATTTTTTAGGACTAGCTTCCTTACCCCCCGCATCCGTCCATAATCAAAATGCGGAGACCCTCTCTGCAAATTATTCACTACATTCAGGCGGCAATGTAGCGGGACTAACTTATTTACCCACACCCGTCCATGATGTGGGAACCCTCTCTGCAATTGATTCACTACATTCGAGCGAAAATGTAGTAGCCCTTGCTTACTTATTACTGCATTCGGGCTCTACAGCGTGTCGCTAGGCGGGGACGCCCCGAAGCAATGCTCATAATTTTTGTAATCCATGTTATAAAATCCGACGAAGTTTTATGCTGGTTGTCGGAAGCCTAACATAATTATGGAATGTCCTGAACCAGAAGGCATGGGATATGGGGGTTGCCATTTTTTTGGATATGACAACTGCATTTGCACAACTAGCTATGTTGTCACAAATTATGGCTTTAGGAAAGGTACCTAATCACTTTCAGGCTTGATTGAATCTGTACACTGAATCCAATCCATCTTTTCATGACCCATGAAATCCTAGACTTTTTTCTACTTCAAAAATGAAAAAATAGGACCAAGAGTGCCTTTCAAATGGTGGGGAATTTTGTAAAAAAGATGGAAATATCTCGGATTTTGGATATCAATTCAATCCGAACGTAGACTTTTGGGTCACAAGTGAGCTTCGGTTTGTCTTGTTATTAAGTCTTAAGCCATAGTACCGAACCGGGAATATGTTGAACAAGTTGGAGGCATGAAAATTGTTAACAAAATTCTTATCGTGGGAAGAATCCAAGCACGATCGTATTCATTTCCGGATTGGGTTACAGGCTGCCAAACAGGAGCAGAGGCATCAATATATTCGAAGTTTTGGATCGTATGAAGAATGATCCAAACTTTCCTACCTGTGATTTGTTTAAAGTGTCATTTTTGTGCAAATAGAGTGAAACAGTATCAACCATCCATCTTAAGATGGATGTATGATATTCACAATCACATTTTTGAACTGCATCACACCAATTACTACAAAGCACTGGTAAAGGGTCGGACCTTTCCTTTCAATGCATCTCTCTCTCTCTCTCTCACACACACACACACACACATCTTGCATGGCCCTTTCACATGCACCGTCTTGTTTATTTTTGGCTATGATTTGACTGATCGTTGGCCATGCACATATATACCTCCCTACCACCATTCTCTCATACAATGACAACAAGAGAGTGAGTTTTGATTCCTTGGGGCATTACATTCTTCATGAGCTTTTAACATCACATGTAGACGACGTTGTGGGATGTGGATGAGTCGATGTAAATGGGACTAGTGAATTTGTCTCCCCCACAAGCTCGGGTCGCTCTCATCTTTACACTAAACATGGCAACACACAAAGACCAAATGAAAAAACAAAGGTGACTTTACGTCCAAAAGGCTTACTTACCTCTTTATCTCACAGCCTTTCAATCTCTTTTTGCCTTGGGAATTTGTGTTCTCTTCATTTCTTCGATGAGAATTAGTTACGAAAGACCCTACTTGGGGAGGAGGACCACTACCAAAAGTGATAGTACTCGCTGCACCAACGTTTACTCAAGGTCCTTTTACAATTTCTCTTTAAATTGCATGCAAATGGACTTCTTTCTGCCTCACTCTTCCCCCATGTGGCTCCCTTTAGCCCATATGAACCGATACCATTCTTTTGCCTTTTCAGCACTTAAGGTTCGCAACCAACAACATAGGCCTCTCTCTCTCTCTCTCTCCCACACACACAGACACACAGATAGTTGACGTCCTGCATCATTCCCGATCTAATCTCAATACATCACAAACTATTGTAAGACGGTTCATCTAAATTCCTTTTCCTTCGCAAACTTGCAACTCGTTGGTCCTCACACAAAAATCCAAAAGGAGCTCACTGAAAAACACACTATACAAAGGCTATGCTGTTTGTGGTAAAGAAGAAAGTTCATAGATTGGTCCTCCCTCCCGTTATGTATAGCATTTACAGCACAGCTGGTTTCATCTTTTCAATCAACCAAGTAGACATTTCATATGAAGTGAACAATAGGATATGGTGGTCCTCTAACAAAACCGCATTTGGAGATCCTAATCTCCGGATGATTCGCCAAGGTTGTATCATTTCTACATCGATGGTACGGTGAAGAATCAAAATACACCGTGGAACCTGACTTTGGCTACGTTTACAGGCACATTTGATAATCTAACAAGATGTTCTAGACATAGGGCAATCAATTGATAATACAAACATGTCCTGGATACAAGATATTGGAAGTCCATTTTGTTTTGTTTTCTCTAATGATCCAAGTTATATTTAGTTACAATGATGAATGGTATTCTAAGCTCTTTTAGAGCAAAACAAGTATTTTGACTATGATGGTGTGCAGATGTGAAAGGAACTCATTCTGCAATTACAGATAATATAGTCAGCTCCAACAAAGATTTAGTTCAGTTGGATGTTACGACAGTAAGTAAACCAAATCTATAGCAATTATTGGAGCATCGCGTGATCAATGGAATTTAGCAATTATTGCACAGCTGTGTTAACAAACCCCTAACCAAGTACCAAAGAGCCAACCCTAGCAAGTGCATTTTTGCCCCTTTTGTGCCCAAAGCTGCAAAGGAATTTAGTATAAGCTAAGATTCAGTTAAGAAACACCAGTAGCAAATGCTGAATTCCAAGCCAATGACCTTGGCATTCCTCCACAAAATTCCAGAGAAATGGGTGTTTCGCATGCATCTGTACGCATTGAGTTTTGCATGACTTATACGTTTAAATTTCTTTGGTTCAGCACATGGCATTCCTCACAAAAAGTGTGCTAAAAGGTTCTACGTAGTGGATGCACAGGTACCGCATGGCAGCAAAAGCTTTCTATTTGAACTGTTTGTCACTTAAATCTGTTATTTTTCTTGATACTTTCCTGATGGTGGAATATGTATGAGGAAATACCCACCATGGAGTCCAGGAATAAATAATCGTATCGCAATTTGTAAACCACGACACGAACATCTGCACTATGCAGTACATGAATTCAAGGTTAACATGCATGAGTTGCCATGATTTTGTAAAGCCACTTTAGCTTCTTTTCCAATAAATTGACAAAAAAACATTCACATAAGAGCAGCATTATCTGTATCGCACCGTATCATACGATATGATACGCGTCGATCAACACTGCATAAGAGGCCTCAGTTGAATGATGCATAGTGTGGCAAGTAGTTCACAAACAAGGTAAACTCAAAAATACTGATCACCACCAGTCAATTCAAAGAGGAAGCTTCTTACGGGGGAACTTGGGAGGAAAGGGCATATTCTTCATGTTTTCGACTTGCAACTTGTGCAATATGCAACTGTACATGTATCTGATAATGGCAAGGTATGATTATTATCTAAAGTTCTTTGCACCATTATTTCTTAGTCCATAAGATATCAATTGTGATAAAATCTTTAAAAGCGAGACATCTCAAAAAATTTTATAGTAGCAGTAAGATCTTTCATGTTTATGCATAACAGAAACCTGAATGGTTAAAATGGAAACGGTAAGCATAAGCTAGTTGATAAAAATTTTCACTCCTCAATCTTATAGTACACCGAAGAATAACGAAGTCTTCAACATCAACCAAAGAAGAGGCTATTCCGCAGAATGCCCCTACAACAATGCCCAAGTCGCAATGGTTACTTCCCAGCAACCTTTCAAAGAAATGACTCTGGTACCCTGTCCAAGCCACCAACTGAAAGCAGTTTGCGTTTAGAATCCAGAAACCCAATAAAGGGATTCAAAAGAACCATTACCATCTTTCAACGAAGTCAATAAAAACCACAAGAGGGTGATATTAAGGGAACAGAACAAACTGGAATCCTTTAACAAGCTAAATGAATTAAAGATTTTAGAAAATTTTAACCCAAAAAGGATGACTATCATATAATAAAAAGGGTGGAATGGAAATGTAAATGGAAAGAAAACACAGGAAAAAATTCAAAAGAAATTTAAGCAATCCAGGGAAACTGCACTACGTACAGAAGCCGAGGGACACATTAGCATTACTAAGATCTTCACCTAAAATACTCCTCGCCAATAGAGAACTAGATAACGGAGTCATATTTTTCACTATATCACAAACACAGTTAACGAGCTTCATGTGTATCAAGTCAGCCGAATGATTCATACTGATTGAGTACATTGAAACAAACTGGACAAACCAATGACGATAGATGCTATATGGAACAAGCATCAAAACAAATGATTTGACAGATACACATGGGAATCCTCTTATCATATAATCTTACAGTCACAAATGATTTGACAGATACACATGGGAATCCTCTTATCATATAATCTTACAGTCTATGCTACGCAGGAAAGTTACAAATATTTTCAAAATAAGGTTTCACAAATTCACTATGGAAGGCCATTCATTTAACCCATACATCCTCGAAGGGGAGAATTGGTGTAAAGAACAAGAGCAGCATCTCAAAGGCAGTACTTCCTTCCTTTTTAGGAGAGAGAAAATTTCACATGTACAATAAAAGTTCACGAGTCCCAGCAATGTTACCCTCAAAACATCCACATATAAGTAGTCAATAGTGTGCTATAGCGTTATAGCAGATGAAGAACCACTATAGCATGCGTCCCTCCAAGGCATCGATAGCACTGCTAACAGTGCTATAGCAGTCCGCTATATCTGTTTTAACGTACAGATTGTTTGGGTCGGGTCGATCCAAATCCATTGCAACAACCCAAATCTAGTAAATAAAAAGACCTAACCCTAAACTTCCTCACCTCGTGTCTGCTCTCTCCGCCACCACCAAGTAAGCTCTCTCTCTCTCTCTCTCTCTCTCTCTCTCTCTCTCTCTCTCTCTCTCCTTCTCTCTTCTCTCTCTCTCCCTTTCCCTATTTCTTTCTCCTCCTCTGCCTCCAAATATGTGTGTGCGTACATGTGTGTTTGCGAATGTTGTTCATCTTCGTGATGAGATTCATGGTGCCTATACAAGTCGACAGTCCTTTTGTCTGAGGTTCTTTACAAGCCTGATTCCACTCATTATGGCTGATACCCGTGATGTATGTCAATCTTTGACTAAGTGCCAAACAAATCGATGAAAGAGAGATTCAATGTGGTTGTTGTCACCTTTATGTCAGGAAGAAGGGGGGAGGGGAGGGGGGGCACGAGAGACTCGAACCAGTCGTAGTGAAGAGTCTGAGTCCTTTCTTGGTTTTCTCTCCAAAGTCCAAACCCAATTGTCCCGGAGCGCCCTCCCTCTCCCTCTCTCTCTCTCTCTCACACACACACACACATGCACTTACAAAGGCAAGGCCCATACAGAAACGTCTGGAAGCGGCCGCTACCATCTGCCTAGTACCGAAGATCCGACGATAGGCTTGTGGAATTGATGGCAGACGACAGATCCCAAAGAAGCAGCCTTGTTGAGTTTACAATACTATTTAATATTTATCACAAATTGATTTATTATTTGCATATATGTTTTTCCTTGTTTAATTTTTTGTGCATTTTAAGCATGTCATTCACCATTCACACATTGCCACCATCCCACATTGCCTGCATCACTAGAACATCTTAACTTTTCAGATCAGAATTGCTAGCATGTTTATATTGAGGTTCTTTGCCTTTTGAGTTAGAGTCACCCTTTTATCTATCTTCATGGATGACTATAATCATAACACAATGTATTTTAGTTGTTTATCTGTAGTTTTTTCTTTGTTCTGTTTTTGATTCATAAGAAAATGATATTGTCCTTTCCTTTGTGCTTGCTAGCAGATAAAATCCTTTTTACGTTCAGTGTCTCCTGTTTGCTTTCCCAAGCTATAAAGTTTTATTTGACTCTTTCCTGAATCCTAAGAAGTGCTTGAGGTTTGGAATGTGGCTGGTGAAACATGTAGATTTATGTGTTATTAGTTCCTCCGTCATGCTTCTATTCCACTTGTTGCCATTACATAACATGTGGGAGCTCTCTTTTGCTTATATCTTCCTGTGCTTTCAGGTTACCAAGATCACCTGTTACACCCAAGGCCTCCTCTGCCACTTCAATGTATAACAACAACAACAACAACAACAACTAAGCCTTTTCCCATACTAGACGGGGTCGGCTACATGGATTCTTTGTTTCCACAGATCTCTATCGTGTGCCATGTTAGCAGTTAACTCCCAATAAGCTAGATCATTCTTTATTGTTTCTTTCCAACACTTTTGTGGTCGTCCTCTACCTCTTTTAATACTTTCCAAATTTAGGTTTTCTAACCTTCTTACAGGTTCTTCTTTTGATCTTCTTTCTATATGTCCAAACCATCTTAAACGATGTTCTCTCATTTTATCCTCTATTGGTGCCACTCCTAATTTGTTTCTAATAACCTCATTATGTATACGGTCTTTTCTTGTATAACCATTCATCCATCTCAACATCTTCATTTCTGTCACAGACATCTTTTGTACATGTTGATGATTAACTGCCCAACACTCAGAACCATAAAACATGGCAGGCCTAACTGCTGCTCTATAATATTTACCTTTTAATTTTAATGGTATCTTCTTATCACAAAGAATACCTGATGCTCCTCTCCATTTTAACCAACCAGCATTAATTCTATGTGTAACATCTCCATCAATTCTTCCATCACTTTGAAAAATTGACCCTAGGTATTTAAAACTTCAATGTATAACGTGTTGAAAAATAAGAATGCGCCTGGCAAGCTAACCAGAAAGTTTGTACTTTCCTTTTCTGAGCATATTTTGTTTTTTGACACCCTTTGTGCTGTGATTATTGATTCAATGATAACAACATTTTTTGTTGTAGGGACTTGGGTTTGCACAAATTGGTCTTTATGTCAAAGGGGCTACCTGATGGAACTGAAGTGGCATACTATGCCCATGGTCAGGTGGGCAGAACTAGTTGATTGATGTACTTCTAAGGTTATGTGGTCTTTTGCATGCGATCTATATGTTGATATCTTTTTGACTTGTCATTGTTTTCTTTTGTGCAGAGATTACTTGAAGGATATAAACAAGGATTTAGCATATTCTGTTATTGCTAATAACACTGAGGTACTTGATATATTCTCTCTGCTTTAACCTGGCATGATCTGTATCACATAACATGGCATGATATGTTGCCATTTGTGGCATTTGAATGCCCTGTGGGTTCACCAACAAGAGCTTTAGTGTGGGTATGGAGGGGATCCTTATAATCAAGATGGTCATGACATTGACATAGTCTTTTACCAATCAACCTTTTATCTGATAGATTTAACCATTGAAGTCTTTATGTGTTATGTAGTAGACAGACACGTCTCTGTTCTCATATATAGTGAATACTTGATGCTGGTCACCTGGAAAAATCTCCCTTTTTCAATTGATGAGCATTTGAGATGTTTTATGTACATGCATGTATGCTGCAGAAAGTGTGGATCCAGCATGCATTGCACGTGGTAATTGGTATTGTTCATATTGCCAACGTAATTTTGAAGATGAGCGGGTTGCAGCTCATAGCCAAAACGCATTAGATGCTGGAAGAGTACCAGAGATGGAGGCTTTAGAGATAATGCACAACCGATGACCCGTGTTGTCAAAATGCCACAGGTTGACATTGGTGGTGGTTGTGTATTATACAGGTTAGTTTGCTGTTATTTTCAAACCGTGTATGCAAATAAGTAATTATATTTGAGCAGATAAATAATTATATATATTTCTTTTAATTTCTTTGCTTAATGCTTAGAATAACTTTGTTATATTTATGTTTTTGTTTTCTAATTTAAGGTTAACAATTCAATATGCATGTGTCACATGAAATTTCTTGTTTGTTTTCTTAGAAGTTAGAAGTATAATTTGTTTATTTAGTTTGATTCATATTCATTAAAGAAGTTGTTGTGTTTCTTGATATTTCTTAGAAATTAGAGAATTCATTATATATATATATATATATAATTTTTTAACCGTAAATAAGAGTGTACCGCTAAATCCGCTATATTCCCTCTACCGTGATATCAGGGTCGACAGCTGACAACCCGCTAGCTGCTATTGATAACATAGATCCACATACAATTCTTGTATAGAGAAACTCAGGCATTTCCTCATAACCAACAAGAACTTCTTTCAAGAGAAAAATGAAAAGTAGACCTGATTGAATGAAATTCAAGCTACACACAATAATATTGGATAAGAAAACCACCGTGCAAGGCCATTGAGTTTGTAAAATGAATTTATTGCAGGATGGAGGAGAAGAGAAATGGTGGGTGATTGTTGGTGCTGGTTGTGATGGTATGAAGTACAAGGAACAATGGTGAGGGTGATTTGCCTATGACTGCAGGTGGAGGCAACAGCAACAGCAGCGCTGATAGTAGTAAGTGCAGTCTTCGAATGAATGGCTGCAGAAGCAGTTGATACAAACCCGTGGTTCCAGCTGGTGGTGCAGCCGGTGACAGATGGTTGTGGTGGTTGTTAAGGTGAATGCAAGAAGTAATGGAAAGAGGGACAGAATGCACAAGTCTGTCGCTATTCCTGTTCTGAAATGTACAACTAAAACTAAACTTATCTCTCTTTATCAGTAACCTACTAAAATAAATTGAAACAATTTTGTGTCACAATGGTGCAACAACTTTTAGAAATTTTCGAGCAAGATGTTCAACATAGCCACAGCCCTCTTGACTGTGATAATTTACACGTCTTAACCAATCCATGCCCAGGCAGGCACAAAACCAAGTATTCAAAGGTTAGGTTTCATATTAATGCCAAATAATTTTATTTTGTCAAAGGTTAGTCTACCCAAGCCTAACAGCCACATGACCATCTACGATATATAGCCTGAGGGACTTCTGTCCAACTAAACGTACCTGATTTTATCCTCCTAGAGCTTCTTGAACAGTTCTCATTTATTTTGACATCCGCATGCCACTTCTCTGCAAACATCAAATAGAAAACTTTTCAACATGAAGTCCTTGCACATCTTATTCTAAACGAAAAATAAATCTTTGCAAGGGATAATTGCATCATTTCATCAACAGTGAAAATAAAGTACTTCAGCAAGAAGCATATCAAGATAACCAGCAATCAGCAAGTTTTGCATTTCCATATTCGAACTCCTGCATTGATTATTGGTAATTCATCAGATCACAATTTGCTAGCAATCTTTATTCTTTATACTTAGATCCTAACATGTAAAACAGCATCAGATGTTATCTAGAAGGCCTCAAAGTGATTTCCTTCTTTCTGAAGAATCTAAACACAATAAGAACTATTTTCAGCAACAACTAAGCCTTTTCCCATATTAGATGGGGTCGACTACATGGATTCTTTGTTTCTAATATATGGAAGATAAGTCCGACAAAGTTTTATGCCGGCTATCAGAAGCCCAACGGAACCCTCCTCCTTTATCCGGACTTGGGACCGGCTATGCAAGGGTGATCCCTTACATGGGTGGAGTTTGATCGTTTGGGGACTAGAAATTAAGATTGGCACACATTGTATCCCTCACAAGGAAAGTTTTAAATACCTAGGGTCAATTTTTCAAACAACAACAACTAAGCATTTTCCCATACTAGACGGGGTCGGTTACATGGATTCTTTGTTTCCACAGAGCCCAGTCATGTGCCATATTAGCAGTTAACTCACAATAAGCTAGATCATTCTTTATTGTTTCTTTCCAATACTTTTGTGGTCGTCCTCTACCTCTTTTAATACTTTCCAAATTTAGTTTTTCATACCTTCTTACAGGTTCTTCTTCTGATCTTCTTTTTATATGTTCAAACCATCTTAAACGATATTCTCTCATTTTATCCTCTATTGGTACCACTCCTAATTTATTTCTAATAACCTCATTATGTATACGATGGAGATGGTCCGCATAGAAGTAATGCCGGTTGGTTAAAATAGAGAGGGGCATAAGGTATTTTATGTGAATAAGAAGATATCATTGAAGTTGAAAGGTAAATATTATAGAGCAACAATTAGAACTATCTTCAGCGATAAAAAAAAAAAATTTAAGGCAATTCCACTTCTTGAAAATTTAGTGTTCCATGAAAGTGGAAAGCCAGAACGATGATGTTAGCATATTCTATAAACCAAGACAAAAGTGAAAGGAAGAAAAAACAACCAATCTTCAAGAAGTCAATTACGAAACTAGAACTATCAATTTGGTATAAATAACGTCACTGGAAAGTGTATGGAAAAAAGAATTTGTATAGAAAACATTGATCATAAACTATTTATTGAAAGTTGCAGCCACTCCACAGAAAATCACGGAAGAAAATAACTGCTAGGGAACTTGAATAGCCATGCCTTGCACTAATTGAGGGGAAAACGGCAGATAAAGCACGGTAAAAACACAAAGACAGTGTTAGCACCAAAAATAACAAGAATGAAGAGGTGTATCAATGTGTCCATGTGTTTATGCATGCATGTATTACAACTCCCAAACACGTCTGACATAAACACATATGTAGCACCTAGTTGTGAGAAATATATCCACGTCCAACTATGAAAGGTACACAGAATGACAAGCAAAGGCGCTTCATATGATCTCTCGATTCAACACTCAATCAACTAATTATTCCACCAGAGGAAACAGGCACATAGCAAAAAAACTGATGCATGCATCCCCAATCAAATCAATCTCGATCAAAGTATGAATTGGTAATCAGCATAAGTCCAACAACACAAACAAAATAGAGAGTAGCATCTAAACCCCAATGAGGTTGGTTTCCGAAATAAACAATGAAATTCATGGACGGAGAGAATCAATAGAGCCACATGGTTCAGTGAGCAACTGTCACATGTTTCCACCTTGCTCAGATTATCCAGAAAAGCTATAAAGAAGTTGCAAATTCTTGGGATAGTCCAATATTTACATAAACCACTCTCTTCAAAGAATGTGACAAGAAGAAAAAAGTCGCAGCATCTTTAGCATAAAAAGTGTGACTCGTTATTAATCCAAAATGCAACTAGCCAATTTATCAGCTCATTTGAATATCAACACTCACTATGCAAAAAAGAAGAAGAAAACACATGAAGCATTTAAAGACTAAATATGTTACACGTTTTACTTCAGTCAGCCTGAACAAGAAATACAGGCCACTCGTTACTAAGCCCAGATAAAATAGCCAAATGCACCAGTTCAACATATTAACAGTCATTATGCAATGAATACACATCAGCAAAAAGTAGAGAAGGATAGACTTACCACTTCAATTAGCCTGAACAAGAAACAAACATATTAACACTCATTATGCAATGAATACACATCAGCAAAAAGTAGAGAAGGATACAGACTTACCACTTCAATTAGCCTGAACAAGAAACAAAATTAAGAAAACAAATTCATGAATTTAGTACAGGATACTCACACAAGATTGCAACTTTTTCAAGGTGGCAATAAGCAGAGGGTCTCCAACAAGTAATCTTAACCTTTTGATAAGCTATCTCTGGTCATTCTTTTGATCTAGTAGAACCCCAAGAAAAAATAACTGTAAGTTCACCAAACAAGAGCAGCCTAGATAGAGAATCGTACAACAAGCTTACAATTCTTCACACCTTGAAAGCATCATAATAGTAATCAATGTGCTTCCTACAAGCCCCAGATATGTGCTTATCAATTGCAGCAAATAGTCGAGCAAATGGCACACAATCCGAGTTTGGCTTTTTCACTGGTTCTGGTTAATTTCCCTGTATATTTGGCTGATCACCCTTTAACAAGATTAAATTGCTATCCTTTCTCAAATAAAATATTTAAGTTTCCAAAAAAGTGCGAAGATACACAGCTCCACACTATCATGGATAAACTAGACAAATTTTCATGTCAAACCATCACGGGCTCAACTCCGTATGCTCCTAACTAGTGTTATTTATATCGCACCGGTACGATACATATCAGATCATGAGATGACAAAACTTATTGTTATGTATCGTGCGATACAACATGTGTTGTATAATACATGGTGTATCACCTATATTGTATGATACAATCGATATGTCCTGAACCTTTTATAAAGGTTGGTTCGCCGGCCGAACAAAACCCCATGTTTTTGCAAGGTTTCTGGCTTCTCTCTGGGTCTTCCGACTGCTCCAAGGCGACTTCCAACTTGGATGAGGCATCTCCAAAGCTTTTCGGGTCTCCAACACCACAATCACTTCGACAATGACAATACTGGCAATCTAGTGGTTGTGATATAGCTTTTTTTTGCTTTTTCTCTGTGTATTTGGTATTTTCTTGTATTTTTTTTTTTTTAATGATAATATATGAAGTGCGTGAATATCTTTTCATTGTATTTGTGAAGTGGGAGACACTTTATAATAGTCTCATTCCATTTAATGTAGCAAATTCTTATTATTTTCAAGAAAAGTATAAGATGTCATCTTATCAAAAGTTGAGAGGGAAACTATTAGATAAGATTGTTCTTAAAGTTCAAGAATATTGATTGACTTTAAGAGAGTTAGACTATCATGACAGACGGATTAACAGATAGGTGAGGAAGGACTTTCTTAAACTTTCTTGTCTATTGTCCTAAAGGACTTTTGTTTTTGAGATCCCTAAACATTTCATAAGAACGACATACTATAAAGGTTATAAGACAAGAATTTGATAAGGTGATATTAGAGGTTGGGTTTGAGAATGTAGTCCAAATAATTACACATAATGCACTAAATATAAAGCAGTTGGAAAAGAGTTAGTTGATACTTATATGACCTTTTATTGGACACCATATATAGCCCATTGTCTAGATCTCATCTTGAAGGATATTGGAGAGATGATGAGGTGAAGGCAACAATGAGTGTTGTCATGGTATCACAAAATTTATCTTTAATCGTGTTTTTATATTATGTATAATGAGAAGATATATAGATGGTGCAGAGCTCCTTCGTATAGCCGCTACTCGGTTTACAACTAATTTCTTATCAATACAGGACATTGTTAAACAAAAGCAAGATTGAAGAGAATGTTTTCCTCAAATGAGTGGCAACAGTTTCCAAAGTTGCCTCGCCTCAAAATAAAAGGAATAGAAAATTGAATGAGATATCAGAGACAGTCTTTAAGAGTACATTTTGGAACTCTTCTATTAAACTATTAAGGATCACATGTCCTTTAGTCAAAGTTTTGATATTGATTGACAACGATAATAAGTCATCTATGGATTATCTTTATGAAGCCATGGATAGAGCTAAAGAAGCTATTAGAAGTAATTTTAATGAAAGAAAGAGAGATTATGTGCCCGTGTAGAATATTATCGATAATAGATGGTATAAACAGTTACATCAACCTATTCATACAAGGAATAATGAGGTTAATCGAGGTATCATTGATTGTATACACAAATTGGTCCCTGATGAAAGTAGAGCAGATGCTATATATTGAGAGATGAAGATCTACGATATTGCTCCTGTAACCATTTACAATCATGATAATATGTGTTCTGATAAATTGTTTATCTTAATATTTAAGTTTCTTAAATCTTATATTTATTATGCCATAACTCTTTATGTTTGTTTTTTTCTATTAGATGTTTGGTGGAATAGGTTAAAAAATAAATATCAAAACCTGAGCAATTTAGCAATAAGAATTTTGAGTCAAACCTGTAGTGCAATTGGTTGTGAAAGGAATTGGAGTGTCTTTCAACATATTCATACAAAAAAGCACAACTGGTTGGAACATAAGCAACTCAATGACCTAGTTTCATTCGTTTTAACATGTGGCTCCGATAAAGGTAATAAAGGATTAGTTACTAATTAAGTATTCAATTCAATGTTTATTTTATTTAATTATTAATGTTATTTACTTATCTTTCTTAGAGGCAATTAACAAAGTTAAATAGAGAGGAGAACCAATTTGATCCAATAAGTATGGGTAATTTCAATATCTTAGAGGAGTGGATTATGGAAGATAGTAAAGCAAATACATTCCTAACCAAAGAAGACATTCAATGGATTAATTTGGAAGGAGTGCAATAACATCAAGGGATGGTGATTTTAATTTTGAAGGTGAAGGTGGTGATGATGTTGAAAAGGACGATAAGATGAAGATTATTTAGCTCATCCTCATTACAAAATGTAAATGTAATTCTTTTTTCAATTATGAAAGTTGTAATTTTGCTAAAGATGTTCTGCTTAAATACTTTATATATTGAAAATTGAATGGTGATTGATAATATATACTCAACTTATGCAATATATGAATTGTTTTCAATTTGCATGATTTTTTCTGAATTTTTGTGATTTCTTTATTTTTCCTTTTTTGTATTAAAAAACGATACGGGGCAATACAACATCGTATCATGGACCAAAACAATATATGATACTCATCGAACAACTCCTACCAATGAGTAAGCAAAGTTCTACTTCCAAGTAGACGAACTTCCATACTTGATAAGGCACCAACTGCTCATCAAAAGGCTTCACTGGTTCAACTGTTTACCAGCCCCATTCCGAGTGAACAAACTTTAAACACCAGATACATTAATTAACAGGCACTACAAGACCGGAACTCAAAATCTTCTTACCAAATCCGCCGACCTTGCAACACATTTCACAGGGTTGATAGGCAACCGAGAATTTGCAGCCGCCACTGAACCAACTACCTTTTGACTTTCTTTTAGTCCATCCCAGTAATCTTAGTTTAGAGAAACAAAAAAACAAGTCCAGAAAAGAAAGAAATGAGAGTAGAGCCATAAGCATACTCAAGAAATTAACAACCACGCAATTATGGTGTAGCATGCCAAATTACCTTGAAGAGACAGAGGCACATGAAATCTCACCACATACTCCGGCAGTATGTGTGTTCATATGAGTACCCCAGGTGATATAAAGGTTAGGATTCCTAATATCATCCACACCACTATCAAAATTTTCACTGCTGGGGCAGAACCGCAAGGAACCAAGAGGGATTTCCTCCATCTTTCCAAGTATCAAGCGGCACAATATCATATGCTGGAAGCCATTTTCGTCAACATCTGAATATACGGCACTGTAAAGAAGCAATCAAACTACATTAGGCATCAAGAAGCAGTTGAACAAGATGGCAAATTGAAAGCAAACCGTTATAGCAGATGTATATCAGACAAAATGACTAAACCAGGGAAACAAGTTACTGCAAGATCAGTAGAGCCATGTCCAAAAAACATCCACCTGATATGGGAGCATTCTTTTGGACTTAGATCCCATTCCCATATACCGCTCCATTCATGGGTTTCACGATTCTTCCAAAACCATGAAGCATAATATCGACAATACTGTTTCTTGAACAACCGTGCCACGCGTAGCGAAGATTTGCATCACCTCGGTAGTTTTTCATGAGCCGAGCCTGGCTAGCTTAGAGCTGCACCCGGGCCTGTGCAAGAACACTTGTTGCAGAGTAATGGTAAATGCCAACTAATATGGCTAGCTGTAACAAGGGTACCCAACCCCATTAGAAACACATCTCGGGCGGCAGCGTAATCACTAGAACCTCTATCCAAAGCCACCACCTTGTCCTGTAGAGATTCCGAACCAAAGATTTCTGAAACCCCAGAATCCATATCAAATACAACTCTTCCAGATTGTCCGGATTGTCCTCCTCCGGGGAAAAAATCACCGTTTTCTCCCGTTACTTCTTTAATTTCTTCAGCATGGTTGCGGCAGGCACCAGAATTCTGGTCTAAATCACTCTGCTCATCTGCAATTGGGCTCTTTTGGACCTTGGCAGTCTTCTCGTGCGAAACGGAGTGATCGCTTTGATCCTGAGTCTTCGAACTACCCGCCCCACTAACATCAATCTAAAGCTTCACCTCAATCTCGGGTGCATTTGCATGCATCGAACGCCTGCATCTCCCTCCATTCTTCAAATTATTCCCATCAAAGAAAAACTTCGGAAAGAAGCACCGTTCCGATTCATCAATCCAAGCAATGGATTGCTGCACGCCACTTTCCAGATTGACGGAAACCATGCGAAGGAAATCAATGAGGCAGATGCAGCCATCCAACGTTACCTCGACGGCAGAGTTCTTTCTGCCAAATGCATTAACAAGAGGATTGATCGCATGACCGGGAAAATCGACCCATTCGCCCTTGGAGAAGAACATCAACCGTTTGGGCAATCCACTTTTGCCGAAATTTGAGTAGTTGTAGGTCATGGATTTCCCTGAACAACAACCGCAGTCACGCCCGAGCCCGTCCGCCGCAGCCGAGCCCGTTAATCTCTTCTTGTTCTTACCCACATTGGCGAAATAGGTAGCGCACTGGACCGCCCTCTTCGGCTTGAAACCCATAATCGTATTTCTGCCATGATCGACCTCTCCGACCATTCTCCCCTAATCGGCAAATGTACAATAACTCCGATCCGAAAGGAAAACGAAAATCTCTTACCAAAATTGATGTGCTAGCAAATGGTAACAGATGATTGAGAAAAAGGGAAAAAGTGTACCTACAAAGAGTAGGTGTGCACTGTATATCCAAACTAAGATAATGGTGCTAGCATATACCAGTTTCTCTCATTATATAGAGACTAGTATGTATATACCAGTTTCTTTATATATATATATAGAGAGAGAGACTAATATACGCTAGAACACTTAACAGTTAGCTCAAAAAAGCAAGTATCATATCGTATCGTTGAGAATTCATGGGTCATAATTTGGAAGTAGGATCAAATTCAATATGGTCTAAGTTTTGGTAAACCATATATATATATATACCCCATTAAATATTCAGGATTTTGTCTCAATACATGAACAAATCTATGTGCCCTTTATTGTAATAAGAACTTTGTTTTTTCTTGCTTAGATGTTTCTTTTTGTAAACACGAGAGGAGAATGAAAGGATATTCATCCATTCCTTTAATGCCACCAAAGGTAGATTGTGATATCTGCTTATTGTTGTAAGGCATACTTTATTTATGTTATTAATGTCCCTATCTTTTGATCTACCATTTATAATATTCAGAGTCTATAAAAAGAAGATCTTAGAATTATTATGGATCTAAACATTTGAAAGCAACAAAGTTCATCCAATAATGTAAAGTGAGATTATCCAATAATGTAAAGTAGTATCTACATCTCGTAGTAAAGGTTAAAAATGTGGATATTTTCACAACTATGTACACATTTAAGGTCGAATTAACGAATTCATGGATTCAATAGCACAAATCCAAACATTTCCACGGTTTATACTATTTCTGATGGTTTCACACTCCCGAATTTGAGACTTGCAACCATCCAAAAAAATACTCAAACATTTCCGATGATTTGGCAATTGTTAAAAATAAGATTACTATCTTCGTCAAAGTATGAAGAGATTTATTCCAGCAATTGTTTTCTATTTCCGATGCTTAGACTCTTGGAGTTGTTTTACGATAGATTTCGATGGTTTAAACTCCTGAAATTATTTTGTTATTGGTCGCAAAAAGTCAAATTTGATCCAATGATTTGATTCATGCAACAATCGTATCGATTACTAAGGATAAGAGGGTTGCAACGGAGATGAAAAGAATGTTAGTTTAGTCACGTACAGATTTGGAAGAAATTAATATAAAAGAACACCCACTTTTAAACTTAGTGCTGATCCATATCTTCATTTTATGCAATGACACCTTTCCTTTTCAATGATCCTCGGCTGTACTACCATCGTTTCCATGCACGCAAATATGCATGCATGCATGCTTTAACCAAAAAAAAAATGTATGCATGCATAACATTCATCTCAAAACTGCTTGTTAAGGAAACCATCCATGGAAGCAGTGGTGGACCCACTTTAGGGCAAGACCCAAATTTAAAAAATCCGTGAGTCTGCCATGGTGTATAGGAAATATAAGTGCTTTATGAACATGAAATATAAGTGTTTCTTACCTAAAATACAATATGTGAGCTTCACCTCAAAAGAATTATTTTGTCCGCCGCCATTACATAAAAGAAGGTAATGCTTTCACATAAACACACACAACACACATTTTGCTACGGAACATATCAAAATTCTGCCGGTATCAGCATGAGTTCTTAAATTAAATTAGCTGTAGATGATGGCATATAAAACCACTATGCTCAAATCAATGCAGGTTGCAGGCAAACAGCCCAATGTGTTATAGGTTGGAGCACTGGAGCCATGTAAGTGTTGCGTCTAACTTTTATCTAGCTTTATAAATTCTTTGTCTAGAAAAGGAAATTTATTAATTACCACGGTGCAATCCACAATTAGACAAAAAAATTAGATTAGGTCGTTATTTTGTTCTCTTTCTCACTAGTTTAATAATCTTGCAATCAATTATTAAGCATTTTTAATGTCATCCAGCTTCTTCCCGTTTCCTTTAATTATGTTGGACTCCTCCATGGAAGCATATAGACACCCCTTCATCACATCTTAATAGGCATGTTTATATTATCTTGTGACATCTAGATTAGCATTTAATAGTGTACATATATATATATATATATATACATACATATATAGAGAAAGAGAGAAATATATACATACATATATATATAGAGAGAGAGAGAGAGAAAAAAAAAATGGGAGTTAGACTCCCTTTGGTGCTAGATCTTCCCTATTATCACCACTATCCACATAATTGCAGTGGCAATGGTGATTAAGCCATCAATCCACGTCGCACATGTGCATTAAATGTCATCGATTTGCGAGTTGATGTAAATGAGTGGCTCAATTTGTGTTGTCCGTGTAATCGCACTGATCATCCATATCAACTAGCAAAGTTTGGTGCCAAAGAGACCTTAGCATCTCCCAATTTCTCTCTATTATACGTATACATACATACATATATGTATATGTATATAGTTGTAGGCATGACTAATAGTTATATCCCTCAACCATATCTAACTCACATATTAGGGGGTGGACTTGCTCGACTTTGTACTTGATATTACAGTAATTCTTCTTAATATAAAAACAAATTAATGAACCTAATGTTGTTGTTTTTGTTATTGACATAAAAAAATGAAGAAAGATGAATACAACAAATGAAAGTACCTAGTAAATTTGAAAATGATTGTAAGTTTTATATAGTTAATTAAGTTCATAATGTGCATGGTGACTATCCAGCCAACAAGAGATTGATTACTCAGCCAACCCAGGTGGTAGTGTCACTCCAGCGATTCTCGTGTCAGATCCAGGTTTACCTAACACGAATTCTGTTCCCTTAAAAACGCGAGTAGTTCATCCAATTAATTCTTCCATTGATATCTTTCTTTATCCTCATTTTATAGATGATATAAGTTGGTGAAGAACAAAAAGATGTTATTATTGGAGTTGAAATGCGAATCAAACGCTGCAATCTGACCTCCCCCAGTCACCGGCGACCAAAAAACGCTAAAGTGAGAATATTCGTATCAGGTGCATCGATCCAAATATTTACAGGAAGAACCAAACACCGGAATCTGCCTCACAATCACCGATCAAGACGGAAACTATTGCTCAGAAAAGGACTATGCATATTTATTTCAAACAACCAAAACCAAATCTTTTCTCATTATACTAATGGGTCAATACATGGATTTTATGTCGTCATTGACCTCAATCTTGTGTCATATTTATTAGTATTTAACTAAAAAATAGAATTATTAGACACCCATTCTAAACCCGGACGAGGAAGGAGGTGATTATATTAGGTAGGCAGCGAACAGAACACTGAATTAGACCTTTTATCATGGACTGCTCATATTTAGCAAAAAAGGAAAAAGAAAAGAGAAAATGCATATAGAGGACAAGATCCTTAGTGGTTTATTAAATAAGAGATTTGATCATCTATTTCACATTGTCTCAAGCACGCAGAAGAGTGGTGGATCTACATTATGGCGAGATGAGGCGTCTTCTGTGTTGATGCCGTCAGAGTTCTCTTGCATGCCCCCGCATTATGTTTCATTCCAGCAGATTCCTGCAAGTGCTATCCGAATTACATCGTCACTTTTGACGACAACACCATCATTCAAATTGTGAAAAATTTAATAACGTATGACCTACGGTAAAATCATAGGCTTTGCAAATGGTATAATTCGTAATGCCTTGCTTAGGTCCACAGTTTACATCATGGGCTGTCCTTCAATGCAAAAATTTCACCTCAATCTAAAAGAATTCATTAAAAACTATGGTGTACCGTTTCAACCACGAGCTTTTATGCAGTATGCAGTAAAAACATTACATTAGCTTTACCTTGAAAATTTTCTAGATCCACCACTGCTCAAGAATGTGACTACACACTTGTGGCCATTAACGTGCAACTCGCATATCGATCGATCCACCACAAATTCTTTAAAAGAAATAAAATATAATATAAATAAATAAAAGATGCAGTAGATTACCATGGTGATGGTAGCTGAATCTAAAGCATGATGTCGTTGAAATGAATTAAATTGACAATACTTGAGAAAGATGAGATATGCACAGTAAAATATTGTCACCAGGTTGCAACTGATACCACATTGCATGCCATCAGCAATATATTTAATAGAGGGGGTCATAACTTATATTTTTAAGCCAAGGAAACTGGAAATTTGAGCTGGGCTCCAACCAGGCGGGCTGAGCAGAAGCCCTTGACCCAATGTAGAACTTATATTGAGAGGGTCTGGTCTGGCTGCCTAAAAGTTTTAAATGTATATTAGTAGGGCTCTGTATGTCCCCACTAAATGTATATTTTTGGGCTCACCCTTAACTGGGCATAGAGACTTAGTGGACATCAAGGCCCAGGTCAGCTGGATTCGGGTCGATCGGGCCTGGGTGCCCATGTGACATAAGAAGCATGTTACCATGCCCGCTACCGGTATTAGGATATCAAGATAGCTCGTTGTGCATGGAAAATGTCACCATGCACTTCATCTGATCATTAAACCAAAACCAAATCTTCTCCCATAATGGTTGATTTTAACATGATAATCTCATCATGTTTAGATTAATTTTGCCCACGCATGCTATGCATGCTTACAAGCATTAACAACGTAAGCCAAGTCGTCGAGGCCGACCAAGCCCGGGGAACAAGCTATGCTTTTGACTTTGGGCTGGACCCAAATGAAGTTGGGCCCATTTGTTTGGGTTCATGACCACCTCATTTATGAAAGAGACGATTCTCTTGGCTTTTGCATTTTTGGGGCCCTTATGTACTCTAATACCCCGTATCCGGATGCTTCATTGTACCTAATGCAGGACCATCTTAAAATCAATCTAGATGTTTCTTTGTGCATACAAAATACAGGTGCATCTTGAAATTAAGCTTTAAAGTCAAACATGAACTTTTCAAAATAATTTTTTAAAGTCAACATATCCATTAATTTCTTCTTCTTCTTCTGGTTTCTAAGTTGAGTGTAGGACTGGTAATCGAGTCGAATGAACTCAATGTGGGTTGTTCATGCTCGACTCAGTTTCTATATGAGCGACTTCGTGTATGTACTTTTATGAACAAATTATGTTCGAGAGTTGCTTGTTATTTAATAACCAACTGAGTTAAATTATAACAAACCCAAGTTTGAACCTTTTTTCTTATGGTGGATCCCAAGTTTGAACTTCATGTCAATTCCTTTATGCTTGTTTAACCTCATATTTAAGCTTGCTAGAACTTGTGTTCATGTTCATGTTCGTTTTAGCTCATGTTCAAATCCACGTCTTACCGGCATGAACAGTTATACTTGGGCTTGTAAACGGTCTGCTATAATCATTGAAGAACCAAGCAAGAATTGATCCCACAAACTTAGCCAAACTTGTGCTGCACAAGACAGGCAGTTTTATTTTCTCCTAAGTTGACCTTAACCTTTTGATGAACTAGCCGCCCGGGTTCGGCTAGAAGGTTCCACAATGTTTTCCACAAGTCAATTCATCTTAGTATTATTCTCGCCTAAGCAAGCTTGACATTGGTGGCAACCGATGCGATTTGTCGAATAAGTGCCTGAAAGATCACACTTTGGGCAAACCTCTGATAAAGTTTCATGGGCTGTTAACCCACCAAAATTTATGAACTGACCTATAGGTATTGTGCTTCTTATTGATTGTTACAAGAAGAATTTGATGATATATGATACATAGTACTAAAAACCCAAGTCAATTATTGTTGAATTTGGTAAATGTTAGCCAAGGGGATCTAGATCCAAAGTCTCCAAGTTAAACCAATCAGATAGTTTGGTGGATTGTATAAGCCATGGTCAACGATGTCGAAACTGGACCCACTTGAAGTTGAACCGAACATGAAGTAGGTCATTAAGCTATATGTATGTGTAATTGGGAGCTCATACATACACACACACTCACTCACATATATATATATATATATATATATATATATATATATATATATATATATATATCAGAAAACCATGTTCACCCAACTAATTGCTTGATCCATATAGTCTAACATATGAGGTTTCAATTTCATGGTGGAGCTGTAACAAATATAGCTTGGACTTAATCTCTCAAATGTTCATTGTTAATGGAAAGTATATGTTAAAAGGTAAAGTTTTAGTTCTAAAAGCAACTAAACTAATCTTATCGAATTCGGCTCGTGCTTGGCTCAGTGCAATGAAACCATGGAGCTGACATCGAACAGGATGTTAAGTTGGCAAATAAGCCACGAACAGCCCTTCTCTGGCTCATTCAGCTCGTTTGCAAGGCCCTAAAGTCAGGGAAAACATGAAAATCAGTACCAGCTTCAAAATGAACAGCCCTTCTCTGGATCGATCCAGTCTGTTCCTATATCTGGACACCAATATATATATTTATTGTGCAATAATGTCACCTATTCTTCATGCACAGATCTTGCCTGTTTTACTCTTTAGACACAAGCATCCATCTAGTGGCATGTATATTGGGCGTGTGGACTTTGATATAATGCATTAATATGGTGCATCTGAGGGGCACAGCTAGGAGAAGACTGCACTGTTGGGAATACATAGAAAATAGATAATAATGTCTCCAGAAAGGACTAGAGAACCCATGATAAGAAGGAGCACATAAAAGTACATTCAACTTTAGTGGCTCATAATAAACAAGGATGAGTTCAGCGTAAGACGGTAAAAATGTCTGTTTACTTTAAAAGATTTACCTGCTCACCATATCCAAATCTTGTTTACTACAAGGCAAAAACTTTATATTATATTATACATACACATAACATATATATATATATAATGAAAATTAGATCCTCTCGGTATTGATAACTACCACCTATTGCTTTTGGGTTGTATGAATATACAACAACTCTAAGCCTTTTCCCATTGGGTGGTACGAATATAATTTCAAAATTTTTAGTTTTAAAAAAATATGAAAAATAATTTTATTATACTCATATCACAAAAAAAACAATGGATGGAGAGATTAAAAGGTGTGTCAGTGTGGATAGGATCTAATCACTTATATGTGCGTGTTTTTCTCCCTCTTGTTCAATGTATCTATGCATGTAGAGAGAGTGTCACGCCTCTCGCAACTTCAACAGCCTGTCGTCCGCCAGCCCCAAAATTAGCCGCACCAAGAGACGATGATTGTTTATCATCGTGGGCGTCACCCCCTCCTAATTCGCCAAACCACATCTTTTAGTGGAAACACAAACCGTTCCTTGGCCCCACCTCTCCCCCTGCAGCTTGCGCTCTCTCTCTCATATTAAATTAATAGGAGGCCTGTGGGTGCTGAGATCTTTGCTCCTTATAAATATAGATTGCTTGCTATTCATTTGAAGGGTTCTTAGAGAAATCTTGTGGTGGTGCCTAAATTTAGAGTTCATGAGATGTGGCTTAGATTGGTAGCTAACAAACTGCTGCCGAGGCGATCATTTGGAAGCCAGCACTTCGTGTCTGATAATCATATTGCAGATGGGGATGATGAAAACAAGGAGTCAGAGTCCGGGGATCTGCAAAGAGGCTCAGTTTCTCGAACGATGCTGTTTCCTTTTTTGTCAGAGAAAATCAATATCGATCACCTGTTCACGGAAGATTACAGGTTTGACCATGTTTTAGATTGGCTGGCCTTGTGCCTGATAATCATATTGCAGAGAACTATGTTTGGGTTCCATTTGATCCAACAACGAGGTCTTGGTGTACTTAAAGGGAAAAATTCGGTTGGTTGTATTATATTAGGCAATTACCCCGCATCTGTGTGCATGATGGTAGTACCAAGCAGTAACTATTATGATTCCTTTTTAGTTTTAACGGATAATCTTATTAACAGTGAAGTCCTTTATAAATAAATGAAAAGGAAAGCAACCATCATGAATACTTTTGTAGAGGAAGAGCGCTCTTTAAGATTATTGCTGATGATTTTCTTTGTTGGTTGAACTAAGGGTGTTTGTTAGCACATGGAACGTCGGAGGGGTTCCTCCCCCAGAGGATCTCAACCTTGAAGACTGGCTTGACACAAGCAATAGGCATGATATTTACATTTTAGGGTAACAATCTAACTTAATTCACCACAAAACTTTATTTAAGCTTCTTTAATTTTTGCTCTCTCTAATCCCTTATGCATTCTTCGTGATCTTGTTAACTGTCACGATTGAACTGAATCTAATCTGATCTTTTTCATCCGTTTGATGAACCCTTTTGGGGTTCCTGATCCTCAGGTTTCAAGAAATAGTGCCACTTAGTGCTGGCAACGTCCTGGGTTCAGAGAATCCAAGCATTTGCTTAAAGTGGAACTCTCTTATAAGATCAGCACTCAACAAAAAGAGTGCATCATCAAATGGGGTATCCCAACAAGATCAAAAGGAGAGTCAAAAGGTGTATCCTATGAGGGAGAATTTGTTCTGCAACAATGATAATGATGATGATGATGATAAGATTGGGAGAAGGGAATTGAAGAAAAACAGCAGAGTTGAGTTCCACTGCATCGTGAGCAAGCAGATGGTTGGGATCATGGTGACCGTGTGGGTAAGAAAAAGCCTGAGGAAACTCATCCGCCATCCCAGCGTCTCTTGCATTGGCTGTGGACTCATGGGCTGCCTTGGAAACAAGGTCTCTCTCTCTCTCTCTCTCTCTCTCTCTCTCTCTCTCTCTCTCTCTCTCTCTCTCTCTCTCTCTCTCTCTCTCACACACACACACACACACACACACACAAATTTTATCCAGGAAAACCTTCCACTTGCCCTTGACTATTTTCATATGTTAATCCTGTTTCCGCAAACTGTTGAATTTTCCATGGCCGCTCAATATTCTTTTCAAGAAATAATAATTTAATTGACGTCCAGTTCTCTAACACCGTTGGTGAAATTGGTAATTTTTATTCTCACTATCTCCAACAGTTTAGAGTGTGTGAAAAGGAGAACATTAATTGAAGTAAATAAATCATGGCTAAGTAACATTTCGGCCACATCTTTATACAAGCCAAAGTTAACAACCCCCTACAGGGTCGTAGAACAGTCCAACGGCAAACCGCTCAATGAACTTGCAAGAACTCCATTTGAACCCTAATGGCCATGTTTATATACTTTGGTGTTTAGGATCTTTCCAAGACACACACGCACAGGCACACACATACTTACATATATAATACATATACACACACACACACCTATATATATATATATATATATATATATATATTAGGTTGCGGTGCATAAACATGGCCATTGGAGGCCATATAGAGTTCTCGTAAGCAGTGGTTTGCAGCTAGCACTCTTCGGTGCACATAACATTGATTTGTCAGCAAACAGTTTATATAATATAAAATATTAAAAATGATACAACCACAAGATCCTTTGAAAATACATACTCTGAAGAATCATCGTTTCATTGTTCTTTTTCATCAACAATGATGCCTATCATCAATCAAGAGTAATCATATGGCTAGGTTGCTCTTGTTGATAGAGGATAGGGCTTATATTGTTGAAGGATGCTATTGTTCACATATATATATATATGTGTGTGTGTGTGTGTACGCACTCATGCACGTGCATATAAATGTATCATCACTCTAATCCAATGATGAACTCTTGACCATCTGTAATATTCTAGAGTTGTTATGACCATTAACTTTTAAAATAAGAGAATTGGAGCCTCCACATTTGGCTGATCATTCTTTTCTTTTTCTTTTTAAAATACTGGGCATGGTTGCAGGGATCCATCTCGGTTCGGTTCGTTCTAAACGATACGAGCTTCTGTGTTGTGTGTAGCCATCTGCCCTCCGGAGAGAAAGAAGGAGATGAGAGCAACAGAAATTGGGGGGCCTCTCAGATCATGTCCAGAACCGTATTTCCTGCTAGCCCATCCATGGATCTGCCCCAAGACATTCTCAGCCACGAGTGAGTAAACAGCCGAATTTCCTCGGTATGACTCAGTCGAGTCGAGTCGAGTCGGTCAGTTCCTCAATTAGTTCTCCCTTTCTCTAGGCTCAGGTAATTATAGGTGTAACTAATGTTGATTAATTAATTAAACTCAAATTTTCTTATTTTCAGTCGAATTATATGGTTGGGAGATTTGAATTATAGAATCTCCTTACCCGAGTCACAGACCAGATCGCTTGTAGAGAGGCATGAATGGGAAACTCTGCATGAGCGGGATCAGGTTCTCTCTCTCTCTCTCTCTCTCTCTCTCTCTCTCTCTCTCTCTCTCTCTATATATATATATATATATATATATATATATATATATATATATATATATATATATATATATATATATATATATATATATTATATTTTTGCTTTTGGTCTGGGTTGACATTTTTACTTCATGATCCATGAATTCAAAACCTTAGGAATGGCATCTCTTTAGTTCATTTAGTAAAAGATTCTGTTTTCTAGGCATAATTAGGCATGGCATTAAAATAATCTAAGAGTTGATGACCCGAATTAGACAAAACGTTGCAATCAGAGAACCAAATTTCTTGACAAAAACATTTCCAAGCAGGGCAGGTTTTGTGTTAAGCAATAACGACAAAGAAATCTAAAATCTCAGATTAATCAAAGACAATCTAATATCTATAGATGGGACCGGTCCGGGTCTGAATAACTACCAAAACCACCTAAACCGAGCCTTATCCCACACTAAGTCAGGTCCACCGAAGGGCAGACCCAGCCAAGTACCAAGTCCAAACGTCGGCTGGACCACAACTTGGTCAAGCAATTGTTAATTAAGCACCAAAATAGTGAATAACTACTAGTCCCAATTGGAGTGATTGCTAATTAAGCACCACTCTATACGCCTGTATCAACAAATACTCAATCATTTACAGTATATATATATGTGTGTGTGTGTGTATGTGTGTGTGTGTATATATATATATATGTGTGTGTGTGTGTGTATATGTATATATATATATATATATATATATATATATATATATATTAGGGAGTTGTAATCTTATCGTCTCATGGGTTTGAAAGTTAAAGTCGAAATAACGGTGCCGTAAACCGTCGAATAAGCCTCTTTCTCGCCATTCACGAACTGATGTTGCTTTCTCATTTATGAAGCTGAGGTTGGAGCTTTCGGAAGGTGGGGTCTTCCAAGGATGGAAAGAAGGGATCATCGAGTTTGCTCCTACATACAAATATTCACCTGATTCGGATGAATACTGCGGGTGGCAAGAAAGCGAAAGCAAGGAAATTAAGAAACGGGCTCCTGCATGGTCTCTCTCTCTCTCTCTCTCTCTCTCTCTCTCTCTCTCTCTATATATATATATATATATATATATATATATATATATGATCCTACCCACTAATACCCATCATTTACTTTTTAGAGACATTAATGTAATAAAGGTATATTCTTTTAAAATGCCTTTAAAATTTCCTAAATTACACCCAAGCCTTCGACTGATTAGTGTCTGAGGTAGACACAATTCAGTTTATATATATGATAGGATCCCTCCTGTGGACATATTCCCGGTGGATGATAGCCTTTCAGGAGTATATACATACATACATATATATATATATATATATATATATATATATATATATATATATATATATATATATATATATATATATATATATATATATATATATATATATATATATATATATATATATATATATATATATATATTCCACTGAAGTAAGACATTATAATATGATGCTATGATAGGCTTGCTGCATATATATATATATATATTCCACTGAAGTAAGACATCCTAGTATGATGCTATGATAGGCTTGCTGAATATATACATGCGTAAGCTTGATAACATGGTGCATATATCATGACCTAAACTATCCATACCTATGGTTTCCTTTTTTAATTGGCAAATCTTATGTTCTTTTAAAAGGTATACATATCAAAATATTTCACTATATTGAACAAAGAACAATAATGCAAAGGACGTGGAAGTCCTAATAAGTCATGGCAAGAATCATCAATCATGATCATACCCTTGAATTTAAATGCAGAGATGACTTGAAACAAATCAAATGCCCACTTGAAACTACCACAAAGGACCTACCTAGTTTAAAAAGGGCATGGCAAGCACAACAAGCAATAACTCACTTGGCTGGAGGTGAACTCACAAGTTTGAAGGTCATGAGTTTGATACCTGCGGAGTTCATCCGGCATCAGCCTCCCCATTGAGTCAAAATGAAAGGATTTCGTTTTGATGTTGGTGGGGGTATCCTAATGAGGATTCATCTTGTATTCGAAAAATTTAATGACCTGTTTCTTGTGTAGGTGCGATCGAATACTATGGTACGGGAAGGGTATAAGGCAAAACCGATACGAGAGAGGAGAAAGCAAACTCTCAGATCATAGGCCGGTTCGTGCAACTTTTACCATAAACACAGATGCTATCAGCGGCATCAAAACCTTGGAGAGATGCTTCTCATCAGAAAGAATCGAGAGCTTAGAGAGGTGCTTCGCAGAGTATCCTGCAGAGAACGAGTTCGATGCTAAATGGCAGATTTAGAAGCACAGCTCAAGGCTCTTCCCTCATAATTGTTTGTATCTACAAAGAAGCTTATCTAAGAAGAAAGCTGATATTTGTTTGTAAAAATATATGCAGCAAGAGAAAATCATCCTTGTCAGTGAAAAAAAAGCACCATCTTAATGGAAAAATATCAAATTCATGCATTATGAGTTTCAAGGCAATTAATTGCAAAAGATTATCGACCTAATTGACACGGACTCACGACTCCATTCGTTAGGGAAGTGACGGCAGTTCATATACAACAACCCTTTTCCCATACTAGATGAGGAGGTGAGGGATTTCATCAGATTTGAGGTAAGGTGGTCGCATCACCTTGACCATCAATAAACTTGCCACCCTTAACGGCCAAGGTTTGCTCGGAAACCTTCAAGGTTTAAACTAGGTCGCCAGTTCTGCCTCAGGTGTGCATGCACCTGAAAGGAGTCTAGCAAGCCCAGCCTTTCAATTCTCCATTGATTACCTTGGGCTACAAGAAAGGCCCACAGCTTAAAGTCTGTGCCATCAGACGAAAAGCCCACCCCAAAACATACATAACCGTAGGCTATATACTACACAGAAACTGTACAACGCCATTGATCTAAAAACTTCAGTCAAGATGCAGGTCACCCAAGGTAAGCTTTCTCCCGTTCATGAGACGTGAATTTGTTGTTTTTCAACACCGTGACCACCTAAGCCATAATTTTTTTTGTGGATACACAAAGAATATAAATATAAATATATATATATATATATATATATACCAATTATAAAGCTTCACGCTAAAGCATGGTTATCCTTTAACTAATCATGTGTTGTCACATTTGAAATGGATTAAACCATGACATTTTCATTACTTGAGAGACACATCATGTTGAGTTGTTCATCTATGAGAGCAGGATTTTCTTCGGCTTTTCGTTGGCCAAGGAAAGGGACTTTTATTGACCACAAAGTGTGAACCAGCTAGCCTCCTGTGTTGAATCCTTAGTTCTCTATCATGGATCTCAGCAGTATTCAAATGGCAACAAACTAGCAACAGGATTTCACTTACATGAACCAACTCTTAATACATGCAGAGCTACCGTTCCCCCAAGGGTGCCCGAAGCCTCTGCTAGGATTCCAAAGGATGTATATCGTCCGACTTCTTGTGACGCTTGATTCCTGTGTTCTTCTTGTTTACCTCCCTCATGAAAAAAAAACTGGAGTTGAAGTTTCCTTCTGTTAATGTTGGAAGTGAAGGAAATAATGGAAACACACTAAGACGTGCTTCTTGTTTACCTCCCTCGAGGAAAAAAAAGTATGCAGAGATCTTCCATCTGTTAATGTTGGAAGTAAGATAAATAATGGAAGGACACTAAAACAGAAATCACATCATAGGCCTCAAAACGTAAATATTAAGCACGTAGAAATTTTCTAAGACTTTTTAAATATTTCTAAAACTTTGCTCATGTAAGGGATCACCCTTGCATTGCCGGTCCCAAGCCCAGATAAAGGAGGAGGGTTGTGTTAGGCTTCTGACAGCCAGCATAAAACATCATCGGATTTTTACAACATGGATTACAAAAATTATGAGCATTGCTTTGGGGCGTCCCCGCCTAGCGACGTGCTGCAGAGCCCGAATGCAGTAAGAAGTAAGCAAGGGCTACTACATTTTCGCCCGAATGTAGTGAATCAATTACAAAGAGGATTCCCACATCATGGACGGGTGTGGGTAAAGAAGTTAGTCCTGCTACATTGCCGCCCGAATGTAGTGAAAAATTTTCAGAGAGGGTCTCCGCATTTTTATTATAGGCAGATACGGGGGGTAAGGAAGCTAGTCCTAGATAATAAGATTCGTATTGGTTCTTGGAATATCGGAACATTATCGGGTAAGCTAATGGAGGTGGTAGATACTATTATTCGGAGAAAGATAAATATTCTATGTTTACAAGAGACAAAATGGGTTAGAAAAAAAGCAAAGGAGATAAAGGATACAGGTTTTAAATTATGGTACTCAGGTAAAGAAAAGGCTCGAAACGGAGTTGGTATTATCATAAATAAAGATTTAAAGGAGAGTGTAGTAGGCATACAACGATATGGTGACCGAATCATGACGTTGAAATTAGTATTAGGAGCAGAAGTTTTGAATATAGTTTGTGCTTACGTACCCCAAGTAGGACTAGAAGATAGTATAAAGACAGTTTTTTGGAAAGAGTTAGATAAGGTGTTTCAAAAGATTCCACAAAGGGAGATGATTTGTTTAGGAGGAGATTTAAATGGACATGTCGGTAAAGAGGCATTAGGATATCAAGGGATTCATGGAAACTTTGGTTTTGGGGATATAAATGAGGAAGGTAGGGAGATTTTAAATTTTGCTATGTCATTTGATCTCATTATAGCCAATACAATCTTCAAAAAACGAGATGAACATTTAATTACTTATAAGAGTGGCTTATCACAAACACAAATTGATTATTTTATTTGTAGAAAAAAAGATAGAGCGTGTTGTAAAGATTGTAAGGTAATTCCAGGAGAAAGCTTAACCACCCAACTTCGACTTTCAGTTATGGATTTACAAATAAAAAAATGGACAAAGAAGAAAAGAGTGCATCGAGATATTCGGACTAAATGGTGGAACCTCAAAAGCGAGAAAGAATATATATTTAAACAGAAAGTCCTTCAAGGAGATGTTTAGAATTATGTTGGCACACCCAGTGATATGTGGAACAATATGGCTATACATATTAGGAAAGTGGCGAAAGATGTGTTAGGGGTATCTAAGGGAGGTGTACCGACACAAAAAGAAGCTTGGTGGTGGAGTGAAGTAGTACAAAATAAAATCAAGGCAAAGAGGGCATGTTACAAATTACATTATGCTAAGAAAACTAGTGAAACTTCAGAAGCTTATAAGAAAGTAAAGAAGAAAGCGAAAAAGGTCATTAGTGAAGCAAAAGCTAAGATTTGGGATGACTTATATAAAAAACTCAACTCAAAAGAGGGTGAAAGAGATATTTTTAGGATAGCTAGGGCTAGAGATAAGAAAACTAAAGATCTTAATTATGTTAGATGCATAAAAGACGATGATGAAAAAATTCTAGTGGCAAATGATGATATAAGAAATAGATGGAAAAACTATTTTTATAATCTTTTTAATAAAAATAAAGATGTTAGTATTAGTTTAGGAGATTTAACCAAGTCAGAAAAGTATATAAATCACAATTTCTACCGACGTATTCAAAAGAATGAAGTCAAACAGGCTCTTAAACATATGAAGAGTGGTAAATCGATTGGACCATATAATATTCTTATAGAAGTTTGGAAAATACTAGGAGAAATAGGAATCACTTGGCTCACAAGACTATTTAATGAAATATGGAAAAATCAAAAGATGCCCGAAGAATGGAGAGCAAGTACACTTATACCCATATATAAGAACAAGGGAGACATTCAAAATTGTGCGAATTATCGAGGTATCAAGTTAATGAGCCATACTATGAAATTATGAGAAAGAATTATTGAACATAGGTTAAGACAAGTATCAAGTACAACAGAGAACCAATTTGGATTTATGTCAGGCAAATCTACTATTGAAACGATTCACCTTTTGAGACGTCTTATGGAACATTTTAGAGCAAAAAAGAAAGGCCTTCACATGATATTTATTGATCTAGAAAAAGCTTATGATAGGGTATCGAGAGAGGTTCTTTGGAGAACTTTGGAAAAAAGAGGTATCCCATTGACATACATTAACCTTATAAGAGACATGTATGATGGTGCAAAAATATTTGTGAAGACTCATGAAGGAATGATAGACTTCTTTGAAGTTAATATTCAGTTACATCAAGGATCAACTTTAAGTCCATACTTATTTATAATGGTGATGGATGAGTTAACAAAACATATTCAAGATGAAGTACCTTAATGTATGTTATTTGCAGATGACATTGTATTAGTGGAGGAGTCTAAGGAAAAAGTTAATAGAAAATTGGAACTATGGAGAGAAACATTAGAAAGCAAAGGCCTCCGACTTAGTAGAACAAAGACAGAATATATGGAATGTAAGTTTAATCATTTGGCTACTTCAAAGGACATAGAAATTAAAATTGGCACACATTGCATTCCCCAAAAGGAAAGTTTTAAATACTTGGGGTCAATTTTTCAAAGTGATGGAAGAATTGATGGAGATGTTACACATAGAATTAATGCTGGTTGGTTAAAATGGAGAGGAGCATCAGGTATTCTTTGTGATAAGAAGATACCATTAAAATTAAAAGGTAAATATTATAGAGCAGCAATTAGGCCTGCCATGTTTTATGGTTCTAAGTGTTGGGCAGTTAATCATTAACATGTACAAAAGATGTCTGTGACAGAAATGAAGATGTTGAGATGGATGAGTGGTCATACAAGAAAAGACCGTATACATAATGAGGTTATTAGAAACAAATTAGGAGTGGCACCAATTGAGGATAAAATGAGAGAACATCGTTTAAGATGGTTTGGACATATAGAAAGAAGATCAAAAGAAGAACCTATCAGAAGGTTAGAAAAACTAAATTTGGAAAGTATTAAAAGAGGTAGAGGACGACCACAAAAGTGTTGGAAAGAAACAATAAAGAATGATCTAGCTTATTATGAGTTAACTGCTAACATGGCACACGATAGGGATATGTGGAAACAAAGAATCCATGTAGCCAACCCCATCTAGTATGGGAAAAGACTTAGTTGTTGTTTGTTGTTGTTGTTTTTTACATTTTTCTAAAATACTCATTAAAATAATTAGAACAAGCACACTAAATTAAGACTTTTTACAGTTTAAAACCCTTAAAAACCTAAAAAGACTTTTCATTAGGTCATTACTAGCTAGATGACCCAAAATAAACTTGATTCGTAAAAGAATCAAAAGCTTTCATTGAAAAATGTTGCTCACCATTCTAGATGAACTTGGTTTACCAAGAAACCTCTTATTTCCCAACATATTAATGAAATCCTTGTCATCGTTGTCTTCTTATTCACTTGCACACCTACAAAGTGTGGTAGATGTTGAAGTCCACAGCTTGACATAAGAGAAACAACTATACATACCATGTAATGGACATACATACGCACATGCACGCACGGACGCACACACCAAAGGATCCATAGGAAGCTCTTTGTCCTTGCTCTATGCGCACGCACACACCAAAGGATCCACAGGAACCTCTTTGTCCTTACTCTATACCCCTTAAGAAAGCTTAAAGAATAAAATACAGTAGAATACAAATTGAGGTGGTCGGTTTTGAGGCTATGGGAGAAATTCTAGAAAATGACAAGAACCTTCCGAGTTATTGTGGCCACAATTTTCTTAACTATATATCTACAAGATATTTATACAGTGGATGGGAAAGCAGCAGAGGCTCGTCCCCACCTCTATAATGTCACATCACAGTAGCTTCATCAACCAACAGTATAGAACTACAAGGTGATAATTGGTTCTGCATTATTTGAGATGCTCTTGCAGGCTTTATCACACTAAAAGTCAACAATGACAGAGAGAGAAGGCGGCTATTCCATATCTGAAGGGCCCCAAATTCGGAAAAGGTTGAATTGCTCAGTAGATTTTATAGTGAAAAGTCATAACTAACAGTAAGAAATTCCACATGCATTGATGTCAAATCCCACAAATATCAGAGAGCCTTCTCTCTCTCTCTCTCTCTCTCTCTCTCTCTCTATATATATATATATATATATATATATATATATATATATATATATATATATATATATATATATATATATATATATATATATACGTGTGTGATTTGAGGGGGCGTGGGCAGTGACAGGAGCAGTTCACATAAGATGGGAGACATTGATGATTGGCGTGAGAAGGAACACGGTGAAATCTTGTAAGGAAGTTTGAATAAACAAAAGCCGTCTGACCATGAAAATGAGGAGATCGGGGACATTGGTCCCCGCAGAATCTTTGATTTTGCAAAAGAATATCCACATGCTGATGCAGTCTCTCTCTCTCTCTCTCTCTCTCTCTCTCTCTCTCTCTCTCTCAGCGTGTATTTCTTATGTCATGCACTATGAATGATCCGTTTCCGAACAAGTAAATACGGTCTTCGCTTGTCCACCAGCTTGTGAGAGTTTTGAGCTCTGAAGCTTGAGACAAACATGACCAAAAAGGTCAACAAATCGTACATTTCAGTGAGATCATATGCAGGCAGGTTTCGTTGAAAGTAGGAGAGATCAAATTTAGGAATTTTTCTTTTCCCCATCAAACATAGGACCTTTATTCATAAAGAAGATACACACGGAACTCCTTAGAGCAGCATACAGTCAAAGTTGTGCAACTCCCGACTAAGGGCAGAACCAGGAACTTTACCTTAGAGAGCTAAAGGTATTGGTGTGTGCATTTGTGGAGCAAATCGGGATCTCGATCCTACGTGCTACAAGGACTGATGCAATGCGATCTTAATCTAGCTTACTTGAGAAGAATTCAACACTTCATAAACGTGTCAAAGTAAACATACCAATATACGTAATGTTGTGCATGTGCATTGAACAATATGGTTAGACATATAAGATACTAAATTTAGATCATGTGATTGATTAAGCCAAGCAAATACAGATGCATAACAACACACATTTTTAATTCATTAACCAAGCTAGTTGGTGAAATGCTAGTGGTATAAGAGAACTGTTTCCACAGCATCTTTCCAATAAGGTCAGATGCGTGGAGAGTTGCAATGTTATAAAAACCATATCATATACGATATGAGTATTGTGCATAATCATATCATATACAATACACATTGTATGCATTGACACTTGAACCGATATGTTTCATATACTTGCATCGCAAAAGGTTATTTATCATACCGTATCGTAAGTTATGTTGTATTATACGATATGTTACAAGTTTCAAATATCGTGTTCTTCAAAATCAAAGCTTGAAAGTTGTAATGTTATAAAAATTATATCGTATATGATATGATACACATATTGTGCACATTGGCACCTAAACCGTACTATTCAAGTACCTTAATCACAAAAGGTCATTTACTGGTGTAAGTTTTAAATATAATATTTTTTTTAAATCAAAGCTTGCAAGTGTTTAAACCCCTCTAAACCAACTTCTTTTACTCTTACATGTCTATCTATTTCTCTCTTCAAGACCAAGCAAAAGGTCACACAGTATCATAGGATATACTCAGATACAGATACTGTATCGTAAAATATGGATATGATGCAAGTTTCAAATATCATATTTTTTTAAATCAAAGCTTGCAGGTATTGAAACCTCATCTAGGCTAACACTTTTTTTGACCCCTCTTAAATGCCTATCTATTCCTCTCTTCAAAACCAAACTCCTTTCTTTCAAAATGAGACTGGAGGGTGATGCATATTCGTGTTTTAGTTTGTTTTGATGTTGAATCCATTTTCTCTTGGTATAGCATAAATCATAGATTTTTTTCATGATTTTAATTGTTTTCATGCTTTTTTAAAAAGTAATTTAAATATCATATCATATCATATCATCTGACGTGGTATGATACAGGTGTATCGGTGTCTTGTGCAATATGGGGTCCAATATGATATTTACAACATTGGCCCCTTCTCAAAAAATTGCAACTTTAGCAAGGTTTCCACAGCATCTGAGGCAGTGATAATATCGTTATTTAAGCAATACTTCACCGATATTTGTTGTAGGGCTTCCCATATTCAAGTGACATCAGCTTCATTGATAATATATCTAACCAATGTCTACCTACATGGAAAGTCCATAAATGATTAACAAATCCAAACTAATTCCAGAAAGCAATGTATATTTCAGATATGGATGCAAGAGACGACACTTTTGAAGTTCTAGTAGCTGCCCGCCCTTAGTAGATGTATAAGGCTACCAAATCCAAAACTAAAACAAGCCCATCTATAGACTAAGTTTGGGACAGTTACGTTCATTCTGAGTCATCATTGTTCTCAACCTTATGTCATAGTAGAATTAAACTCGACAGAAAAAAGATGATAGTTATTTTGTTTAATGTCAGCATAAAAGCAAAAGCAAACAGACAACGTAGAGCGAGAGAGAGAGAGAGAGAGAGAGAGAGAGAGAGAGAGAGAGAGAGAGAGAGAGAGAGAGAGAGAGAGAGAGAGAGGCATACACGATACCCACTTATCTGTTATGGAATTTCTGCTAAACCATGAACCGGAAACTGTAAGGGGAAGTCTGTGTTGGTGAAAGAGCTCATGTAGGAAGTTTCACACTGCCGAGACAGTAACCATTTGAAGAAATATCGGGAAATCTACAGCATTATTGAACGTGACTTCCATTAAAGGCCACAGCTCAGGATTGCGTTTTTAAGGAGCTAAGCTTCCAATGTTATTCAAGTCCAACTAACCTTTGTGCATCGCATTATCAAACTAAAAACAGATGAACTCAAATATCACATTCAATAATCAAGATAGCCAAGATATGTGGAAGATATGTCATCATTAGTATCATTGAAGCTAACACAACTAACACACTGTCCTGAAGTGGTACTCTGCAGAGGGTGGTTCCAAAACAAAAGCATGACCTTTCATTAGCTAGGCAATCAAACTTATGAGCAACAACCGAACCTCTGTCTTGAGTCTCCCTTGAAAGGATCACTTTGCCAGCATCATTCTCACAAACTCTTCATAGTTCACTTGGCCATCTCCATCAATATCTGCCTCACGGATCATTTCATCAACTTCTTCATCTGTAAGTTTCTCACCAAGATTGGTCATCACATGGCGTAACTGCATAACATTTGAACAAATATAATTAGTAAGCACCCCTTTCAAGAACAAAACGCACATGCAGGGCCAGAGCCAGCATGGCAAGCAGGGTTAGAACAGCCAGCAGCCCCTGCCTCCCGATGTTTGTACACTCCTTTCAAAAAATGACCTTCCAAATAGCAGGGTTATTCTAGCATCCCCCTGCGCAAGTAGATGCTAGAAGCACACATGCACACACACATGGAGGCAAACAAAGATTTGTTCCAGAATGCAGATTTAATGGAGAACTTACCTCTGCTGCAGAAATGAAACCATTTTGATCCTTATCAAAGACCTTGAAAGCCTCCTTTAGCTCCTCTTCAGAATCAGTATCCTTCAAATGTGAGAGGCATTCACATTCATAACAAACTACTGGAAAATTACAAATATAAGAGCAAGGACATCACTTAGAATTCCTATAAGAGGCTCAAGCTTTGAAGTTCTTGGTCTACTTTTTATTATAAAGGGTTGCAAAGTATAAACAGATACTACGAAAGTGCCATTCAGTTTTTATTATCGAAATTAGAAGGATCTAAAACCACTGATGTTACAACAGACCACAGTTCTTCACCGATAAAGAATCCAATTCAAAGCTTGGAAAGCCTGGTATAATTGGAAACTGAATTCGAAGTTCCTCCGGCCATATGTGACATGTATATTCAAAGAAATTGCATGCTACATATAAAAGCACTTTTCAGATATCCACAGTCCTCAGATCGTTAAAAGTCTACAAGTTGTATCAGTGCCCTTCAGTCATTCACATCATCATGCAGATGAATTTTCATTTTTTTGCAAGGCATGGGTTCTCATATTAACTCCACACATGTAAGGGATCATCCTTGCATGAACAGTCCAAAGCCCAGATAAAAGAGGAGGGTTGCGTTAGGATTCCGACAGTAAGCGTAAAACTTTGTCGAACATAATTACCATCGATTCTACAAATTATGATAGGGCTCTGTGGAAACAAAGAATCCATGTAGCCGACCCCATCTAGTATGGGAAAAGGTTTAGTTGTTGTTATGTGTTCTCATATTGAAGTGTTTGGTTAAGCTTGAACCGTAATTGCTACATTTGAAATGGTCACAGAGTACATAAGCAGAAATGGGAAGTGAGTGTTAAAAAGAGTTTCCATAATTGCTGAGATGTGAGACAGATATGAAAAGAAACAAGCGAAGCTGAAGAGGAAATGCGGCTACACTTGCAGGTTGGCAGCTTCATCAGCCCTGCATGAATCTGCTAGCTACTTGTCTTTAAGTAGCAGGAACATTGAAGATTTTAAAGTGCACCCTTGATAATTCTTTTGGGTTTCTTTCTTGAAATATCACACTTCAAATTTCATCATGTGATTTTTCAAAAAGCACATCACACACAGGCTGGAGATGGATGACTGAGTCAAAAGTAAGGTTCAACATTAGATCTGCAAGGCTATTTTCAACCACTGCAGGAGCTGCCGAACTGCATTCCACTGTAAAAATTCTTGCTCTGCATTATGTCGAAAAATCTGGAAAGAAGACAAAGAAATTCCTCTCGTCATACTTGTACAGGTAATGTGAGGTTGCACTCTAATTTTGATGGGAAGTGAATGAACAACAACAATTAAGCCTTTTCCCATACTATATGGAGTCGGCTACATAGATTTTTGGTTTTAATGAACAACAACTAAGCCTTTTCCCAAACTATATGGAGTTGGCTACATGGATTTTTTGTTTTCACAGAGCCCTAGAGAGCCCTATCATGTACCATGCACCCTATCATGTGTCATGCTAGCAGTTAAATCAATATCAGCTAGACCGTTCTTTATCGTTTCTTTCTAACACTTTTATGGTCTTCCTCTTCCTCTTTTAACATTTTCACAATCTATTTTTTCATACCTTCTTATTAGAGCTTCATTTGGTCGTCTTTCTATATGTCCAAACTATCTTAAACGATTTTTCTTCATTTTATCATCTATTTATCTTCTATTGGTGTCACTCACAATTTATTTCTAATAACCCCATTATGTATACGATCTTTCCTTATATGACCATTCATTCATCTCAACATCTTTATTTTGCCACTAATATCTTTTATATATGTTGATGATTAACTGCCCAACAATCATAAGGATAAAACATAATAGGTTTAATTAATACTCTATAATATTTAGCTTTCAACTTTAAAAGTATCATCTTGTCGCATAGAATACATGATGCCTCTCTTCATTTTAACCAACTTGCACTAATTCTATAAGTAATATCTCTATCAATTTTTCTATTACTTTGAACAAATGGATCCTAGGTATTTAAAACTTTCTTTACGAGGGATGCAATATATGTCAATCTTAATTTCTATATCCTTTGATGTAACCAAAGAAGCAAACTTATATTCCACATATTCTATCTTTGTTTTACTTTTTTTTTAATGTTCCTCTCCATAATTACAATTGTCTATTAACTTTTTTCTTAGTATCATCCACTAACACATTGTCATCTATAACATACACCAAGGTACTTCATTTTAAATATATTTTGCCAACTCATCAATGACTAATATAAATAAATATAGACTTAAAGTTGAACCCTCATGTAACCCAATATTAACTTCAAAAAAGTCAGTCATTCCTTCACGATTCCTCCCACATGTTTTTATGCCTTCACATATGTTCCTATAAAATTTATGTAATTAATGAGATGCTTTTTTTTTCAAGGTTCTCCAAAGAATATCTCTTAGTACCCTATCGTAAGCAGTGTTATCCGTATCACACCATATCGTACGATACGGTGCGATACGATACACCTAAGAGTATCGTAAAACAGAACTTATCGCTCCGTATCGTGCGATACGAGCCATATCTCACGATACAGAGCGTATCGATACGCCAAAAAATCAAAAAAAATAAATAAATTTTTTTTGCAGGTTTCTAGTCTCTCTTCACTTCTCTCCAAGGCATCCTCCTATATGTTTGTTTGGGATTGCAAGTTGTGTATTTAACATGTAAATTTGGGTTTATAATTTTATTTATTGAATAAGAATAATTTATGAACAAATAAAAATTGTGACAAAATTATTTCCCTTTTTGTTGCCAACTTTTAGGTATATTTCTGCTACCAGTTTTTAATTTCATGGAATCGTAAACAATAAAGAACAATTTGGTTGTCTCAGTTCACTGAGTGGGTATTTCACAACTTCACTATTTTAGGGTTCACTTTACCTTACATGACTTCCATTGAGTTGAACATGATCAACGTGTGTGAGGCTTAACTCAGTATGTGAAGTGAGAAATGGAGCTTAAGCATTAATTAAAAAGCTAGTCTCCAATAAGAGAAAAAGGAGATATCATCAAGTAACAATATCACATCAATGAGGTGTCATAGACTCAATAATCAAAGAAATGGAGCTCATCGTTTTGATTTCCAAGCAGAAGGTGTTGCTGATGATGATGAGGATCTTCAGCAAGGACAAGATGAAGATTATTTAGTTGATAATCCTGATTACAATTTGTAAAATGTAAATGTATTTCATTTTTTTGATTCAAAATATGTAAATTTGGATGCAATTGTTTAATGTTAAATGCTCAATCTGTACTAAACTTTGCATTATATGAATTTTAAGCAATTACCGGATTTTTCTTGATTTTTTTCAGATTTTTACTATTTTTTCATGATTTTTTAAATATTTTTTTGTATTTTTTTAATATTGCCCGTATCGTGAAGCCCAACAATACGCGATACGATATGCGTCAGACAACACTGATCGTAAGCCTTTTCTAGATTTATAAATACCATATGTGAAGGTTCTTTTTTTTACTCTACAATATTCCATTAATAAGTGAATCACTTCAATAGTAGATATGTTTGGCATGAATCCAAATTGGTTTTATTTTGTACTCGATACTTGTCTTAACCTACATTCAATAATTTTTTTTCCATAATTTCATAGTATGACTTGTTAACTTGATATCTTAATAATTCGCAAAATTCAATGTACTCTCCCTTGTTCTTATATATGAGTATAAGTGTAATCACCCTCTATTTTTGAGACATCTTTTAGTTTCTCCATATTTTATTCAATGTGAGCCAAGTGATCCCCATTTCTTCTAAGATTTTCATACTTCTATAGAAATATTGTTTGGTCTTACATATTTACTAACCTTCATATGTTTAAGAGCCTCTTTAACATCATTCTTTTGAATACGTCGATAAAAATTGTAGTTTATTTTCTTTTCTAAATTTGTTAACTCTCCTAAGTTAATACTAACATATGTATTTTCGTTAAAAAGATTATAAAAATAAATTTTTCTTTTGATATATCATTTGCCACTAGAATCGTCTAGTCCTCAACCTACAAAATTTTGTCATGGGGATCAAAAGACCAAGAATCATAGACAACATGATGAGAAGGTGATAGTTGCTAGGCTTGCTACTACCAAACGAGGATTGGTGTGGCTGCTTTGCCAGTTTTAAGTTGCTAACACAAAGGCATAACAGGAGTAAAAATTGCCGATGTAAATCACCAAGTCTATTTCCCTCTTAATTGGTGCCACACAATGATTTGACTTTTAAGGTACTAATCAGTGTAAAAACACATTATGTATCTTATCTAAGTGAGATATCTGAGACAAAATAAAATTTTAAAGAAGACAAACAATTTCTGTATTTCATGGAGTGACTAGACAGCTCTAGTGGCAAACTTTGAATTATAACTAATAGTTCATTATCTATAACAGGACGTGATTAGCTTAACGAACACAGAACATATGATTAATTAGAGAATGGTACATTTAGATTTAATTAAAAAAATCTAGTACACCACATTTGGTGACATGCCATAAGAAAGCATCACGTTGGACTATCAAACAGATCTGTACATAAGCTTCATGATATCATGATGAGATTGTGATGTTTAAAGCAAAGCATAATAGAACATGGGCAACATCTGAAGAAGAGTTGATGACACAAACTAGCTCATCATCATCAACAACAACAACCAACCCTTTTCTGACACTAGGCGGGATCCCTTGAATGGATTCTTGATGGCATAAAGCACACAGACTTGCTAATCATCAAGGATAAATTGACAGGCATGTGGACTTGTCTTGAGTATGGCACATGGATAATGCTTGATGATAGATGCCACCAACAGTTATATATAAAGCACCTTATAATGGTTGATTGTACAAATTTGGTGCAATTTTAGCATGCTTAGAGCCTTTTTGTCCTGCACTTTGGTTTCAAAGAAGAATCATAATTTTTACAGCACTTCTAGTAATGCTTATATACATATTCATGCATATGTATATAAATTTAAATAAATAATATGCATGAAAATTATCAGCAGGCAAAATTGCTCCACATCAAAATTACCTTCATCTTTCGTGCCATTAAATTCAGGAATTCTGGAAAATCAATGGTCCCATTTTGATCAGCATCAACCTCATTGATCATATCTACTAGCTCAGCTTCAGTTGGATTTTGGCCAAGAGATCTCATGACAGTTCCCAACTCTTTTGTTGTGATGCATCCTGAATACATCAAAAGAGACCAAGCAAACATGCAGATTGAACCTTAAATTTCTCTTGAACCTTTTCATTGTTTACTTTCTTTGTATGTATGGCATACTATTCGCTGTTTGTGACTCTCAGATTTTCTCTTTGACAAGTTTAGGATACTTGGTGTCATAAGACAGTTTTCATTTCATTTAAATCTACCAAAATGTTGAGATCAAAATTTATAAAACTAAGTGCAAGAGAAGTAACCGGAGAATGGGTGTTACCATAGGAGAAACACGTTTACTATCAATACCTTCTTGAGAAGGAAAACAACAAGGAAAGCCAGTATCTAAGTAAAGATGGTGCAAGATATGACTGACAAAGGAATCAAGAAGCTGATTCAATCTCAGAGCAAGAACACAATATTGAAAATCGTAGACCTGACATATGGCTTCCTTTGCATTTTGAAAGATAGGCACTATACAGGAAAAAAACGTCCGAACTTAGATTCAAAGTTCTTGAGAAGAAATAAACAGCTATGGTAGCATTCAATTTAACACGTGTCAGCATTCTTCTCTTCCTTTTACTTTTCGGCAGTTTATGCAAGGTTAAGGAGAGAATTAGTCCTTTACTAAGCACACAATCTAGAAGGTCCATTTGCAGAGGACCATCTTTGGCAGGTTTGGGAATGATGAGCCATTCAGCTCTGTCAAAGGCAGGCTCGTCAGCACATAGCCCACCTTAGATATGATTCGAGTTATTTAAGAGCAAATATATATTTCCAAAACGTTCTAAGTTTGAACTTGTTTTCATCATTACAGTTATCTGCAGATGTTAACACAAACAGAAACAATGAAATGTCCAAGTGTATGACTTTATGTGCATATAACAACAACAACAAAAACAACCAAACCGTTTTCCACACTAGGTGGAGTTGGTCTGTGGATTCTTTGTATGCCATATCAGTAGTTACCTCTAAAAAGCCATATGTAATAATTTGTTTCCAACACTTCTACTTTGTGTACTCAAATCAAAACAATTATCACCGATATAGAAAAACAATTATCTGAGATAAGAAAGAAAGCTGGGTTTGGATCAGGATCTGACAATGATCTGGTTGTACCAACACCCTGAACCATCGGATTCCGTTTGTCAGATTAACACCCTTGGTTTGGAATGGCAGACAGGTTAAACTAAATCTAGACTCAAAGGGTTCTCTCTCAGTCTCTCTCTCATATGTACATCTACATATATTACACACATGGCCACAAATAAATTACATCATAATGTATGCATCAGAAGTGTATGTGCGCACATGTGTGTATGCAAGCGTGAACATGGATAATATCCATTAACATCACAAGAAAATACCCCATAAGCCCGGTATTTTGGAAAATTAGCCATGCATAAGTTGATGGAATGCCCCAAAAGCATGGGGACGACATATCCTAAACTGTCTTATCTAAATATGTGGTCGCAAGACAAAAGGACCAGTGTTATCCATATCGCACCGTATCGTACGATACGGTGCGATACGCCACCACGATACGATACACTATCGCACTGTATCATGCAATACGCTCAGGAACCCTGGTTCCTGGCCGAACCGAAACTCGCGATTTTTGCGAGTTTCCTCTCTCTCTTCGAGTTCTCCAAGCCTCCTATTTGACGTTCTTCGCCTCTTTGGTGTTTAAAGCTCCAAAACCGTGCTCTATGATATCCGTGCAAGCCTCCTATCTCGGATTTAGGTATATTTTTAGTGTTTTTCTTTTTTTTTTTATTTGTTGTTTTTTTTATTTGTATTTTCCTTTTTTTGAATGACAAAATATGAAGTTATTAAGTGTGTGGATATGATTTTTATTGCATTCATGAAGTGAGAGACACTTTATTTGAGTGTTATTTAACGATTGGGGATTTACGAAGTGCTTTTATTTTTAGGTTTTTTATTAAATTAAAGTACTCAATTAAGATGGCAGGAAGGGCATTTAGAGAGTCCCATTCTAAGTCTGATGATCCGGCATGGCAATGGGGTACACCAGTTGAGGGTTCCAGATTAAAGATCAGATGTTTATTTTGTAAGAAGGTGGTTAGTGATGGAATTTTACGGTTAAAACATCACCTAGCAAGGACTAGGAAAGAAGTTGCTCAATGCACAAGCAGAGTTAGAAGTTTAACAGAAGGTATTAAATGGCAATGTCTGCAGATGATTGAGAGTATAGAGGAAAGGAGACAACAAAAGGATGATTTGGAGATGTTTGAAGAAGATGATGATGCTACTAAATTTAGATTCACTGATAGTTTGCCTTCAGATGCTAGAACAGAGATTGATAGTAGCAATTCACCAGCAACTAGAAGGGGAAAGAGGGTTGCTGAAGACCTTGGAGGTGGTAGAAGAGGAAGTTTAGGAACCGCACTACGATGGGTTTGCCTGTAGTAATGGACATGGAGATTTATGATAATGCTCTTCACTTTGGGTTTGCTTGTAGCAATTCACAACCGTACTACGATGCATCTAGGTGAATTGTTTATTTTCATATTTAAGTTACATCTTATATTACTGCGGATTATGTCTCTAATGGTTGTCTTTTTCTACAGATGGTTTGGAACTTATTGTCTGAACCTTAGAGATTTTACAGTAAGAGTCTTGAGCCAAACCTATAATGCAACAGGTTGTGAAAGAAATTGGAGTATTTTTTAACACATTCATACAAAGAAAAACAACAAGTTGGAACATAAAAGACTAAATGATTTAGTTTTTATTCGTTGTAACATACGCCTTCATGAAAGGTAATATTGTATTACTATTACTTAAATGTTCAATTCAATAAATTGTTTAACTTCGATTGTTAATATTATATACTAATTGTTTATCTTTGTTTGTTATAGGCAATTAAAAAAAGTAAATAGACAAGAAAGCCAATTTGATCCAATAAGTTTGGATAATTTTGATATATTAGAGGATTGGGTTATAGAAGACTCAATAAGTTTGGATAATTTTGATATATTAGAAGATTGGGTTATAGAAGACTGTGAAGAAAATGCCCTCCTAACTGAAGAAGACATTGCATGGATTAATTTGGAAAGAGCTCAACAACAATATCAAGGAGATAAAGAATTTGATTTTCAAGCAGAAGGTGTTGCTGATGATGTTGAGGATCTTCAACAAGGTGAAGATAAGATTATTTAGTTGATGATCGTGATTAAAATATAAATGTATTTCATTTTTTTATTCAAAATATATAAATTTGGATGAAATTGTTCAATGTTAAATGCTCAATCAGTACTAAACTTTGCATTATATGAATTTAAAGCAATTACCAGATTTTTCTTGATTTTTTCGGATTTTTACTAATTTTTATTGATTTTTTAATTAATTTTTGTATTATTTTAATATTAAAATACGATACGGGCGATACGATACACCCGTATGGTGGAGTTCAGCGATACACAATACGATACGCGTCATACAACACAGGACAACACCACCGTATGGAATTTAATTTGCTTACATAAAGTATCTCGCTTGATCCCAAAGCCTGTGGCCATGGAGATCACGCCTTGGATTAATATATCAAACTGGAGACTTCCATTAATTAATAAAGTGCATAATAAAAAGGGCTTGGATTTAGTTTAGACTTATAAAAATATAGATGTAGAAAACATTAAAGAAAACGTGAACGAGATCTCTCTAATTAAAACAGACTAAGGATCTATCAGGTTTCAGTTTCACTCATTATAGTTTGCATCAGACAACCGGGTTCATATTAGGTTTCTTTTAGCAACATCAATATGACTTCCATGTTACTAAGCATTTTCTCCCAAAATAACAAATTCCCTTCCGGCATCAATGAACAGAACCACAAGTTTCATCTTCCGGTGGGAGTTTTCTCCCAAAATAACAAATTCTCTTTCCGGTCCTACTGAAGAGAATCACGAGTTATCTGTTCCAGTGATTTCCAGTGTATTGAAAATAACGGAATCTACCATGATTCATGTTTGGGTGACAAAGAGGCCAAGAATAAAAACTAACATGGAATAGGGAAGAAGACGGAAAGAGAATAAGGCTGTCTTAACGTAAGAATCGTATCAAGAAGCATCCGATCGCATCTAGCTTAGTTCAAATTCTGATATGAGCTCTAATGGGGTTTATCTCTTCGCAATGCTATTTTCATTCGCCAAAGCAGAAAGAAATGTGTCTTAGTTTTTCTTCAGTAGTGCCATTCTGAGGAACTGTAAAAGCCCGACTCCTTAAAGCGATGCGGTAAATCGTTCATTAACGGATCACGAAACGGCGTTGCGCGATGAGATAAACACGAATAGAAAAGATAGCGCCGCGTTCCTAGCGCGAGATTTCAAGGGAAGGACACCGAAAATGGAGGAACCGAGACGATGGTAAACGAGAAAACAACCCGAAGTGAAGCTGCTAGAAAATCTCATCAAACGATATCTATTTTAACGATGTTTAAACGTTAACAAAGTTAAAACTAACGATCTTTAGCAATTTTTTCCCTGAAAATACACCGAGCAACCTGCTTCTTTTCAAATTGTCCTCTTCTTGTTCATTTCCGCTCAAAAGAACAGGTTAAGAAGCCACATTTCTGGAAAGCTCAGCAAGCACAGAAAGAAAACTGCGGGTCTTCTGGGGATCCGAGATATCGATGCGATCGAGGAAGATCAGCGAAGAAGATGAAAGAGAAGAAGGGCAAAGCATGAAACAGAGTGATCTCACCATCACCGTCCTTGTCGAAGAGGCTGAACGCCTCTTTGAACTCCGCGATCTGCTCCTCCGTCAGCTGCTCCGCCATCCTTTCCCCTGCGAAATCACAGATCGCTGATCCGACGTCTGTTCTTTGTCGTTCTCAAACGCTTCTCTCCGTTCTCATCGGCTGGCCGGCACCCTAAAAACTAAAACGAGGAATGTAGTTGAGGTCGTCTTCACACGTGGCGTCATTTCAAGGGTCAATTCAGTAATCGGACGGCTATATACGCTAGACGAGCCCGCGCACCAACTGTAGTTTCCCGCCTGCACCTTTGTGGGCTCCACAGCCCCCTTGTCGTTTCCCGTTGTGATGTCAAAAATCAACGGCTGCGAGAAAGCATCAAGCTGGCTTTTGCCAGCCGCTCATCCTGTGGATAAACGGCATCCAAAACAGACAAGCAATGGATTTCAGCAACGGTGTCAGCTGGTCGACCCGGTTCGGAGTCAGGTAAATCCAGATCAGTAACCAGCTTTGGATGCTGGCACCAGACACGGACAATGTATTTAAAATTTAAAAAAATAAAAAATTACATGAAATGTTATGAAAGTAAATGTCAATCATGGCTTACCCTTTGATATAATATATATATATATAGTGAGAGAGAGAGAGAGAGAGAGAAAATATATATACATTAATATATATATATATATATATATCGATTACTTGCCCGGTAAGTGACCCGATTTATCTGTCTCTGACACTTCGTAGTTACTTATAGGCAGCCGCTTTTCTGGCGTTCATCTCGGAGATGAACGGTGGGAGAAATCGCTGAAAACAATCCAGTAAGGGACACCGTATACTAACACTTCTTCGAAGCTTCATACTGAAGATAGCGAGTCGGAGAGAAAATCATAAAGCGAGCGCAGTAACCACAGTGAACGATCAGGTACGCTCTGCCGGATCGCTCGGGAAGAGGGACGGTACAGTGCGCGCGCCCCTACATCCCTCAGCATAAGATATGGCCCCCTCACGTTCGGCGTCATAGTGGACATCATCGTGGTCTTCTTCGTTGCCGTCTTCTTCATAACCATGGAGGGCATTTGCAGACGAAGAAGGGGCTGACCCTGCGCAGATCCCAAAAATACCCACAAAGCGAAGATCTAGGATTAGGGATACTCTCTCTCTCTCTCTCTCTCTCTCTCTCTCTCTCTCTCTCTCTCTCTCTCTCTCTCTCTCTCTCTCTCTCGCCTAAAAGAAAAGATAATGGCTTTCTTGAAAGTTTGTACCGTCCTGATTCTGTTTCTCTCCGCTACATCGTTTCTGAAATCGGTTATAGCACAAGAGTGCGAGTTTCATAGCCATGGGAGCTCGGATCTCCATGAACATCATGGTCATGAACATCATCACCATCATGATGAGCATGACCATCTCCTCTGCGACGGCCACCATCATCATGATAATGTTAAGGAGAGAATGGCCAAGCTTCCGGAAGAGGTCGCGGAAGAAGAAGACTTGAAATTGATGGGTTTTAGTTCGCACCACCATCACCACGAAGAGGACGGTCTCAGTCTCAACGAGGCTCGTATCACGGATTTGGGTAAGATTTTAGCTTGACTTTTTCGTTCTGATGATGAGAAATTATTGTTTAACAAATTGGTTGGTGGGTTTGATGGTTGTTATAGTTTGCGGCGATTGGAATTTTGTTTCTGAAGTTACGAAAATTGATGGTTCTTCTTTTCGTAATGGGAATGATGCGTTCGATGGTTCTTGTCATTTTGATTTGGGTTTTTTCTGAAGGTCTATGGATTCACGCAATGGGATGCTCGTTATTGGTGAGCATGGCCTCTTTGATCTGTCTCATTCTTTTGCCAGTGTTCGTCTGTGAGTGCCTTTCTTACGTTACTACGATATATGCGTTTCCTATTTACGTGGTTATTAATTGATATTGCAGTTTTTATTTTGTAAGTTCGTTTTATTTATTGTAATCACTTCGGTGATGTGAATTTCTGCAGTGCAAGGAAAACCGTCAAAGATTGTGGTCGATTCCCTAGCTGTATTTGGGGTTAGAATCTCTGGCCTCTGCTTATTGAACCATTTTAGCGTTCTTGCTTTCCACTGGACTTGTCACCGTCTTTCTAAATCTCCACTTACCTTGACAATCTGTGAACTGCCTGATATGATCAAAACCACGTTTTGTGTCTCGAGATATTGTTATTGTAAATAGGCTGGAACATGACTCAAATGATATATAATCAAAATACCTTGATTACCTTGGCCATAAGGAGGACGGGATAAGGAAACAGTTCTCATAGTGCAGACAAGGAAAAGGGTTGTGATAGAGCCTAACAGATGAGTCAGGCTTGGATCCTGACCAGAGTTCACCTTCCAGCTTGATTACCCGAAAAGGGAGAAACTGGGGCAATAGCTAGGTTGTCCTTTCAAAGGGTCTCCGGGCAATCGTTAGATGTTTCATTAGAAAATTTTATGCTCATGTTTGAGTTAGCAACTGGAATTAAAAGGCCTTTATATTCACAGGCTGGAGCGATGCTGGGAGATGCTTTCCTGCACCAGTTACCACATGCTCTTGGTATGATGTACCTCTGGATAACTTGGAAATTTATTGCATGTTACAAACTAGATTGCTAGTGAGAAGAAGCTTGTTCTCCTTTATGCAACTGCATACTCCTCTAGGTCCTTATTAAGCAAACCATGTCAGACAATCAGCATGAATATATAAAATTTGGATCAATGCAGGAATGTCTAACAAATCACGATGCTATTACAACAACAACAACAACAACAACAACTAAGCCTTTTCCCATACTAGACGGGGTCGGCTACATGGATTCTTTGTTTCCACAGATCCCTATCGTGTGCCATGTTAGCAGTTAACTCCCAATAAGCCAGATCATTCTTTATTGTTTCTTTCCAACACTTTTGTGGTCATCCTCTAGCTCTTTTAATACTTTCCAAATTTAGTTTTTCTAACCTTCTTACAAGTTTTTCTTTTCATCTTCTTTCTATATGTCCAAACCATCTTAAACGATGTTCTCTCATTTTATCCTCTATTGGTGTCACTCCTAATTTGTTTCTAATAACCTCATTATGTATACGGTCTTTTCTTGTATGACCACTCATCCATCTCAACATCTTCATTTCTGTCACAGACATCTTTTGTACATGTTGATGATTAACTGCCCAACACTCAGAACCATAAAACATGGCAGGCCTAATTGCTGCTCTATAATATTTACCATTTAATTTTAATGGTATCTTCTTATCACAAAGAATACCTGATGCTCCTTTCCATTTTAACCAACCAGCATTAATTCCTTGGGTAACATCTCCATCAATTCTTCCATCACTTTGAAAAATTGCCCTAGGTATTTAAAACTTTCTTTTTGGGGAATGCAATGTGTGCCAATTTTAATTTCTATGTCCTCTGAAGTAACCAAATGATCAAACTTACATTCCATATATTTTGTCTTTGTTCTACTAAGTCGGAGGCCTTTGCTTTCTAATGTTTCTCTCCATAGTTCCAATTTTCTATTAACTTTTTCCTTAGACTCCTCCACTAATACAATGTCATCTGCAAATAACATACATCAAGGTACTTCATCTTGAATATGTTTTGTTAACTCATCCATCACCATTATAAATAAGTATGGACTTAAAGTTGATCCTTGATGTAACCCAATATTAACTTCAAAGAAGTATGTCGTTCCTTCATGAGTCCTCACACATGTTTTTGCACATCACACATGTCTCTTATAAGGTTAATATATGTCAATGGGATACCTCTTTTTTCCAAAGTTCTCCAAAGAACCTCTCTCGGTACCCTATCATAAGCTTTTTCTAGATCAATAAATATCATGTGAAGGTCTTTCTTTTTTGCTCTAAAATGTTTCATAAATGTTCCATAAGACGTCTCAAAAGGTGAATCACTTCAATTGTAGATCTGCCTGGCATGAATCCAAATTGGTTCTCTGTTGTACTTGATACTTGTCTTAACCTACGTTCGATAATTCTTTCCCATAATTTCATAGTATGACTCATTAACGTGATACCTCGATAATTCCCACAATTTTGAATGTCACCCTTGTTCTTATATATGGGTATAAGTGTACTTGCTCTCCATTCCTCGGGCATCTTTTGGTTTTTCCATATTTCATTAAATAGTCTTGTGAGCCAAGTGATTCCTATTTCTCCTAGTATTTTCCAAACTTTTATAGTAATATTATCTGGTCCTACCGATTTACCACCCTTCATATGTTTAAGAGCCTCTTTGACTTCATTCTTTTGAATACGTCGGTAGAAATTGTGGTTTATATACTTTTCTAACTTGGCTAAATCTCCTAAACTAATACTAACATCTTTATTTTCATTAAAAAGATTATAAAAATAGTTTTTTCATCTATTTCTTATATCATCATTTGCCACTAGAATTTTTCATCCTTGTCTTTTATGCATCTAAGACTAACATAATTAAGATCTTTAGTTTTCTTATCTCTAGCCCTAGCTATCCTAAAAATATCTCCTTCACCCTCTTTTGAGTTGAGTTTTTTATATAAGTCCTCCCAAATCTTAGCTTTTGCTTCACTAACGGCCTTTTTCGCTTCCTTCTTTGCTTTCTTATAAGCTTCTAAAGTTTCACTAGTTTTCTTAGCATAATGTAATTTATAACATGCCCTCTTTGCCTTGATTTTATTTTGTACTACTTCACTCCACCACCAAGCTTCTTTTTGTGCTGGTACACCTCCCTTAGATACCCCTAACACATCTTTCGCCACTTTCCTAATATGTATAGCCATATTGTTTCACATATCACACAGTGTACCAACATAATTCCAAACATCTCCTTGAAGGACTTTCTGTTTAAATATATCTTCTTTCTCGCTTTTGAGGTTCCACCATTTTGTCCGAATAGCTCGATGCACTCTTTTCTTCTTTGTCCATTTTTTTATTTGTAAGTTCATAACTAAAAGTCGATGTTGAGTGGTTAAGCTTTCTCCTAGAATTACCTTACAATCTTTACAACATGCTCTATCTTTTTTTCTACAAATAAAGTAATCAATTTGTGTTTGTGATAAGCCACTCTTATAAGTAATTAAATGTTCATCTCATTTTTTGAAGATTGTATTGACTATAAAGAGATCAAATGCCATAGCAAAATTTAAAATCTCCCTACCTTCCTCGTTTATATCCCCAAAACCAAAGTTTCCATGAATCCCTTATATCCTAATGCCTCTTTACCGACATGTCCATTTAAATCTCCTCCTAAACAAATCAACTCCCTTTGTAGAATCTTTTGAAACACCTTATGTAACTCTTCCCAAAAAACTGTCTTTATACTATCTTCTAGGCCTACTTGGGGTGCGTAAGCACAAACTATATTCAAAACCTCTGCCCCTAACACTAATTTCAACGTCATGATTCGGTCACCATATCGTTGTATGTCTACTACACTCCTTTAAATCTTTATTTATGATAATACCAACTCCGTTTCGAGCCTTTTCTGAGTATCATAATTTAAAACCTGTATCCTCTATCTCCTTTGCTTTTTCTCCAACCCATTTTGTCTCTTGTAAACATAGAATATGAATCTTTCTCCGAATCATAGTATCTATCACCTCCATTAGCTTACCGGATAATGTTCCAATATTCCAAGAACCAATACGAATCTTATTATCTAGGACTAGCTTCCTTACCCCCCGCATCCGTCCATAATCAAAATGCGGAGACCCTCTCTGAAAAATTTTCACTACATTCGGGCGGCAATGTAGCGGGACTAACTTCTTTACCCACACCCGTCCATGATGTGGGAACCCTCTCTGCAATTGATTCACTATATTCGGGCGAAAATGTAGTGGCCCTTGCTTACTTCTTACTGCATTCGGGCTCTGCAGCACGTCGCTAGGTGGGGACGCCCCAAAGCAATGGTCATAATTTTTGTAATCCATGTTATAAAAATCCAACCGAAAGCCTAACACAACCCTCCTTCTTTATCCGGGCTTGGGACCGGCAATGTAAGGGTGATCCTTACATGGGCGGAGTTAACAAATCACGATGCTATTCTTCTGATAAAATCATTTTCGCTCTTTCTTTTCCTTTCATTTTGTTTATTTAAACATATGTTGTTTTAATTCATTTTCATTTCAATAACTAAATTTTTGGTGTTAATAATTTGTTTCTTTGGTTTATTTTGCTGTCTCATATATACATCTGTAGCTTGCCTAGGAGATACAAAATGACTGGTTTGCATGTGTATTATGTGGTTTTGCTTTTGTACATTAGAAGAGTTTTTGCTAAAGTTGGACCTTTTCCAGGTGGTGGCCATGGTTCTCATTCACATGACCATGACCATGATCTTCACAACCATGAACATGTGGAAGCACACGCTCATTCTTTGGGTGATCTTTTGGTTGGACTATCAGTTCTATGTGAGTAGAAGTTATGTTATGGACTTAATCTTTCATTTACTTCCTGCTACCTTGTTCTATTGTATCTTTAGTTTTTGCAAAGGAGCACAGTATAGTTCGTAATGCAATGCTGATCAATGTTGTCTATAGATGTACTTATACGGGGCTGAGTAACAAATTGTCTCGGATGCGTATATAGTCCTAAATATTAGTGTGAAGTTAAAGAGCATCACTGGTTGGTGCAAATCTAAGATGTTTTCATGTCCTATAGTTATTATAGGACAATGTACTTATTAGCTTTTCTAGTGTGGGTATTATTCTCAAGTCAGGTTATTAGTTCCATATCAAGGTAAATCTGGAAATTTATTACACTGAACCATGGTATTCTATATGTCATTGAGGATTCTATCATTGGTAGTTGATATTGCTGATAAGGGTAGAAACATATGGATTTATGTGAAGTGCTGGATTTTTTTACCTGGATAGAAACTCAACTGTATTCAATTCTTTGTAAAGCTGAGCATCGTTATAGATGTATTTCTATTTTTGTATTTGAGTTTCAAGTAGATGGTTTTGTTAGTATACAACAACAACAACTAAGCCTTTTCCCATACTAGACAGGGTCGGCTACATGGATTCTTTGTTTCCACAGATCCCTATCGTGTGCCATGTTAGCAGATAACTCACAATAAGCTAGATCATTCTTTATTGTTTCTTTCCAACACTTTTGTGGTTGTCCTCTAGCTCTTTTAATACTTTCCAAATTTAGTTTTTCTAACCTTCTTACGGGTTCTTCTATTGATCTTCTTTCTATATGTTCAAACCATCTTAAACGATGTTCTCTCATTTTATCCTCTATTGGTGTCACTCCTAATTTGTTTCTAATAACCTCATTATGTATACGGTCTTTTCTTGTATGACCACTCATCCATCTCAACATCTTCATTTATGTCACAGACATCTTTTGTACATGTTGATGATTAACTGCCCAACACTCAGAACCATAAAACATGGCAGGCCTAATTGTTGCTCTATAATATTTACCTTTTAACTTTAATGGTATCTTCTTATCACAAAGAATACCTGATGCTCCTCTCCATTTTAACCAACCAGCATTAATTCTATGCGTAACATCTCCATTAATTCTTCCATCACTCTGAAAAATTGACCCTAGGTATTTAAAACTTTCCTTTTGGGGGATGCAATATGTGCCAATTTTAATTTCTATGTCCTCTGAAGTAACCAAATGATCAAACCTACATTCCATATATTTTGTCTTTGTTCTACTAAGTCGGAGGCCTTTGCTTTCTAATGTTTCTCTCCATAGTTCCAATTTTCTATTAACTTTTTCCTTAGACTCCTCCACTAATACAATGTCATCTGCAAATAGCATACACCAAGGTACTTCATCTTGAATATGTTTTGTTAACTCATCCAGACTTAAAATTGATCCTTGATATAACTCAATATTAACTTCAAAGAAGTCTGTCATTCCTTCATGAGTCCTCACAAATATTTTTGCACCATCGTACATGTCTCTTATAAGGTTAATGTATGTCAATGGGATACCTCTTTTTTTCAAAGTTCTCCAAAGAACCTCCCTCGATACCCTATCATAAGCTTTTTCTAGATCAATAAATATCATGTGAAGGTCTTTCTTTTTTGCTCTAAAATGTTTCATAAATGTTCCATAAGACGTCTCAAAAGGTGAATCGCTTCAATAGTAGATCTGTCTGGCATGAATCCAAATTGGTTCTCTGTTGTACTTGATACTTGTCTTAACCTATGTTCGATAATTCTTTCCCATAATTTCATAGTATGGCTCATTAACTTGATACATTGATAATTCACACAATTTTGAATGTCTCCCTTGTTCTTATATATGGGTATAAGTGTACTTGCTCTCCATTCCTCGGGCATCTTTTGGTTTTTTCATATTTCATTAAATAGTCTTGTGAGCCAAGTGATTCCTATTTCTCCTAGTATTTTCCAAACTTCTATACGAATATTATCTGGTCCTACCAATTTACCACCCTTCGTATGTTTAAGAGCCTCTTTGACTTCATTCTTTTGAATACGTCGGTAGAAATTGTGGTTTATATACTTTTCTGATTTGGCTAACTCTCCTAAGCTAATACTAACATCTTTATTTTCATTAAAAAGATTATAAAAATAGTTTTTTCATCTATTTCTTATATCATCATTTGCCAGTAGAATTTTTTCATCCTCGTCCTTGATGCATCTAACATAATTAAGATCTTTAGTTTTCTTATCTCTTTCATCCTCTTTTGAGTTGAGTTTTTTATATAAATCTTCCCAAATTTTAGCTTTTGCTTCACTCACGGCCTTTTTCGCTTCCTTCTTTGCTTTCTTATAAGCCTCTAAAGTTTCACTAGTTTTCTTAGCATAATGTAATTTGTAACATGCGTATGGGAAAAGACTTAATTGTTGTTGTAATATAATTTGTAACATGCCCTCTTTGCCTTGATTTTATTTTGTACTACTTCACTCCACCACCAAGCTTCTTTTTGTGCCAGTACACCTCCCTTAGATACACCTAACACATCTTTCGTCACTTTCCTAATATGTATAGCTATATTGTTCCACATATCATTGGGTGTACCAACATAATTTCAAACATCTCCGTGAAGGACTTTCTGTTTAAATATATCTTTTTTCTCGCTTTTGAGGTTCCATCATTTAGTCTGAATAGCTCGATGCACTCTTTTCTTCTTTGTCCATTTTTTTATTTGTAAATCCATAACTAAAAGTCGATGTTGGGTGGTTAAGCTTTCTCCTAGAATTACCTTGCAATCTTTACAACACGCTTTATCTTTTTTTCTACAAATAAAGTAATTAATTTGTGTTTGTGATAAGCCACTCTTATAAGTAATTAAATGTTCATCTCGTTTTTTGAAGATTGTATTGACTATAAATAGGTCAAATTCCATAGCAAAATTTAAAATCTCCCTACCTTCCTCGTTTATATCCCCAAAACCAAAGTTTCCATGAATTCCCTTGATATCCTAATGCCTCTTTACCAACATATCCATTTAAGTCTCCTCCTAAAGAAATCATCTCCCTTTCTGGAATCTTTTGAATCACCTTATCTAACTCTTCTCAAAAAGCTGTCTTTATACTATCTTCTAGTCCTACTTGGGGTGCGTAAGCACAAACTATATTCAAAACCTCTGATCCTAACACTAATTTCAACATCATGATTCGGTATGATAATACCAACTCCGTTTTGAGCCTTTTCTTTACATGAGTACCATAATTTAAAACCTCTATCCTCTATCTCCTTTGCTTTTTCTCCAACCCATTTTGTCTCTTGTAAACGTAGAATATGAATCTTTCTCCGAATCATAGTATCTACCACCTCCATTAGCTTACCGAATAATGTTCCGATATTAGAATATTTTCATTAATAGTTTCTTTTACGAAAAAAGGCTACAAAGATTTTAGTTTTCAAAAAAGTTTGTCAGGAGTTTTTTTACTTTTCTTATTTGTTTGTTTGGACCCCCACCTTTTGTGTCGACAGCTGGTCCTAACAGTTAAAGGTGGAAGATTGCGTTAGGTACCTGACAGCCAATATAAAAATTTGCTGGGAGGTGTTTTCTTCCCAGCACTTATGCTCTATCTGGTTGGGGTGCTTAGGTGAGAATAGTAGGATCATTAACTTGGGGGGTTTTAGCGTTGTACACTGTAGCAGGCCCAACCTAATATGAGAAACGTCTTGGTTCAGAGTTTCCCACCTATTAAGGAACATGGTCAGATGGAAGTATGCTATAAGGGAGCAACATATGCTTGTCGCTTTATTGTAGAATGTATGGTCTCCATTTGAGTAGTAGGCACGATCTTCTGAGGTTTTCTTCTACTTGTATGTGTATTGCATCCAATACATATATCTTAATACTTTTTTACTGAAAACAACGACACTCAAGCTCTTTTTGCTTGGAACATTTGAGAGCATAGACAGAGAACGCTTGGATGTTATGTTCCTGCTGGATGTTGTGATATCGTTTGCATAGGAAGTCATTTATAGAGGTTGAGCTGCTGTATACCTTCCTCTCTCCAATCACCTATTCATGTTTTTGATGGATGTAAGAAATAACTAAGACTTAAACGCAAAATCTGATTTCTGATCCATATACAACATGAAGATGGTAGTTTGAAACTACCTATTGATATTGTACAGTTACTTTACTGATGCGCAAATCTGCGCTTCAAGAACTTTGTATGTGGAAAACTTCCATCGAAACATGAAGTACATTATTGTTATAAGAGTTCATGGATTTCTTTTTAAAACTTCCACAGTAGCTTATTTGACGCTAACTTACCAACGCATCATTAGTCATTACATGACAAGCTTCTTTTTCATGAGAAAATTGTAGAATTAAATTGTTAATTATAATTCCACATGCAAATGAATGCGTTCTATGAACTTAGTCAAAAGTTTGCATTGCATATGTTTGTTGGTTGCTTACATCAACCATCAAAGCAATACCAACTTAAGATTCTCTATTACTTCCTATTTCTAGGACTTGTAGGCCCAATGGAATTTATACCCCTTGTATGTTTTTTATTTGCTCAAGTATTTGGATTCTCATTTCTCCATTCTCATTGCTGCAGCAGGAATAGTGTGTTTTTTACTTGTTGAAAAGATTGTAAGGTACGTAGAAGATGTCTCAGGAAAAGAAGGGAAAGCTCATGCTCATGGTCATCACCATCACCGGCCTAGAGGTAAAAAAGTAAAGGATCATGAGGAGACTAGTGCTCAACAAAATGATGCAATGCTTGATAAGAATAAAAGCAAATCAGAGATAACGTCTGAGGCAGAAATACTGGATGGAACATCTAATGAGCATATGGAGGATATTCAGGCAGACACCCTTCATAAGGTTGTTGATTTCGGAATCTTTGAAATCCTGTTTAGTTGTCCTTGGACAAGATCATTATTAATAAGCTGGAGAACCTTTCTTGTGGTTCTTTTTTTCTTAATACGTTGTTCATTTATAGTTTTATTTGTCTCAAAATAAAAATGTCACACGTTTTCATATGCATATTTAATTTTTCTGCTTCTTAGTTCAGGCTTCCTAAATATAAGTTGTAATGTCTAGCACCATAATGAAGAAGTACCAGGGTATTCTTTCGAGGGTCAACCATCAATATACATTCTGTGTGGAATATACGTTGTATAGATTTTGAGTGTAGGATTGAATTGCTGATGTTTTGGATTTTTGTGAGGCAGCAGATGATACCTTTAAGTTAGCATTGTAATGGGTTTGGTGGGTATGAACAATAATTCCGGCTGCTTATTGTTGGATGTTGGAGAGTCTTGGAATTCCACTTGACCTTAGAAACCTCTTACTTAGTTTCTATTTGTTTGTGGAATTTTAATAATCTTACAGATTCTTCTGTGCAGAGAAGAGTACCAATTCAAAACGCTGAACATAAGAAGGAAGAATCAAATTCTTCCAACTGTGATGCTACTGCTGTGGCTGCTTTTCCTGAACGAAGTCTGCCCAAACAGTCTTCAGACTTAGTATTTGGTTATCTAAATCTCTTTTCTGATGGTGTAGTAAGTCTTTTAGATTGGTGCATCTTATTTTGATTTTCATTTCAAAATATAGGATAGACTGGCATAAGCGGACAATGTTTGTGACTATTGCAGCACAACTTTACAGATGGAATGGCTCTAGGAAGCGCCTTCTTACTTCATGGATGGGTTGGTGGCTGGTCCCGTACATTGTTTTTGCTTGCCCACGAGCTACCTCAAGAGGTTCTTTTCTTGTCTTTGAAACCATTATGACATTTTGGCTTTGCTTCATGCAGCTAAAGGATTCCATTAATCTAGTAATGAAGACACTTATATTTGATGCAATTTGGAATGTGTGTTAGATATCTCCAAATGAAAAGGCCACTCTATATCTCAAATTAGTAAATTGTTTTGTTTGGGACCTTGATTTGATTGCTCATGGTGCGTATAGATATAGTGTATTTTTGCTCTGAATTAAGGAGAAAATGCCCTCCCCTATCAGTGACGCATATATGGTTTTCTACATGCATGACCTCTCTTCGTCATTCTCACACTTAGGTAATTGGAAACTAAGACTTCAGAAAACCGCAGAACTTTGATGACAGAAATGATATCATATGGCATAATAAGATGATCTGACTAGGAAGGATTTGGATGTGTGCGGAAAACGTATGCTTCTATGCATGTGTGAATGGTACACGTCTCTCGGACATCCTACTTCAATTTGGACCTCGTGAATAACTAAAAATTGAGGATGGCAGTTGGGCTACTTGCTATTTGCTATGCTTAGTGACTCTTATTGATCCTCTCCTGAATGCAGGTGGGTGATTTTGGAATCTTGGTCAGATCAGGATTCAGTGTTTTCCAGGCTCTCTTTTTCAATTTTCTGTCTGCACTGGTGGCGCTGGCAGGAACTGCACTGGTATGAAGATGGGCAACTTTGTCCTTTTCCTGTGAAATTGTTCAGAGGGGGAAGTTTCATGCTTGACATTGTTTGCTGCAGGCCCTTATAATAGGACAAGACCGTAGCAACTCTTCTCTGATAGAGGTAAGTTGATGACTTGATGCAAGTCTTGGGTAACCACGTGCCGGCCATTCTCATGGCTCAGGAGTAGGCAGTTCTTTTTTAACTCCTAGAAACTGCCTTAGTAGGTGTACATTGGAGCCACCCCGCATAAAGCTATGAGGGCATCCTCACATGGAGGCCTATAATGGGATTTGGCTTCACGCAGCGATGTGTTGCCCATAGGAATTGCATTCCAACTTCCTCCTGAAGTCCTCTGACTCCCCTCCCACTACGGAAATGCACAGGGCTAAGGCAGTAGGCAGCTGTTAGCTCGTTATTATTCTGCACTTAGAGTGTTCGATAAGGAAATCAATTCTTCTCATGCAGATTACTTATAATTTAGAACATTTCAAACAGAGGTGCTAAACTCGAGTTACGTCGCATAAGACACTTCAGCATACCGCATTTGTGTTGGAAAGTTTTACACTCGACACACGTACTTTGGTGTCCATCTCGAACTCTCTCTGTCACTAGGACACTTCTCGACCTTATTATTATTTTATTAGTGAGTTACCTTATGTAAGCAGTAATGTGGATTGATTCACTTGGTAACATCTTCTGATTAGTTTGATCGTTGGTAGTTTTATGAGATACTATCAACTATATATAGTAATATAAGAATACTTTGTCTCGTTCTCATGATTTTCGAAATTTATCAGGCATTAACCCATATTTGTGATGTGGAAATGTGGGATGTCCTGACGGTAAAATATGTGCACAGGGTTTTACTGCAGGTGGATTCATCTATATTGCTGTAGCGGGAGTGCTCCCAGAAATGAACAGTGGAGAATCGAGCTTTAGAATCACCGCAATTCAGATGTTCTCTCTAATCCTCGGCATGTCTGTTGCCCTTTGTATATCTCTGTATGAGTGAAAACATAAACACTGGATACTTTTTTTCATTTTCCCACAAATTAACTTTGTTGTATTCTCTTGTACGAAAACCATGAACTTGAAGATTACATTACACTTTCTCAAGAAAACTGCAGAGAAGAAACTTGTTTGGCATGTGAACTATGAACAGGAATAAGTACTAAAAGGGAAGTGTCAGTCAGATGATTATTGAGCACTGAAAGATGGGAGGATGGCACTATCACGCCGCACAGTCTGGTGCCTCTTACTCATCGTCTTTGCAGGGTGTGGTGCGGTTGTTGTATCGTCCTTCGTCACTCGTAACTCTGCTTTCCTGCGATTGCCTTCTGCAAACCGCTCTTTCCATATTCTTCCGTCCTGCTCGAGGTGAATATAAAGTATCAAAGAGTCACCAACAAGGTAACCATAATGCTAAAGCATGATCGCAGGGTTGCAAGACAAAATGCTGTGAATTCTATGAATTCTCTCTCATGCACACATGCGTGAGAGAGAGAGCATTGTGTTTGGCCCAACCCGTATCATCAAGGGTACCTAGTTTCTCACTCCCACAATCAAAAGAAGGGAATGGTGCTAAGATCAAGCTCATAAAAGGTCGTACTGAACATATTACCACCATACGAATAACAGAGAAATGGTTGTGTTGATTTCATACTTTCTGAACATAAACGGTCAAAGACAACACCAATGATGAAAGCCATAACAATCACAATAAACATTGAAGAACTCTGCTCAACTTAGTGGGGAGTTAGTATCCACAAGCATATGGAGAAGACTCTCTTTGGTCGTCACCTGGACAGCTTAAACTTGCCCTTGTGTTGTCTCCCCCTTTTGTGTTAATTGATGCAATCACAAAATGCATAAAAGTGATCTGTAGCTTTTCAGTCATTGCTTACTATGCTAAGACAAAAGCTCAAGGATGAAACACAGAAGGGAACAAAAGATAAAGAAATGTTCTCAGCAGAGAAGCTATAAACCTTGCAAAGTCATCTTTTTGGTCATTAACCATGTAATGAACATCCTGAGACGCAAAATTGACTGCACTATAAGACCATTTTGCATGCCTACCCATGATCTGGAAGGCTGCCTCTGTTGTGGCCCAGCCGGTGCGAGAGCATAATTGGCCACAATGTGGTTGTTGGGCTGCGGGCAGGGCCATAGTGGCTTCCGCCGGAAAGTGGAATCTGTTCTTGAGTCTGTGCAGAAACAAAAGTTGAATATACGTCGTGAGATGAGGGTTGTGCTCAGCTCAAACCATCTTACCAGAACTTCGATGCTAGGAACTCATCCCCGGGCCTTATACTGGCTTGGCTTATGAATGGATACGACTCAGTGGCGGCAATTTCAGACACGACACGGAAACCTGACACGAGCATGACTAGACAAGTATTGCACCTTTAAACCCTAGTACTGCATTTCGATTGGTATATTCTGATTGCTGATCATGCCTCCAATTGTTGCAGAAAACTAAGATCAATTATTAAACAAGTAGATGAAAACTGATATATGTACTTTCTCAACCACTGAAACAATCAAGTGGGGCTTGTTATGTACAACCCAAAACCAAGATGGAGAAGAACCAATGATATAATTAAGAGAGCCTGTGTGGTTAATTTAATCAGGTCCCAGGTTAGCAAATATAAAGAGAGGTCTTGACATATAGCTCATGTACAAGAAACTTTCTACGAGAAGCCTATTCGAATCATTCTTCTAAACACGACTCTACCTAAAATGAAACAGGAAAAGAAGTCCGAAGTAACAACGTTCATGAAAATCTTTCCTTCCACAAACACCAAAGGTCCAAAATGGCACTAGACCATAGGAAAAGGAAAGTCGCTCACCTTCAGAATAGAAGGTTCCAAAATGGGGCATTCCACAGGTTGGTCATTATCTTGAGGCTCGATCGGGTGATCTATCGGCTTAAACTCAGGCCCCAATTGCATTGCATATGCTCCAGAAATAGTGGGCACCAAAACCACCATCTCTCCACCAGGAACTGCAGATCCATTGCCATCCTGCAGACAATTTCATTAGCCACCAGCAATGAGAAAATTACATCTTCCACTCCAAACACGAACAGAAGAACCATAATTCAACAGAAAACTCATCATGTGTACATAAAGAGAAAACCAAGAAAAGATTGTATATGAAAACCTTTGCTAATCAATACGTCCCACAGAAATTGCCATACGAAGCAATCACTAGATACCAAGCTTCAAGAATAAGAGGAAACCAGATCGTGGGTAGTCCTCTATGAGATTCAAATGGGTTCAGAAACTTAGAGAAACAGAAAGTGAAGATGAGAATCAAGGAGACCATAAAAGGTAGTACCACAAATAAGTGGGATCGCTGTTGCGCACTCCCCCGGTGTCCTGAAATCCTTGAGAAAATTCCCACCATTTTAATCCCTCTCTCTCTCTCTAACAAAGTACAGAACTAGTTCACCAATTTGCTGGTATTGCTCTTTCTCCCCTTCGCAATTCTTGCTTCTCCTATATAAATAGTGGGGAGCTCTATAGTTCGTCGGTACTCATTTCCATTTGTTTATGTTTTCCTTTGCGGCGTAGTGGTGGGAGCTGTGTCTGTAACGTAAGGAAGACTTTAAAGAAATGCACGGCTGCCCCTTTAGACTTTTTGAAGTGAACGGCTTCTTTAATATTGAAGGGAATGAAGAGCGAGAAGCCTCTCTCTCGAAAGTGGTAGCTCTACCAGCTTTTGAGTCTATGAACTAAAGCTTCTAGGCTGAGATTGTTCAGCTATAACTTTGCGGCAGATTTCTCTCTAAAATATAAGCCGCTCTTTTGTCAGTCCAACTACCCATCTTTACTTATATCCGAAGAAGGAAACACTAGAATAGCTTTGTGAAATCTAATCATAGGATTTCATATGATTTGATTTTGTTACAGTGATGGGCACCCCTTAAAAGTAAGTAAACATTCGATCTCGTATATCTTTTGGCAAATCCAATCATAGGGTGATGATCTATATGACTTTGGTTAGTGGGTACATGTCTGGAATCATCTGATTTAATATTTAAACAGTTCCATGAGTTCTGAAGTTCAATGACTCAAAAGGTACCGATACATAGAGATTGGTAAAAGTTCTAAGTTAAGCCACTAGGTTAAAATATGCTTCTTAACACTAAGCAGATACTCCGTAAAACTAGAATAGTCCAACGAAGCTCTCGTGCATGTCAAAAACATGGACTCGAGCATGAAAACACCAAGTTGGAAGCAAAGAGGGGACCACCATTTTGCGTTGCCTCCGGAAGAGTTCTTCTTTGAAAACGCAAGAACTGGTGGTGGAAACAAACTAATATCGAGACTCACTAGGTTAGATTATAAACGCATCTTTGTTTAGAGAGCCAGAAGAATTGTAGAAGGGATTGGTCTAATCTTGCATATGACAGATTGACGGCCACCTATGATCCTTGTCCTTAAAACCAACAGCTGGTTAGTGAGGAAATAATCAATAGGGGATTGGCCAAATGTTCCCGATTATTAGTTTAAAGAGGTGGAGGGAACAAGCAGGAGACTATGGGGCAGATTGTTCTCGTCTCACATGTGGTAGATTGACAGCAGTGAACAGCTTTTTAGGCTTATTTTACAGACACCACAGCTGGTCAAGGAAACCATTACCCAATCTGAATTCAGTAGCTTTTGCCGGAAAATATGCATCTTGTCTTCTTCATTTTTTCTTTTGATAAGTGCTCAGTCTGCATCTTGTCAAGGCCCCGATGTGTCCCTTTTTCATGAGACAGAGGCACACTAAGATAATATCGAGGTGTCCAAGGAACTGCGTAGAATCCATGCGTCTATGCTCACTACTACCCTGCTTGACAGACTGATAGCTGCGCCTGCATTCTCTCTCTCTCTCACACACACACAAAGAGAGCTATGCTGCTATGAATTGAATTCTTAATGAGGAACTGTTTAAGAGAATAATTGAAGGAAGGGTCGTGGGGCTTAACAATAGGGCTCTGGACTCTTCTACTACTTCGTAACTGAGCTGACTGTAAGGATTAACCGTCATTTTTATAACCTTGGGAAAACCATGAGGTGAAGGGAAAACTATTTTAGTGGATGTAATTGAGGCAAGCATATAAAGGTTTAATGTAATATACAATAACAACTACAATTAAGCCTTTTTTTCATATTAGATGGATCGACTACATGAATTCTTCTATCATATGTCATACTAACAGTTAACTCAATATAAACTACATCATTCTTTTTTTTTTAATACTTTTATAGTTTTTTCTTTCTTTTTAACATTTTCACAATTTAGTTTTTCATACTTTTTATTGAAGCTTTATTTGGTTGATCTTTTACATGTTAAAACTATCTTAAATGATCTTTTTAATTTTATTTTTTATTAGTTTCAGTCTCAATTTGTTTCTAATAACTTTATTATGTATAGAATATTTTTTTTATGATCATTCATCCATCTCAACATCTTTATTTTTATCACAAATACTTTTTATACATATTAATTAAAAGGTTTAATAAAATATATAAGAAAAAAATTCTATACCTAATAAGTAGTTGCGTGTGCACATGCATGATCTATGCGTGGAAAGAATGCAAAGAAGAAGAGTTGGATTTTGAGAGCTCAGGAGAGAGACATTGAGACTTCAACTTGCCTATATAAGCAAAACAAAAAAAAAAGGGAGGGTAGGGAAAACTCTGTTGCTTTCATCTGTCGTATCCTCTTCTAGACGAATGATGACCTGAAAGGAAAACAATCAATACAGTAAATTATTACTTTTTATGAGTGAGGATCAACCGATCAAGTGAGAGGTACATCCAGGAATCTTTTAGATGCCGTTGATCTCTAGTGATGAACAGCATCTAACACCATGGCTGAATAGTTCTTCTGTCTAGAGAGATCTTTCGAATCATTTTGTATCAGTAAGGGACCTACGGTCCTACAATATATAAAATTTTGCTTGTGGGGTACAATGGGGAGAGTGAAGCCCGATGCACGCCCCGAGTATCGAATTCATGACCATTCACTTTGTGAGCCGATCTCCTACACAGGTGAGCCATTGCTTTTATGTTCTGCAAAAACTTTGAGCCATTGCTTTTATGTTCTGCAAAAACTTTTACTTCATTTTGAAAAGATACAGCAATAGATTGATTGATTGCTGGATGCTATGAGTAGAATAATTTTGAAGAGAAAACCACACAAGAATTTCAATAAGTGTATGTCAATAATGTCATTATATCATTGTCATCATTATCCAACCTTTTTCTAAATTTAATGCATATGTCGGCTGTACATATTGATAACGACATATTCGTCGTGATCGTGAATTACTATTAATGAGGAATTGGATCAGATCCTATCCAATTAATTCTTAAATCTAACCCACAGTCCAATCTGGTATTCATTTACTAAAACGTGACCCTGAACCTAACCCATGCTCGGTTGGCTGAGCGTAGGTTTTGTTGACCTGAATCTTCTTATCTTTGACTGCATTTTTCTTTTTCTTTCTCAACGAAACCATATATATATATATATATATATATATATATATATATATATATATATATATATATATATATATGAAATCAGATTATGCTTGCCTCTTACATGTTTATCTATTGTTTTTTGGTAACATGAACATAATTTTAAAAATTTAAAGATTTAAAAAAAATGGAAGACAATGTTATAATACTCATATATATATATATATATATATATATATATGAAATCAGATTATGCTTGCCTCTTACATGTTTATCTATTATTTTTTGGTAACATGAACATAATTTAAAAATTTTAAAGATTTAAAAAAAAAATGAAAGACAATGTTATAATACTCATTCTTTCTGAAAACAATAATTGAATATGGGTTACTCGATGGGCAACGACAGTAATGGATAAAATTAAATCATTCAACATATATATATGGGAGAGAGAGCGTCATAAATTCATGATGTTTTTTCATGCATAAACATCTTTATTATTTTGAAATCAGTAAATTATATTTGAATTATTTTAAATTTAAGTAAATAAAAAATATAATGTTACTTTTAGTTCAAATCTTTATAGTTGCTCTCAAAAATAAAATAATAAAAATATTTATGTAGGGTTACACACTAAAAGAAATTATGCATTTTAGTTTCTCTCTCTATATATACCACCAGAAAGCTATTTACGAGCGGCTCAGGAAGAGAATAAGTTGGTATCGACCCAAGCACCTCGATTTGTGTGCATGGGTCCACAACCTGCACGAGTTGAAGAAAATCTTAGAGTGAACAAAGTCATCCATCTGAGTGACGTATCAAAAACATGCTTCAAGTCACCGGATGCTTTATGTCAGCAGATTTATGGAGACATCAAGAAAATTGACAGTATATGAGGCTGTAAGCTTCAGTTTGGAAATCAGGTCTATGTTGAAATCATAGTAAAAGATCACATTTTACAGAGTGTAGCATCGAAAAATAACGAGGACTTTCTCGACTAAGTATCAGCACAGAACAGGCATTAGTATAAAGATACTTTAACAATAACAATGTAACTCTACAAAATGCTGCATTAACACCAACACCTAAAATATTAGAAAGAAATAATAGAGAATGATCTAATTTGTATTGAATTGAATTACTGTTAGAATAGCACATGATTGAGTTCTATAGAAACAAAAAGTCCATCTAACCCATCCCATCCAACAAGGAAAAGGCTTAGTTGTTGTTGACTGAACTACCAGGAGTCATTGATATTGATTCTTAGACCTTATCACATCTTGGATACAATAGCGCTCCTAAGAGATGTGAGCATTGCCTCCCTTCTCGATCTTTGAATATCCTTACATTATTAGTGAGCTTTGATTCATATAGTAAGACCGTTTGATAGTTTAGTTTTATGAGATATTATCAACTATGGATAATAATATTTTGCCCTGCTCTCATGATTTTCAAAATTGCCAAGCCTTGAACCGTACTGTGGGATGCTCTGATGGTAAAGTGTGTACGGGGGTTTACTGCAGGATTCATCTATATTGCTGTAGCAGGAGTGCTCCCAGAAATGAACAGTGGAGAGTACAAGTCTTAGAAGTATCGCAAAATGTTCTCTCTAATCCTGGGCTTGTCTGTTAACCCTTTGTATATCTCTATATGAGTAAAAACATAAACGCTGGATATTGATTTTCATTTCCCACAAATTATCTTTGTTGTATTCACTTGTACGGAAACAATGAACTTGAAAGATTACATTACTCTTTCTCAAGAAATTGCAGAAAATACAAGCTTGTTTGGCATGGGAACTATGAACAAGAATAGGTAACAAAGGTAAATTGTCAGTCAGATGAATAGTGAACGTAGTCACTCTAAATCATTGCATTCTTGGAGCATTTTGATGTTCTGCTCTGGGGCACTGAAAGATGGGAGGATGGCACCATCATGCCGCGCAGTCTGGTGCCTCTTGGTCACGGTCTGTGTAGCGTGTGGTGCTGTTGTTGCATCATCCTTCATCACTGGTATGTCTGCCTTCCTGCGATTGCCTTCTGCAAACCGCTCTTTCCATATTCTTCCATCCTGCTTGAGACGAACTTTTAAGTATCAAATCACCAACAAGGTAACCATAATATTAGATGTTAAATAAAAAGGCTAAAGCATGATTGGAGGATTGCAAGACATGCGTGATGTGAAATTCTACGGAATCTCTCTCATGCACACGCATGGATGCATGCAGACAACTTTTAGAGAGAGAGAAAGTATCAAAAGTCAGCTGCTCAACAGTAGCCGCACTGAAGATGGGAGAACAAGGAAAAGAAAATTGAGCATCAACCGGCATGACCTTATGGATGAGAGAGAGAGCATTGTCTGGCCCAGTCCGTATAATTCAAGGTTCATAGGATCACATTCCCAAATCGAAAGAACGGGTGCCGAGAATAAGCTCATAAAAGGCCATAATTTGTTCATATTAATCAGAATTCTAGGAACAGAAAAATGGCTGTGTTGATCTCATATTTTCTCAACATAAACAGTCAAAGATTGTTATGAAGCCATAGCAATGCCATTTAAGAGATTTAAGAATTTCACCCAACCTAGTGGGAACTTAGCATCCACAAGCATGCTGATAAGACTCTCTTTGGCTGTCAAATGGACAGCTTAACTTGCCCTAGTGCCGTCTCCCCCTTCTGTGTTAATCAGTGTAATTAGGAGACCGCATAAAAGTGACTTGTGACTTCTCATAGTGACATTGCTTACGACCCCAAGACATTAATTAGCTCAAGGATGGAAGATGGCCAAAGAAATATTTCCTTGGAACACCATACATCACTCTGGTCTGGGAGCCTACCTCTGCTGTCACTCAGCCAGTGCGCCTGCATAAATTGCCCTAATGTGGCCATGGTCCTAATGGCAGGGGTATACTGGCTTCGGCTGGAAACTGGAAAGTCGGATCCCTTCCTTGTGAAGTCTGTGCATAAGCAAAAAGCTAAATATAGGCACCGAGATAGTTCTATCCTTGGTGTTTAATGCTTCATGTTCGAGGCCAGCCAAGAACTCATTCCATAAGAAAAAGCTTGGTTTTGATTTTGGTTTTGGTGATTATAGAAACACTTCCCCTAGGGATGATTATGCTCAGACCCCCCTGCCAAAAACACGGAAATTAGGAATATTGGCGGATCTACATGGAGAAGAGCTGAGGCTTTGACCCCAACTAACATTTTGAAAGTTCGCAGCAAATGTTTAGCCTCAGTTGAGTGTGTTTTCTGTACGACATAGTTCACTCCATACCCTCAGCTAAATCTGTGGACATCACCATCACCTATTTACACGCTAAAAATAATTGTGCATCTATCACTGGTTAGGAACCTCATCCGGGGCAACCAGTCCTGACTCCTGAGAATTGGCTTATGATTTGTTACACCGAAGGGGTGGCAACTTCAAACATGACACCAAAACCTGACACGAACATGACTCTACAAGTACTGAATCGATACCCGACAGATATGTTCCAATTCCCTTCAAGTTTCAAACCTAGTACTGCAAAAATATGATCTGATTGCTAATCCTGCCAACCGTTGTTGCAGAAAACTAAGGCAATTAGTAAACAAGTACAGGTCAAAACTGTTGTCTGTGCTTACTCAGCCACTGAAACCATCAAGGCAGATCTGCTTGTTATGTAGAACCCAAAAGCAAGACAGTGAAAAACCAATGATATTATTAAGAGAGTTTAATGTGGTTAATTTAGTCAAGTCCCAAGTCAACCGATATGAAAGTGGTCTAACATATGGCCGTGTACACGAAAGATTATAGCAGGAACCCATTTCAAATCTTTTTCTTACAAACACGACTCTAACTAAGATCAAATAAGAAAACAAGTCCAAAGACGCAAATGTTGATGAAAATCCTCCCACAAACACCAAATTCGTAAAAGGCAGAAACAACATCAAACAGATTATGAGAAAAGAAAAGAGGCTCACGTTCAGAATTGAAGGCTCTGGCATGGGGCATTTCACAGGTTGGTCATTGTCCTGAGGCTCGATCGGGTGATCTATCGGCTTAAACTCAGCCCCCAATTGCATTGCATACGCTCCAGAAACAGTAGGCACCAAAACCACCATCTCTCCGGCAGGAACTGCAGATTCATTGCCATCCTGCAAACAATTTCGTTAGCAAAATTTGCGAATGAGAAATTACATATTGCATCCAAACACAACCAGGAAAAACCATAATTTACTCAGAAACTCACCATGCATACATAAAGAGAAAACCAAGCAAAGATTGTAAATGGAAAACTTTGTAAATAATCAATACCTACCACAAAAATCGCCATACCAAGCAATCACTCAATAACAAGTTTCCAGAATAACACGAAACCAGATTGTGGGTAGTCCACTATGATATTCAAATGGGTTCAGAAACTTGGAAAAGTAGAAAGTGAAGATGAGAAAAAAGGAGAAAGTGGAGAGATTAGCCATGATAAAGCAGTACCACATATAAGTGGGATCGCTGTTGCGCACTCCCCCGATGTCCTGAAACCCTTGAGAAAATTCCCACCATTTTAATCCCTCTCCCTCAATCTCTAACAAAGTGCAGAACCAGTTTATCAACTTGCCGGTGCTTTTCTTTTTCTCCTTTCCGCTTCTTATTTCTCCTATATAAATAGCGGGGAGCACTTGAGTTTGTCGGTGCTCGTCTCCATTTGTTTATGTTTTCCCCTGCATCTTAGTGGTGGGAGCTGTGTCTGTAACGTAAGGAAGACTAAAGAAACGCACACCCCTTTAGACTTTTCCAATTAAACGGTTTTTTTAATATTGAAGGGGATGAAAGGCGAGAAGCCTCCCCATCAAAGATTCAAAGGTGATAGCCCTACCAGCTTTTGAGTCTATCAACTAAAAAGGTTTTAGGCTGCGACTGTCCGCTATAATTTTGAGGCAGATTTCTCTCCAAAATATCAGCCGCTGTTTTGCTTCACTTTGAACGTGGTGATTTTTTTTAGTCTTTTGACATGAATATTTGTTACACTAATGGGCAGTCTTTAAAAGGAAACACTCGATGTAGATAGCAATCTTTAGGCAAACCCAATCATAGGATATGATTTATATGACTTTGATAGTGGGTACATGTTTTTAATCATCTGAGTTAATACTCAAACAGTTTCTGAAGAAGTTCTGAAGTCCAGTGGCTCAACATTTATCGGTATCTGCACAAAGCTAAGGGGCGACTCACAAGAAGATGAAGGTCATGAGTTCGATATCCAGTGGCATGCATTTCGCTTTGGCCTCCTCACTTGACTGGAAAAAAAATTGTATTGGTACCTGGTGATTGGTAAAACCATCTTTCAGCTAGGCCCAATAGTAGCTAAGGTGTGTCCGTTTTGCTTTTTCGTCTTGTCATTTCGTGTCATTGTACGTGCAGTAACATGGACTCACCAACACGACCCAATTTTATGTCATTATGGATAGACACGAACACAAACTTCATGGATCACAAAGAGGAGGCTGCAGCCACACACACCAACACATACACCCTCTGGGAATCGAACTCCCCACCAACAACTGCACTAGAACGGCCTACCGTTGAGCTAGGCCTCTGGGTGCCCTTTGTGTTGGGCTTCATGCTTCTGTCTAACTTGCTTGTGATTTCCTGCTTCGCGTGTCATTTCATGTTATTGTCCAAACAGTTCAACCTGCCTGGCCTTTTCCAATCACTTCAGCAGATACAAACGAACTATTCGAGGAGCGCTCTTGTCAGGTTTTTTCTATTGTGATTGAAATGGCCACTCCAAAGAGGAGCCTTGAGTTGAAAAGGGCATGAGATAGATTGGGAGAAGATTGCAGTCATCTTGTTACATATAACAGTTCAGTGCTTATTCTTCTCCTTTGACAAGAAGCCCTCGTCAAGTTAAAAGCAAAGAGGGTAATACAACCATTTTGCGTTCCCCAGGGGCCTTATGAACAGTTGATCTCAAACGCCGACTTACTAGAGTGAGGCCCCCAGGTATTAGATGAACGAGGTGGAAGAGACAAGAAGGGAGACTCACAGGTGATAGATTGACAGCATCAGGCAGCTTTTCAGGCTTATTTTACAGACACAACAGTTGGTCGAGGAAACCATTATTCAATCTGGATTCAGTAGCTGTTGCCGGAACTACGCGTCTTTTTTTCTTCTTTTCTATTTTATTGAGAAATACTCAGCCTGCATCTTTTCAAGGCCCCCATGTGTCTGTCTTTCATGAGACATGGAACTGATTCTTGGGGATTTACCGTGATAGATTCCTGAGCTGTAAACAAAGAATATAGCCACTCTAAGATGATACTGAGATGTCCTACGAAATGCCCACAGTTATCCATGATTCCATTCCATGGGGTCTCCGCTCACAACTGCCCTACTTGACAGACTGATATATAGCTGTGTCTGCATTCTGACACACACACAGCTGTGCTCACAAGAGTCGAATTCTTAATGAGGAAGAATGGAGAAAAACAATTTAGTGAAGAGTCCTAAGGCTTAACATCACGGCTACACTTTGGATACTGTCTCAGACAAACCAATTAAATTTGATTTAGCCTGCGTGTTAAAGTTGGTATTCTCTCTGTGCAGCCAATAGACTCTTCTGCATTACTTTGTAGTTGAGCTGACTTTAGGATTTTTTGTCATTTTGTGACATGGCAAAAATGTGCTTATGGATGTAATATTATTAACGCAAGTATAAAAAGCTGACAAATAGAAACTCTTTAAGTTATATAGAAAAAGAAAATTAATATATGTACGCACTGTTGTCAAGATTCCAATTTAAGATCTTAAAATCTTTTGATTTCACGATCTCCTAAAGGCTTAATGATCTCGATGTTAAGTTTAGAATCTATTGTGAAACCTTAGTAGGATGTTGATTTTGATCCTAAGAACTTTACTATCTTATGATCCTAGAGATCTTACCACTTAAACTAAACAGTTTAATAAAATACATTTTAAGGAAGACACCTACTTTCTCTTTGTTTCACTCCATGAGCCTTGCTCCTCTAATGTTATACAATAGAGTACGTGTCACACCCGCTCGGGTTGTGATCACGACCCGGCCCGAGCCGATGCCACATGGACACTTCTCGCATGGGCATGATGGTGAGCAGTAACCAAATACAATACTAATTTAATTTAAATGCAATGAAATATCTAATTGAAATAAATATGCATATTGAAGTTCTAAACAACACCCCCAAAATAATGCGGTGCCCACCTAAGAATAACTCCGAATAACAAGATTTTATAAATCGTTTAACACTTATCATACGATCTAAAATAAAAATGCAGCTCTATCCAACTCCTACTCTACTCCGTATGTCTTCGAAATGCTAGCTTCAGGATGAGTTGTAAAATAATGGGATAAACTCCTACACATAGCTCAGTAGGGAGGTTAAACATCTTTAAACAGAAATCATACTAAAAGCATGCATAATTTCACAATCATTTCATAACAAAGCACAGTTTCACCTTTAAATCATGATATCAAATTCATTCGCACACACTCACACACACGGATACACACATCATTAGTTACGATAATTACAACCCATACTCTATCTGCCCCAAAGGCCAAGAGACTCGTTCGACCCTCCCTAACGTGACCTCGATAACCCCGTCCATGACGGTAACCATCCGTCTCTAACGACAGAGTGCCCGAGAACACACCCTGTATTTACCTCAAGCCGGATCGCCCGAGGGACCTGGAAGTCTCTAGAGACCCCACACAAGTATGGCTTGTATATTCATACATCATTACATTTCTAAAATCAATTACAGTTTATCACATTTACAAATCATATCCATATCCATGAATATTTAAAACCAAATTCATATCCATACAATATTTAAATACCATGTTCATACAACACATGTATATCAAAACATGCTCTTTATCAATCAATGTCATAAACATGTTCTATTTGAAAAATATATCAAATAACCCATAATTGCAAACATCATTTCATAAACATCAATAAAATATTTATCAATCATGCATATTTAAATCTATCTAAAATAAGAAAATCACTTCTAGCATGGTTCTCTAAAAGAATGCATAACCCCATACCTAAAGGAGGGCTAAGATCCAGTCCCCAAGCCGTTGGGCCACTCTTATTACTACCAAATCCTCTAATTTTAATCTATAAACAATTACAAATAATTAAAATATTAAAATTTATTTAACTACGAATCTAACACAACAAACCCTATCCAAATCGAATCTCAAATGACCCTAAAATCACCCAAAACCCAATATAGATCCGTTTAAGCTATTCGGGATCCAAATTGATACCTAGATCCATATATGATCCAAATTGAGTGACACAGTAGGTAGCCTATGTCACTATGTCAACACAGAACCTGTAAATACTGACACAGATCCTATTTCTAACCTAAAAACTCATTTCAAGACACGACCCAAACCTGACCCATTTCCGACACAGAACTGATTATTAACATACAATACGAGGACACGACACAAATCAGTGTTGGTTCATGGCATTCCGGGCATGACATATCGTGTCCGACATGGAAACAAAGACACACCCAAAAAGGTCGGTTCCCATGGTTTTTTGACATTGATTTCGTCGGGTCCTGGCGATGGTCCCCAATCGATCACCTACTCCTCATCTTCCAAGCCAACCCATGATCGGTCATCGACGGTGTCATTTTGGCCGAAAAACTCATGAAAAACAGTAACTCAGATTTGAAAAAAAAATCATTAATATACACTTATTTTGAATCGATTTTCGCGTATTAAGCCTTGTTTTCGAAAGTTTAGCATGAATCAAACAAAAGCACTATGATCTAACTCAGTTTTAGTAACTAAAAAAGAAAAATTTTACAAAAATAAAAATTGGAATTTTCTTACCGGATTCCGGCCGACTCTTTCGCGTTTTCTGGCTCGTGTGGCTGCTCTCGAGGATTTTCTACAACAGGCCACCCCTCCCCTGCCCTCTTATATGTGGCTTGGCCTGGATGGTAATCGGCCTCAATGGCCGTTACCTTCCTTGGTCAACCAAGGACAGCAAAGGGCTGCCCTTTGCATAACCTAAGTGTTACTCTGTTCTTGTCCAGGTGGGTTTGGATCCCGGATCCAAACTGCTTGACCCACTACAGTATGACTTCATTTGGCTTTGAGAAGAGCGCATCAAAGGGTCAGGTGGCCTTCGTCTTGATTGTAGTGTACAAACAAATTCTATCATGTTTCAGTAATATATATATATATATATAGAGAGAGAGAGAGAGAACATGGTAAATATAAACATGTATCATGCTTAAATATTTTTTAAAGAACTCAATTACCGCATTAATAAGATCAATAGTTGAAATTAAAATTTCAAAAACAAAAAAGTACTTGATACTTTTTACAAGTACAATAAATACATCCAATAGTATTTATTTTTTGACTTAAAAATCGAACGGTTTAAAACATTAAGAAGATTAGAGCAAGGATAAGTATGAGTATGGATTATGTTCTAGAGAGAGATTGGATCATACCCATGACTGACACTACCTACTGGACTACTACTTTACGAAAGCATGAATTTAATAATATCGTCATCTACTTTTTTTTAAAAAAAACTCTTATACATATATAATGTGTGTGCATTTTCAAGCTAAATATCCGATTCCATAATACTCAATCCTAAGATCTTGATGCAATCATAGGTAGAATCTATGATCTGAACATCACTGTACGTGTGTGTGAATTTATGTGTTTATTACGTGTGTATTAGGTCAATTGGCCGGGGACTTAACTCACAAGATGAAGGTTTGAGTTCGATATCAGCAGTATACCTGGCTTTGCCCACCCCATTGTTAAAAGAAGGAGAAGAAAGATTTTGGGAGTTCAGAGTTGTCAACTTGTCAGATACCGAGAATTAAAAGCGATCGATCGTCAGGTTGGTGTCTGCTTATAACTCTCCGTTGCTTTCATCTGCCATATCCTCTTATACACCAATGATAACCTAGAAAGAAAACAATCAATACAATAAAATCATTGACATCACTTTCAAACTTTTAATGAGGATCTTACAGTTCAAGTGAGAGGCACAGCTAGGGATCTCTTAGATGCCATTGAATTGTAGTGACGAACGGCATCTAACACCATGGTTTAATAGTGTTCTGTCTCAGAAAGTTCCTTCGATGTACACTGAACAAAATTTTGCTTTTCCTTTTGGTTCAATGGAGAGGTGAAGCCTGATGCACGCCTCCGGTATCGAACTCATGACCTTCACCTTGTCAGCTCATGACCTTCACCTTGTCAGCCGAATCGCTAGCCACGTTTTGTTCTTTGCGATGCACAAAAGTTTACTTTGTTCGAAAAAATACAAAGAAGAAATAGAAAATGGATTGCTGGATGCCATTAATGGAGTAACTTTGGCCAGAAAACCACTCGAACTATTTCAAGAAGAGAAAATGTGGATAATGTCTTCATCATTATCAAGCTTGTGTCTCAATATTTAATGCATTGTCTCAAATTAATGCATATATCTACTGTACTTTTTGTTACAAAGGGGAGGACAAAGCCAGATGTTTGCCCTGAGTGTCGAACTGATGGCCTTCAACTCGTGAGTCAACCCTTAGTCAGATCAGGTATTGCTATTCTTTTTCTTATTACGGAGGTCAAAGCCTAACACACACATGCACCCTTTGGGAGTTTGAACTCTCCCCACCAACAGCAACGATACTAGAGCATCTTGCCATTCAACTAATGCTCTGGGTTTGAATATCTTGGTTATTGTTTGCTCAATCATCTATTATAGGTTTGTAATTGAAATCACTAGCTATAGACTTAATTTTATAGTTATACATTTGACAAAATTAGCCAAGTTGCAAGTGAGAAAATCCTGAAAAATATCATCTCCCGACTATTTCCAACGTGTTTTTACAATATCCAAGATGATTTTTTCTCATGAATTTACTTGATAAGGGTTTGCATGACTCCATCTGCCTTTAGGAAAATACAATATTCTTTATTGTAGCCGTGTCGTGTCCATTCTAGATTAGAACCAGAGTCACCACCATGTGGGTCCATGCCTGACAGATTGAGAAGAAAATCACTATTATATTCATGGATTCGGTAGGGCTGATAATCGACCAGAAAAGGTAAGTTTGGATTCGAATCGGGTACAGTCTTCTTCTATACATGGATTGACAGATCCAATGCATCCAGACCCAATTAGTAGAGACAGGCAAGTGGACAACTTGACAAAGAAAAAAGGAGGGATAAAAAACAAAAGAATGAGCTGGTAGCCTCATTGGACCTGGATCTGTCCATATTGACGATCCGTACCGAGATCTTTTGGTTTTTGTGTGTGTGTGTGTGTGTGAGAGAGAGAGAGAGAGAGAGAGAGATGAATTTGCTTTGCACGTCGAAGATGGGCAATGCTGTTTGGAATTTCTTGCCAGTGGGAGAGAATTTTGCTTCTACATCATAAACAGCAGGAAAGCTGTTTGAAAGATATTTGCCAGTTGTCAATGTTAACTTTTACCCAGTAAAGCAAGACTGTTTTACATTTACCTGTTGTGAAGAATAATGCAGCTTTTCCATTTCCATTATGTGTCTCATCTTTGGACTAGCAATAGATGCTGGTTGTCAGCATTACGAGTGTGTCCATATATATATATATATATATATATATATATATATATATATATATATATATATATATATATATAGATATATAAAGATTGAGAGTTGCTAGATACCTTCTCATGTTAAACTCTATTAAAAGATTTGTGTTGCAATTGCATAAATGATATATATCAAGCCACACATCAACAACAATACAATGATTGATGTTATTTAATGTAAATATGTGTATTAAATGTGACATGAGATAGTACTTTGATTACCATCATTCCATTGATCGCACATATGATGGTGGTGATAATCAGCAATGTTAGCATAGGAGGTTGTCTACTAGCTCTCTCTCTCTCTCTCTCTCTCTCTCTCTCTCTATATATATATATATATATATATATATATATATATATATATATATATATATATATATATATATATATATATGAAAACTTACATATGGTAATACACTTAGGTGCTTGCAAATTCAAACAAATATGAAGATCAATGATTATAATTTGAAAACTAAAAAGTAAAAATAGTGCACATATAAATAAAGTGCACCTACAAAAAGCATACATATGTTTTTTACTTTTAAATTTAAATTTCAACTATCAATCATCAAAAACAGATTGTTCAAGTTTGTTTGAATTTGTTTACACCTAAGTGTTACCTATATCCTAAATATATGTGTGGAAAGTGGTAAATGTACATAACTCATCCATGTGTACTTATACTTAAAATAATTTTAGGGTTTCATTCATATGATTAATGATGAAAATTTGAATAAAACAAGTAAAAAGTATCAATATTTTTTTATATCCCATTTAATACCGCATGTATTGTTTTTTATTTTATCACATCAATGAACATATCAAAGATCGAATAATATATATGATAAAATAGGTTTAAGCGGGGATGAGTATGTTTAAGAACTAGGGTATATATAAATCTATTTAAAGATCTCTCATGTATGATCAACATGATTAACTATAGAAATTTAAATTTAAAAAGCATTTAATGTACATGCATATTGAATGAGATGTACATAAAATGTACCGATACTTTTTACTTTTTAAAATCAAATCTCTATTGTTAATCCAATCGATCAAACAATAAAGATTTTTAATTACATGTCTAATTCGGCATAGATGAGTATGCACATTACTAATTTTTCTCTCTTTCTTTTTATATCTAGAGAGAGAAACTGGATCTTATCCACTCGTGCATTCTTTATGGGTGTTTTGAGTACAACTCTATGAGTAAAGATTTAAGATTTTTTAAGTATATTTTAATTTTATTATATTCATATCATCTATACCATACAAAAGAAATAGGTGAACATAAATGAAAAATACGAGTAAAAATCAATCAAAAAATATATATAAAGAATGGGAGCAAGAAAAAGAGAAGATAAGGCTTTTGATGAAAGTTACTTGGTTGGTTGAAGTGAGGCTTGTCAGGCATGAAAGCCTGTTGAGCTACGGAAATCAGGTTTTAGGATTGTACTTGATTCAAAACCCACTTGCAAATCAACCAGATCAGTATCAACAAATATCACACAACTGCATCAACTGAGGCGTTTAGCACAACTGAAACGCAGCAATCAACATATTGCAAGATACATGAGGTGCCGTTCGTCTGGTTCGAAAACTTTCACAAGGAAATAATGACAACACAACAAACAATATGAATCCAATAAGCAGATATTATCAAATTTTGAGGTAAATTAAGTGAACTTTTAAAAGGTACATTTTTTAATTGAAAATGTCGATTCTATCTTCCCAAAGATGAGTGAATGAAAGTGGGCAAGCATTCTCTAGCTAACCCTGGAACAAGGAGACTCTGAAAAAAATAAGTGTGTGATTCTAGAGAGAGAGAGAGAGAAGAGTTGGGTTCTTTTTTGTTAGACAGTAAGTGGCTGCTGCTGACAGGTGGCTGTGGTCATGGACTTTTGAGAGAAGATGAGACAGTTCTAGACTTTGAGGGTACATTCCGATGCACTGCCTCTACCCGAAACTCTCACATTACTGTGTAAATCTCCTCTCCCCACTTCATTCTCCGTGTGCATAGCACTCCACTCCACCACGACACTCGCACACACAAAGAGAGAGAGAGAAAGAGGATATTTGGGGTTCTCTTTCCAAACCGCAGCTTCCCGCTGGACATGTCAAGCTTCTCCCAAATCGACACCTTCCATTGGCTCCTTGACATGAACACCTTTGTTGGTCAGTGACATCTCTTTCACTCTCTCTCTCTCTCTCTCTCTCGATTGAGCATCCCCATCTTTCGAATTAGATTAAAATCGAGCAGTTAGCTTAGGTTGTGAAATGGATCTTCAGGGGAAGCATACGATCAAGTGAAGGAGATGGTCATCTTCCTCCTCAATGGCTTCTCTCTCCCGCCCGATAAAGCCCTCGCCGTCTACATCCAATCTCCAGGGTCGGAGTTCCAATACTGTGGCGCTGTCCACGTCGGCTGCCCCTCGGCGGTGCTCTCCCTCTCGTGGCCGGAACCTGGCGGGTAGATGCAGCTCACCGCCGATGGCGCGCCATTGACGGCAAAGATAGGTATCTCCGTCATGGAATTGGCGATGCTGCCGGCGGTCAACGCCGGTGAGAAGAGGCGAATCGAGCAGCTTGCGATGAAAGTGGGAGAGAACCTCTTCAATTTCATGCAGTCTTTCTGTTCGGCCGAGGGTGAGCGCCTTGTCGTCCCGATGGACATACTGAACCGGTGGTTCAAGAAGTTCCAGGAACGAGCTAAGCGTGATCCCCAGTATTTGAAGAATTTTGCAATGTAAACAGATTTCATTTTGTTGGGTTCCTCATTACTTCTTCTCTTCCGTTTGTAAGTTTTATTTGATTTTGAAGAAAATGTAATTTCGGAACCAATAGATGGGAGAGTTCCAGGTATGTTTTACTTGGGCGAATGACGAGGAATGAATTTCAATGCTGTAGCTGTCTTTTCTCCTACGAATTGAGCAACTTTATTGTGAATGCAGATAAGAGACTAATTTAAGGCATATAATATGTTCGATAGTGTTCTACTTGTTTGGTCTATGAATGAGCTTCACTGATAGATGGGGCATAGGGGTCTTGATGGAAAAATCATGGTAAACCCTTTTTTGCTTCCGTATTTGATATATGGGAAATAAGATGAAAACCTGAAAATTGCTTGCGTTTTTGAACTTAGCTGCTGTTTGTTTGGTGTCCGTCTACTCAATGTCTCTATATTGGTTTTGTATATGAATAATTGTTTTAGTTATAGTACTGTTCCAAGGGATCCTAAAAAAATTTCCTGTTATTTGGATCCAAGTAATAGGCATATTACCTTCACTGATTTGGGAGCCATGTAACTGGTGTAGTTCTGACAATTGAGATTCTTTTTTCTTTTGTTGGAGCCATCAGGAACCAAATGGTTTCTTGATCCTAAAAAATTGCACATATAATGGCCTGATGAACTGAGTAGGTTAAGCACCATAGATATCCATTCTCTTGCAGGTCGGGCACTAGTGTATGACAAAGTTGAATTTGCTTTACTTTGTATGTTAGGTTCATCGGCTTCGCCAGTTTTGCAGTGGTTCTGCGTAAACTGCAAGTCTGCAACACCTTCAGAGTTATTTATATTTGTTTCTGTTATATTTACTTCTTCCTGCAGAGATTGTTTTGCTTGAAATGGGCAAAATGCAAATTTTGAGTGTCAACTTGAGTAAGCTCATTGCATCGATTAGTCTGCCACTGTTACGCTCCCTCTTTCGAGCCTGCTTCCTATTATGTGTTTTTGCATGGGAACTGAAACATAATCCACCTTTTAATGTCTGATCCAGTAAATCTTATTCAGGAAACTTGGTATAGGCAACTGTTATCCTGTTCATTATGGAAAAGACTACTATGTGTCACCATAATCCTTTGGGTGTAGATAATGAATTTTTATTATGCTCTTGTTTGATCGACCTCATTCTTTTCCCCGTATTTACCTATCAGAGTGAATGGGAGAGGAAGGCCTCTAAAGTACTTCGAAGCAAGAAAATATGATATTCTTTTGGAGTTAAACACTATTATATCACATTTTCGAGGTCAATCGCCTCCATGAAAATATGTACCCCGATTCCCATAGTGAGAAAAAGGCTTTGGTTTGGTTTCGATTCCTGCAACTTGGCAAAAGTTGTTAAAATCCGTCTTTGCGGTCCTGTATATTTTGATGGCTTGAAAATGTATGTGATCGGGATCCGCATTTCTTTCAATTTTGTTACATTGTAAGCACCAATTATCATATATTACATCTCACGAGCAAGAAAGTTTTACAGTAAATAACTTGTTTTAAGCTTGTCATTATTGGAACCTATCGTGTTTTGATGTACTTACTAACTGACATCCTCAGATGAGATGAGATCTTAATTTCCGTTTGGGAGTTCAATGTTAGCTTTTAACGAGCACGAGGTCTGCTGGACACCCCTGTTGATAACTTTCTCTTTTATGGCTGTAATGCTCCACGGTTCGGTTTCCCTTTTGAAGAAAATATGAACAAGAAGTCAGAAAGAAAGGTAGAAGCCATTAACGTTGGTTGGGGGATCATCTAGCATTGGGTGTGCAACTCACAGAACTTTCCCATGTTTCTACTAAGGTAGTTTTGGATTCACTTTCATCTTGCAAGATCCTCCGATTTCGAATACTAACACAAAGATAACTGGAAGGGCTCGTCTCGTGTAAGAAGAATGCTCCTTTATTGTTATGCTTTATTGTTGCTATGTAGTGTTGGGATCCCCAATTGAAGGGCCTATGCTGGCCTTGATATATGATCTCTGTGCTTCTGTGTATTGTTCCTGTATTGCACCCAAAACATCAAGCAATTTCCTTCTGTTAGGGTTGTTTACAACCATGTTACTGCAAAATATATTAAGAGAACAGAAATGAAAGGCTTCATATAAGCAGTAAAAGAATAAAATCACGTTGGCAAGTTCATCGATTTTACCGTGTTAGTAATACATTGGAATCTTTCGGAAACTAGATTATGTAAATACTCATAAAACAATAAGAACCTTATCGTGCAAGGTGTTCTCAATCTGCTCAATACCGTGTAATGCTTGTCCTGTATGAACTAAATCCAGGTTACCTACATTAAGGACATGGCACTAATACTCTGGTCGGTGTTATATATGATGCCCGGGGGGTGGGGATTGTGGGGTTTGGCATGTGGATAGATTGCCCCGCACCCAGGCAGGTGTAGGTCTTCGTCAGCTATCGGGGGTGCTAATACTGAATATGAAACCTGCTGGTCTACCAGGAGAATTGTACTCAGATTCCATAAGGAAAATACCGAGCCATCCCAGAACCCTTTTCGATTACTTTCGATGTTCTTATGTTGCACAGTGAGTTGAGGACTTCCTAAAAGGCAGTCCTGTAAGAACATGAAACAGGACGACTCGATCGCTTGTGTAGGGGCATGAAATAGTAGATCGTAGAATGTGGTCATACTGGATGCACAGCATGAGCTTTGAAAAGGAACAGATAAAAAGACACCGAACAGATGCACTGAAATTTCCAAGAAAAGAAGGTAAACTTTGAAGACAGAATATAGAAGCAACAATTATAAGAACTTCGGACAAGTTTTACACCCAACCACAAATAGCCAAAACATGGACACTGCAAGTGAAAGGATATATATATACACATCTAACACAAAACAGTAACATGTGGTTAGCTACTTTTTGACTTAAAAAGCTACAACGGATCATTTTTTGCCAATACAAGGTCAGGCTGAAGTTGCAAGGACTTGTTAGCAATGCCATATTCTACTGGGGAGTCCTAAATGTTAGTGTATATGGCATCTATAAAGCCCTTATTGAATCTAATATACATTTCTCCAGCGGAAGTTTTATCTGAACCCGAAATGAGGTTAAACCACCTGAAGCAGCCTTCATCAATCCATATTCCTGCATTAAGAATTTAAGGTGAAAGGAAGAGTATATGTTTATACAATGTCTAATTGTGGAGATGTTTCAAAGCTAGAATTATTCAATGGTTCTACAATTTGGTAGATAAACAAGAATCATGATTAATGGACCACAGGAAATAACAACCAAAATTACCTCATCTGCGGGAAAATCTCAACTACAAGCGGAAGGAGGTGATACTGATTCGGAAGCACACAGGGACGCAACCGACACTGTATCTTCCTTCATTAGTGCCACAAAATTCAATGGCGCGGCAGTCATTCGCCGTGCTTCCCTGAAATACCTGTTGTGGCGTCCAGCTTGTGATCGTGGGGTTAGGAGCTCAGGAGTGGCACTACCAACAGAGAGGCGGTGTAGGGTAGTGGTTGCAGAACCATTTGAAAGAATGCCATTTGGCTTCTTGCAGCTATTGGTTCTTCTTGGGCTAGGCTTGGATCCGTATATGGCTTCTTTTTCCGTAAGAAGCAGGTCCTGCAGTTTCTTCTGATCCTGTAAGCATTTGCAGAAGTTAATCAACATTAATTTTGAATTACTACAGGGGACAATTTAAATTTTAAATAGGCACAAAGCCACAAACAAACCCGATGTCTTCTCCTTTCCTCTTCTTTTTGTTGCCTTGCGATGATATAATCTTCTAAGATTGTTGCCAAAAGAACCTGCAGGACAATAAGAAAGGCGATGAGGAACAAGAGTGCAAAGAGCAACTGAAACAAGTAGTACTAAATTTGAACATCGAGGAATATAAAATGAGATAACTCACCCCATCGTACAAAAAGTTTGCATTTCTTTCTGCTTCCCATTTGTGCGTACAGTTAATCAGAATGTCCACCATACCTGCAAACATTCTGCAGGCATTAGAACAAGAGCTTATGCAGGAAAACATGTAGGTACGCAAACGTTGAACAACAAAAGAAAAGAACAAGAAAGAGATATACCAGGAATCTTGGTCACAGCTATCCTTGCTTTTTCAGCACGTTTAAGATTTATATGGACACCTCTACCAGCGTTGTACCTGTTCTCGTCCTGGGATTCATAGTTTGGTCAAATAAAAGAACTCTCAATAACTTAAATCATCGCCTTCAGCAACCAATGAGAATTGCTTTATAAACAAAGTGATCAACTAGATGAACTAAAGGCTAAGTAAAGCTGCATCTACACAGATGAGTTAGGTTTAAGAATTCACCTGATTATAGCCTTCAAGCCATTTTTCTTCTTCACAAGCAGCACGCCATTTGTCTATCCTGTCCATTATTTCCTTCCTACTGAGAGCATCTTCTTTTGCTGTTACAATCTGTGCCTCAATATTAGCAAGTAATTCTGAAGAGTCCACGATGCCTGAGCAGAGTCCAGTGGTGGGAATGTATCAGTAAGCAAACCAATGAACCAATCAGTAGATCACTGATAATAAGAAAGGGAAACAGAAGAAAACCAGAATCTATCAAGGCAACGGATTTCTCAGGAGCTGTGCTCATATCTGGCTCAAGATGTGCCCATCGGCATATTTCCTCTAGTTCCGACCTTTTCTTGAGGACCAATTCTTTCATTCTACTCGCCTTCAGTTTATGTAGCCTTCCAACCTCTTCTATCGCCTATTAGAATGATAGGGCATGAGCTGACGAGAACAAGAGAAACAGTTTAACAGAAAAATGGACAAGAAAGCCACAGAAGCTTAAGGAACCTGCTTAATCATCTCCATTGAAAGAACACCAGGATCTGTAACATCTTCTGGTGATCGAAGGATGCTAGTAATCCTCTTAAAGGGCTTCCTTTCCTCCTCAGTTGTATCCATCAACTTCCACAACTCAAGTAAGGATGACACAATGTCTTTCAACTAAATAGTCCCAAAACACAATCAGTGTTTCTTCTTTTGATTCACAAAGCAACAAATGTAAACTAGAGGAATAAATATTACCTTCTGAATACGTGCATTCTTTTCCATTTTCAGTTTCTCAATCGTCTTAGAAAGGCCCACCAAGGTGTCATCGCTGATGTTCTGGGTCTGTGCATTCGCTGTCTCATGCAGGCTTGGGTGTACTTCACTCACAGTCTCCCCAAAGTTGAATCCAAGTAAACTACAGAGGCAATGGACCTCATTCACGTATTCAAGAACTTTATGAAGACGGTCCGACTGAAAAGAGAATTCAAAAGGAACTTCAGATGTGTAATAGCATCTAACGCCTTACGCCTTAAAATGTACCAAAACCAAGCTACTTTATTCTTGGCCTGTTTTGAAATGTTCATCTAATTCCTCACACCTCACTAAAGTTCTATTTGGCCACCTATCCAAACCACCTTAAGCATGTCTCCTATTTTATCATATCATATCTTGGTGACATCTTTTTATCTAATAGTCCCGTTACAGATCAAAAGTTTTCTTATATGACACATCACCGCACCTCTGATTTCTCCAACTAGGAAGAAGTCCTCTAATTTCTCCAAAATTTATTAAATGGTTTCCACATGAAAAATATAACCCGTACTTTTTAATTATCTCGGTTAGATATTGTTAGAAATGAGTATATGAACAGAAGATGATGAGAAGAAGCTTAGCCCGTAGAAAGGTGTCCTAACTCCTACCTTCTCCTTCTGCAAAGACTGAAGATGTGTTTGATATTCATTCAGCTTCCTCAGCGATAAGTCATGCTCCTCCACAACAACTGGACTGCTGTCACTTTGCCCTGCATAACCAGATAACTCTCCAGTAATTGTAACTATCTGTGCCTTTGTATCTGCAAATTGTCTAATCCGCTGTTCTTTTTTTGCCCGCAGATCTTCTAACAAGGGTGTAACTAATGCAAGTTGCTCCTTCAAAGTAGATGGCCTTCTCTCTGGCTGGATATATAGAACAGAGAAGAAATAAACTCATATGATATAGCTAGAAGCAATTATTAACAAGTTACATGTATTCAACTCTATCTTAAGTTTAATATATAATCAAACAAAGATTGAGCAGCACCAATCTTGCTTTATGATTAGCTACGTAGACTTGCAATCTAGACAACTTCACCATCAATCGAATGAAGTGCAATAACAAAAAAGTTGGGAATAACCGCTTAGGATCAAACATTTTGGTTTGCTTCCGCTTAATTTTATTATATGCTTTTTTTAACTCTTTGTATGCATTTAGAATCCTGTATCTTTAAATTGGCATAAATTACACAATCCCCTGACTATTTTGTTTTACCATCTCATCTACAAATACATTTATTCTTGCATGTATGCTAAGATGTTGGTTCCAACCTAGAAAGATGACACTGTATAAATCTAGAAAGGTGATGTGTGATTTTCATTTCTTGTTGTGAGGAGCTTATGGAGAGCCAAAAATCAGGTTTGAACTGGGACAACGAATTTCCAGGACCGCTTGTCCTAATAGAATTTGACTGACCAATTCTGAGGGCTCTGTTTTGGGCTATCTGTCCAAATACCACAGTCTATATGGACTTCAGCAACAATGGATACGATTTTTGAAAATTAATTTAATCCTTCTGTAACTACAACTTGATAACAGTTCAGGTTTGTCCTCATTTAGTGTTTAGACTCTAAAAGCTCCAGTCTTCAAGTTGAGAGGACAACAAGGTAAGAAGAAATTTCGATTGCCTAGTCATGTTGGAACAAGTTCCGGAAGGAGGAAAACAAGGTTGCGTAGCCCATCAATGGACTGAGCGTTAAATTGATGGGCTACGCATTGTGGAACCGGCTTGACCAAATAACTAAATAACTCTAAATTGCCATATTATATAGCATCATGTTCAAGTTTTAATTCACAATATGCACTAACCATTACCATTAAAGAAGTCACAAATAGATCACAGCCAACTGTAGCTTTTTCTTTAGCTTCAGAAGAACCACCATGTAGCCCTCAATGTGATATAATTGTCCCCAACTGTTTGTTTAACAGCAGGGGGCCTAGCTATCCTTCGGAAGGTTGTCTAAGTATCTACAGTTTTTCACAGTACACCAGATGTTCACTTCACTTGACATTACACTGCTTGCAATAAATTCCTGTATGTTCCATCTTCTCTAGGCTGTCTGGTGTGACCTAGACTTTTCCGTACTCTACACATTGATGTGATTTGACAGATTCCTAACTAAGATGAGCCAACCCTAGCATCTTGCTCTCATGAGCAAGCTATTGATCTATTCGCTACAAACAGTAGCTTCAGCTGCTCTACTACCTATTTGACAGATTTAATCCCAGAAGGTGCTCTATCCACAAATCATCAGAGCTTCGATTGCTGCTCCTATGAATTTCCACTGCTTGTGTGGTAACCTCTGCATGACCCATCTGCTCCAAAAAGTAGTGTATTTTCCATTTTTTTTTAAATGAACTACTAGGCTTGAAGGACGAAACTCAATTCTGTACCAAAACAGGTGATCATTACTTGCAAATATAATATTAATCAACTACTCAACTCAAATATATTCTTCAGAACTTACAAAAAAGATAAAGAATCATAAACATACAAGTAAAACCTACAACAATAACCAGTGCCTGAAGTCCAGAAGAGACAAGTCCCTTATGGTTAACAGGGGGATCTGTCTGTGTGCTTGTACGTCTGTGTGTGTCTAAATTGTCTCTAGACTACTTCAAATTCTGCCCAAATTCCCACAATCAAAAGCTTAGTACTAGTAGTGGATTGTGTAAATATCACAGAATATAATAAGAGGACAGTGTCATATAGCATCACATGATCACCTTTTTAACAGCTGAAAATATAAGAGATTCAAATATAGATAACAGAAAATAGAGCTTAAATTAGAAAAGGAAAACAAGGCTACCAATGAATGAAGATCAATATCCCCAATTGCTGCCACAATAGCTGCAAGCTCAGCTTCTTTGGCTGCCAGGGACTGGTGCAACCGTGCCTTCGCATTGCTCGCCTTGGCGACCTTCCTTCTGTACACTTCCAAACATTCTCTCTCCAGGTCCGACAACATCTGGTCTTTCTCTGCTTCACTTTCACCCATCTCGTCCCATATATGCTGCCCGATAGACAAAGTTAAAGGAAAAAAGAGAACCTCTTCTAACAGCAATTAACTCAAACGAATGATAGAAAACAACACTCAAGAATGTCGACACAAAAGGAGTTTGTGCTTCCATCCTTCCACACACATTATAAAGCCACTACAGAGGAAAATAGCAAGAGAATCTAGACCTTTAATTAGATGAACCAAACTTATGAAGAAAAAAAATCCTTGATGATGCGTGCAGAAAATCCTTAAAATACTGAGACCGGAAGAAAATGGAGGTGTCATTCAATTTTTCACTAAGCAGAAAAGTTAGCTTCTTAAACCCAGAAAAATTGAAAAATCGCTCTAGTGCATAAGAATGTCCAAAGTCTATTTGAGGGGAACTGAATTTCCTTCTTACCAGAAAAATCGAAGAAACAAAAAACAAAAACAGAACGTAGTCTGTTACACTTTCATACAAGAAAAGGACACCTAAATTTTCAATACACCAATAGGAAGAAACTTTTCTTTTGAGCAAAACAGAGAAGAAAAAGAAGCAAGAGGCCATGACGGTCAACGACATGCAGAACCCAAAGCCAAATCTCAAAATGGTTGTCCGCTTCTCACTCTACACCAGACCCCAAATTTCAGAGATTTCAGAGAGAGAGAGAGCAAACCTGAAGTTCTCTCAGCAAGACTCCACAACTAGTATCCATCCGGATACTCATGGTTTCCAAGTCAACCCACTTCTCCCCTTCACAAAGTCTACGCCTCCAGCAACTCCCTGCAAAAGGAAATCCTAGAAGAAAAAAAGAAACAAAAGGTCCTCAAAATGCCACCAAAAACCACATTCCAGAAGACCCAAATATCAGAAAGGTGGCAAGAACGGCATACAGAATAAGCAAAAAACAACAGAGACAAGCAAAACTCTAGGCCAAAATAAGAGTAAAATAAAACCCACAAGCTAGGAACCTTCACGACTCATCAAAGCAAGCAAGCCAGATAAAAAACAAATATAAGTTAATGAATACTACTCTGAAAACTCAAAATGGTTCACAAAAGGTCAGCTTTATGGAAAAGTGATGCAAGGGATCTGAAGCCAAAAATGCACCTTGAATCAACACGAAGTACCCACAGAAAGGAAATGAAGGGAAAAGAAGGTAGGTGTTAGCAACAAGAAAGAAGAGAGAAGAGGACGAAGAAAGAGAAATGAACACTCACATTTACAGAAAAGCCTACACGGGACTAGAATGTGCCAATTTTAGAGTGAAGCTAGGTTTTCTCTTTGTCACTGAGAGGGAGGAGAAGCTTGTGTGCGCGCGCGTGTGTGTATGAGAGAGAGAGGAGGGGGGAAGTGTCATGCAAAGGAAGAAGAAAATAAAGCACCCTCCGCAGGAAGGTAAATTGCATTTGTTTAATATTGTCATTCTTATTCAACACTTTATGCTATTTTGATATGCTTTGTTATTGCTGAAGGCCGTAGTGAAAAAAATTTGCCTCCCCAATCAAGTCACGGTATCCCGGACAAGACAAATTATACTGTAAAGAGCAAAAGAGTACAAACCAAATAGCGATATCCGGATCCGAAACCGCGGTGGGGACAGTACAATCATGAACTGGATATAAACCTGATCCACAAAAATTTAACAGTATTCTTTAGAATGAAAATCAGAAGCTGAATAATGCAACATGTTGAATGTGAACCAAATATGAACCCGATTCAGCCAAAACCATTCTTCCGAATCCAACCAATATAACAAAAGATTTTGGGTCTAACAAATCCGGATCTCACAGTAAGGATTTGGATGAATCTGCCTAGTGTTGTTTAGTTGGTACCTAGGACTCATCCCTTCGCGTAGTTTTTCTTTCCTTTGGTTACTAAAGGAAGGCTGAAGCGTAAGGCACAAACACATGCACCCTCACTCGGAGTCGAACTACCAATGTCTGATAATTCACAGTTTGTCTTCCTCCGCAAGTATGTTGTTGGAATTCAAAAGAGAGAGAGAAAGAGACTGAGGAAGAATAATTCATGTACTTATTCATTCGTGTTTTAATTTTTTTAAAGATTTTAATCTTTCGACTTTTAATAACAACCATTGAAATCTTTAAATAAGAAAAAATAGTATGAGATACATTTATTGCACTATAAAACGTATAAAAGTAGTTTTCACCTTTGAAGTTTGAATTTCAAATTATAATTGAGATCTTTTAAAATATTTAAGCACATATGCATATATGGATGGACTCATCTCTCTCTCTCTCTCTCTCTCTCTCTCTCTCTATATATATATATATATATATATATATATATAGAGTGTATCATACTTACTATTGACAATGCTTACTCGTGACTATTATTTTTCAATAACATGAGTTTAAATTTTAAATATCTTTATAACTTTTATAATCACACTCATATCAGCAAAAAGCAATGGTCTAATATAAAGTGAATAGAATCTGACTATATATATATATGTATGTATATATATATATATATATATATATATATATATATATATATATATATATATGTATGTATATATGTATGCATGTATGTATGTGTATGCAAGTGTACTTGTATCGATGTATTTATAGTGGGGAGTATCTTTCGAGAGTAGTTAAAGCGTGACAAAGCTATTTGGGAGTTGGGTGGTGCTGTAGCCACTAAATCAATGCCAATGCGTTGCTTGCATGCACACATCAAGGACCGAATGTTTAGTTCACCCTCTTGTATATTTATTTGTCTTGTACGCAAGTTATTGTCAAACTTATAAGAAAATAAGGGTTGGAAGACATCCATGGCAATAATCAACTTTTGTTCTACTAAGTGGGAAAAGAACAAGGTATGTTCCACAACTTTGTTTTTTTTTTTTTTAGTTCAAAGAGGAGGCTGAAACCTAAAACACAAACTCCCATACATGCATCTTTTGGGAGTCGAACATCCCACCAACAGCAACAATGCTAGAGCGTCTTGCCGTTGAGCTAATGCATTTGGTGCAAAAGTTTAACTTTATGAATTGTACACACATATACAACCATATCTATTGGGTCGAAGATTGCTTTCTTGTGCGAGAGAGAATCAAATGGATTCTCGTGTGTAAATCACTTTTCTTTATGTTTCGCAACTGTGATAAGGAATTTTATTGTGTTGGGTTCCAGTGACGCTAGATTGGATCTGGATTTGAGTCTGATCCAAGTTAATATGAATGGATAGGGTTTGGATCCGTGTCCAAATCAATATGGGGTAAAAAGCTAAACTAAAGAGAAGCATGGCAATGCCACATCATGAGGTGGGGCCTCCATTTGCGACGTGGATTGAGCAGCTGGCAAAAGCTGTAAAAAAATATATTATAGCATGATTCTTACGCAAAGCGGGGTCCTTCCAGTATACCGGGTCCCACCAACAGGAATGTCTTTTTTCACCCAGCAAGCAGGGAGCCAATTAACAGTTTCCACATTTACAGGACGGGTTCAGATTCCCTTTTTCCTCACGGCTACACGTCTATATATATATATATATAAAAGCACTAGTTTGTGCTTGATCTTCATCCTCAAACATTACGTTACGATTTAACGGTGGAAATTGATTCTCGAAAAGCAAGTATACAATTGTACTTTTCATAATAACATTTAATGATCAAAATAAATAAATCTTTTATCATTGATCGCACGATAGAATAGTGAAAATATTTGAGAAGATTTAATCATGTATTGGATTGAGTATATATCACTATCTATATATATATAGAGAGAGAGGTGTGTGTTATTAGATCATATCAACTTCTATTGCTTTTGCATGGTAGGGAAGTAAAAATAATAATTTTCATACTTTTCTAAAATTATTCATACACGTAGACGTGAGTGAAAAAGTATGCAAGATCCAATTTTCTTTTATATATAGAGAGAAAGGGGGGTGTTCATCCTTAGTTCTTATCAATGTTTAAACTTTTGTAACATCTTCATTGTTTGAACACCACCATCAATAATCACAATGTATATCATTGTACTTTTCATACTCATATTTAATACAAAAAGGTATTTTAAATCTTCACTATTGAACATGTTGGTCGAACGACGGATATGTTTGAAGAGATTTAAACATGTATATGATTGAACATATTTCACTCTCTATTTATCTAACTACATATATAGATATCAATATAGATAGTGGTCCTATATATAGAGAGAGAAAGAGAGAGGTTCATACTTAATCTCCATTTATGCTTAAATCTTTTTCAAATTTAGATTTGATTGAGCAATGTATATAGTTATACTTTATGTACTTGCATTTAATGCATAATGATAATCTACTTTTTCATTTCATATTATGTTAATCGAACGATAAATATATTTGAATAGATTTAAGCACGAATTAGATTCAGTATATACCATTGCCTCATATATATATATATACAAACTTGCTCAAACTCATTCATGCTTAAATTTACTTAAAGATCCTTATAATTAGATTACTAGAATCAATGATAGAAATCTACATTTAAAAGTGAAATGTATGGTTGTGCATTAAATGTAAAGTACGAAATGAACAATGACATATCTTATTTTTTAAATTAAAATATCGATTGTTGAGTGTATAGTAGAGATGTTAAAGTAAATTTGAATATATACCACTATATATACACATACATATCTATATATATATATGTTTATATATGTGCAATTTTACTTATATTTATATATTTTTATAAACACATATATATAGAAAGAGAAAGGGATATATATAATATATTGAGTTGGGTATTTTATCCCCGTACCCGAACCTAATCGGGTTTGATAAATATTGCCATCCCTTGTTGCAGCCGGTTACCTGTGGAAGGAAAAAAACAGTACCTATCTCATGGGTAACATTGCGGTTACCGGGTACGAATTTGAGGTTCGGGTATATGTACATATGTTCCAGACCCGCCCCATTTTCGTCCCTATATTCATAAACTCGTACCAACTTACCAACTTTATTCGTGAGGCCTTAAGAAGGAAATCAGACTGCATCAAACCTGTTGTGGATAACAATTGGATGTCATCTTAATCATCCCAAGATCATATATTATCCTATTTTGAGAAGGATGAACATATCTCAGCCAATTCTCTCGCTCTCACTATAATAAATGCGGCAATATGACTCAACAAACAAGCATCACATGTGACTAAAATATAAGATAAACAAATCAATAAAATAAGAGAAAACCACCATCAATAAAACAATATTAATATAAAAATGTCAATGTTTATTGAGAGGGATTGTGTGCCAAGTGAAGGCGACCAAATCTCACAAGGATTAGCACAAAATTATTTTTCACGAAAAAGATGGACAGCCTAGTAGTTGACTGCTACAAAATACTTTGTCTTTGTTCTTCGACACGAAAAATGGGAACTGGCATAAAATGATTCCATTTATTGCTCTACCTTCACCTAAGAGAGAGAGAGAGAGAAAGGAAGAGATGGAGAAAGACAATAAAAAACTAAAATGACCACCACTTTCTCATGTAAAGGTCGGGGATGTGCATACCTATACCTGACCCGGACCCAAACCTTAACGGGGCAAGCAAAGGTTTAGGTTCTCTTTTAACTAACAAGTATGGGGCAAAAACAGGTTATATCTATATGTATTAGGAATCTCTCTCTCTCTCTCTCTCTCTCTCTCTCTCTCTCTCTCTATATATATATATATATATATATATATATATATATATATATCTTTTCCCTAACAAGTATGGGGCAAAAACAGGTTATATCTATATGTATTAGGAATCTCTCTCTCTCTCATATATATATATATATACATATATATATATATATATATATACATATATATATATATATACATACATGTATATGTATATACATACATGTATATGTATATATATATATGTATATATATATATACATATATATATATATATACATACATGTATATGTATACATATATATGTATACATATACATGTATGTATATATATATATATATGTATATATATATATATGTATATATATAGGGTATGGATGAGAGCAATAATCGAGTGGGATATGTATCAAGGCATCTTATCCCCATACCCGAACCCAAATCTGATCGGGTCGGGTCAATATTCCTATTCCTATTATTGATCAGTTTTATCTACGGCATTGAATGTAGTCAGCTTTCAATTTATGAAAGTCTCAATTCTCCGGAACAGATTACTCTTCTATATTGTATGTACCAACCACTCCTTTTGCTTTAGTTTTTTGGTTGCTAGTTGGAAAGCTACCATTCATCTAAAGTATTAGATTTTATAGTAAGCTTTAAGGACCAACTGATTTAATTAAGTTGCATTCTCATTTAAAGGCTTTTACTTTATTATAAGTTTTGGAGGAATCCAGCTCACCATCAATGATTAATAGCAACAATTATTTCTGAATGTATGACAGCCCAACCAGCTTTAATAAATTCCTTGGCTCACACATTCTTCACACTCAAACTCCCCACCACCGGCAATGGCTAGAGCACCCTGCCGTTGAGCTAAGGCTCTGTGTGCCGAGCAAGGAAATTTTCTAGCTGGCAATAACGAAGATGATATACAGTCAACCTGGTAATAGCGACGGTGACATAATTTATGTCCCAAACATAAAAGAAACAAACGCCAGACTAGGATAGCTTTGAACTCACGACATACAAGATAGACTCAAAAGGAAGGCTTCACTTTGTTGTATTTGGTGAAGAATTCAGTAGAAACAAGTTAATATGGTGGAATTCCTTTAATCCCTCTATAGGGCATGCTTAATTCCAAATGGGTAATGATTTTTGCACATACATAAACTCACCAAACAGTTAAAATAAAAACATTAAGAAAATATGCATTAGACATTTTATTGATAAACATGATATCGTGTATAATGGTTGTTGTAATGATAGATATTCAAGCACAAAGACAAAAGATAAAACAACTAAAACAAAAGATAAGACAGAGGATAAAACGATTGCAAGGGAAGTTTCTTAGAATAAAGAGTGTAGTGCCACAAAGACAAGACAAAGGATGAAACAATGACAAGATGTGGTGTCGTACATCCAATGGTAGGTGCGAACTCATGAGAGCGAGCGGTCAATGCATATGATTCACTCTTGTATCTTTTGGTATAGGAGAGAAATATGCTTGTGTGCTACAGTGAGATGGCTCTGATTCGGCCATGGATTACTGTGGTATACTGAAATAATTGTGACAGAACCTCTTTTGATCAGATGATTAAATTAGAGATAGAAGTTCCAATTGATGCAGAAGGTTCTATTCCCGTTGGTAAGAATAATGAGATACAGCAGAGGCTTCTGGGAGAAAGGCACTGGCTGGGAGACGTTGAGGGAAGCAATGAGAATGGAAGTGCGACAAATTGTGAGAGAATCTGCACCTTCGTGAAACAAAGAGAAAGGAAGCAATAATGTACAACGCAGAACTGTATTCTGGGTTGGATGTTGGTATTTGTGCAAGAACAGGAACGGTGGACTGTTCACTTAAAAGAGTATGACCCATCTGACCATGAATTGAGAGAGTATTCTGGTTTGCAAGCAATATAGCTCAGAGGCAAAACCATGCGTGGCGAGTGCAAATACCATGAGCTTGGTATAAATGGCTTCCTCCAGATCAAGGCTGGACCAGCTAATAGTAATGGTAGTAGCAAAGGGAACGCCGGTTTAGCGGTCTGTGGAGGCAATTTGATAGGCCATATTGGAAGATGGTTACAAGGATTCGTGGAAAAAAAGGGTGGTGCTCTGCTTCCATGGCAGAAGCTTGGTGTGTCCTCATGTGTCTGAAGGTGGCATGGAGATGGAATTCAAGGAGGTGATAATGAAGTGCGGTTCCATGTTGATTGTGAATTGGTTCAACAGAGACAAAGGAAAAGTTGGCAGTCAACTCCCCATCTCAAGTGCATAGATCGTCTTCTCCAACGTGATTGGGAAGTACACATCGAAAACATCAGAAGGAATGGCAACCGCTGTGCACATCTATTGGCGAGAAGAAGCATTGCATTGTCTCATGAATATATTGGGATGAGATGCCAAACTTCATACAGAATTTGGTGCTGCAAGACCGGGGTGCTACAACGGCAGAGGGGTTTCAGTTACTTCCTGCATCGTAGTTGAGCCCGCGGCTCCTGTCACACCCTCCCTCCTTCCAAAACGAAAAGCTTTAAAGAGCATAAATGCAAGTATCACGTGCTCAAGATAGAGGTTCTTCTGCTACAGAAGATTGCTGTTTTAAAGCTAGTTGGGAGACGACACGAATTAGAAAATCTCAGAAAGGTCTGTTAAATAAATATGAAGCAAAAATAGAGTTACGACATAGATCAAAAGAGGGAAGCGAAGAGAAACCCATTAGAAGGGCTTGGTGAAGCAAGTGGCCAGCATGAAATATCACGCTTCCGAAGCATGCTTTCCGCCAAATTATGTTTCTTTTAGTTTTGATTCGCACTTGGTAGTGGAGATGACAATGGGGAAGATGAGTCCTGTTTGCTTGAATGCTAAGAACCAGTGCGGCTCATAGCAGACACCTGCCCAGGTTCACATAGAAAACAAACTGAATGAAAATCACCATGCTGCTCGGTAGCACACGCAGAGAGGGGGGGCGGGGGGGAGGTCCCTAGAACTTTGCACGTAATGAACGGTTTCCTGATGTCAACTTCCTGCAGTGTTTCGACTTACAATACAGACGACTAAAGCTCTAAAACTCCTTTCCAGCAGACTAATTTCCGAGCATCGGTGACAAAATGGAACTTCCAGTTGTTCATTACCTTGCACAGAAGCTTTTGTAAGGCCAAAAGAAAATAGCCATCATACATCTGTGTTCGTCATGCTCCATCTACCCAAGACATAAGTTTATAAAAATGAGCTGCTTCCATTACTATTGGAAAAAAAATATTACATACGCTGGTTAATGTATCTACATTTGCATTAGATATTATCAACACGTACTGCTAGATCTTCCCTTACCCTGCATGAAGGACACCGGTCCTCGCTGCAGCTCAAGACAGGGAAACAATAAACTCATTTATTTCATGGAGTATCTCGGCCTTTTGGCTAAGATCAAGTGTAGTATCTGTTCTTATCAGTTTAATATCTGATACGTGGCCCATTGGGTCACATGATATTAAATTAATACAGTAGGGGGATAATTAATGCTATGTGGGAATTGTTGCTAAATGATATTCAATACTGCTGCTAGTTTTTAAGTTATTATTTGGTCTAACTGAGAGCTGCTAATAAGGCATTTCAATAAGATTATAAGATAGTGTTACTACTACTAGCAAGGTGGAGTTTTACTAATCAAATCTAATGTATTATATTTATTTAGAATAATATAATAGCTTGCTTTTTCCATAATAGCTCTTCAAATCTGTCCATAAGTGTGACATGATTCAAGAGGAATGATTGATGCTACAAATGTTTCTGTACAGAGGGAATATAATGTATGAGATGATGGAACATTTTTGGTGCATCATGAAGCAAACTACTTGAAAGCGGTTTGCACAGTACATAAAACTAGTTGTAAACTTTTATTACTATTCTCATACCATTGTCATTGTTTCTGTCAGCATATTAACCTCCATTGCCACATTCTCACAACCAAAACATGTCCATAATCATGTTATCAGGAATGTATTTTATTTCTCTGTTCCTCTCGGAAGAAAGATTCACTGATTTAGGCCCACCTCTAGCGGTCAAGAAGTAAATTCAAGCCTTGTATGCTTACAGGTTATGTCACTTGTAATTTTATTTCTTCAAGACCTGATATGAACAAACCAAGTTTTGAGATCCATTGGCTTTAGAAACTAAGACAAGCTTTCAAATTCCCTACCTGTACATGTAGTCCTAAACTCCAAAGTAAGCTGGTGCATTTTCCACAACACATAAGTAACATGAATACTTCCTTTGGACCTTAGGTGAACACAAATTATCTTACTTTGAGTCGCTTAAATCCCATAGTGGTTCATTTTTCATTTATCCTTCTCTTTGATAAGTCCCACATTGTACAAGCATAAAGCACTGAGGCACAAGCCAACTATAAATAAAATCATCTGCACCATTATTAGGCATACCTCCCATTCGGCCTTTTGGCTAAGATCAAGTGTAGTAATCTGTTCTTATCAGTTTAATATCTGATAAGTGGGCCATTGGTTCATGATATTAAATTTATTTTTTAAGGAAGAAGCAAAACTCAAACCAAAAATTTATTGACAAGAAGAAAATGGGCATTTCTTCAATTTGGTGGATGATCAAAACCTATTAGTTTACCGTAGCAACTCCCACTAGAAGTGTACAAAGCTGATATTGACTAAGTTCTATTGAGTATTGAGCAGTAGTATCCCTTTGACCCGGACTACTAATCATTATTAATCTCTCAAGTTAATCAGAGTCTTTCAAGTGCATTTGACAATGTTCTTTTCTATTTTCTTTGGGGAAAGGATGGACGGGGCAAAGACGATTGGTTATAATGCATTTTTTCCATGCACAGTAAACTACTAATTGTTAAAGAATGAGTAGGTCACTTATTCAATCTGCTAGATGTGCCAACCCACTTCTTTTATTATAGGAAAACAATAGTTATTAGTGGTATGAGATAAGTTTTTTACTGAAAAGAATCTATGATTTTCTTTCTATGGAGTCTCACACATGGGATGGGAAAGTACAATCTTATACATGACCCTTACATCAAGATATGGTCTTGAAAGATGAGCGTCCCACAATTGTGGTACATAAATGGTCAATGTGTATTTCATCAATCTTGAAAGATGTCCAGTTACATACATAGTATATGTCAGTTAACTAGTCTTCAACTTGGAGGAGTTTTGAGACTACTAAGCAAGCCTTGTCCAGTCATCTTCTATTGGTTAGCTAAAAAGCTTAACCTAACAAGGACTATCGATAAAAGATTTTGATAAATTTATTGCTGCATGATTTGTGCTAAATGCTGAGTGTCAAATTTCTTGGTAACTTGAGCCTATAGTACATATGGATTTCACAATCGCTTCGAAATTGAAATTTGAGTTATGCTTGGAAGCTTCCCAATCTTCTCTAAAAAGGCCGAGCTACAATGTAAATGAAGGTGTCAAAATGTCTCAACCCTGCTTGCAAGAGAGCTAGCTTTTCTTTACCCTGTTTCTTTCCCAGTATTCAGCATGAAATGGTCATAAGCCTTGAGTCTTGAAATGTAAGCATAGTCTTAAAACGTTCTATACTTTTTCCATTTCAATGCGAGTCATGATAGTAGTTCTTTTTGGTGCTTACAGTTCATAGCTCTTGACAGAAGTCCCATAAGGTACTGGACATGAGTCATGCATGGGTCTCATGGACAAATTTGACTATGAAAATGGAAAATTTGTTGTATAGATTCGTCAAAAAAAAAAAAACTGAAGAAAATTTTGTTGTGGAAGCCATCAAATGGTATCTAGATGCAAAACTCTAGAATTTCCTTTTAACGGTACTGCTGTACATGATAAGGCTATCATAGTCTCCTACTCTGACAAGGAAAAATTTCCCATTTTAAGTCCAACTTGGTACATCAGGAAACCTGTAACTTATCATCTTCGGTTTGTTGCTTACCCCATTTGTTTTACTCTTTTGGATTCATTATGTTTGAAGAAACTGTTGATTGTCAAAACCATTGGAATTGATTCACGTTTTATTTAGTTCATAAATCTGTCCATACCTTTCTCGGCCTTTTGGCTAAGATCAAGTGTAGTATCTGTTCTTATCAGTTTAATATCTGATACGTGGCCCATTGGGTCATATGATATTAAATTAATTGCGTTGCACTGTTGCAAGGGCGTGGCGCACCCCTGCCAATTCCCAATTAAACCTCCTTTTCTTTTACTGTAATGTCTTCTCAATTAAAACAGTTAGGTGTGAAATTTTCGTAGGTTTTAGTAGTTTTCGTTTATAGGTTTATATTGAAGTTGATGACCAAGGGTTTACATTGAATTTTCTTCCTTTTGTTTCTTTCCGAAAAGTTGATATCTTCCTCATTTTGTTCTTCGGCACGGTACGTTCCTCGGTGAATGAACCGATCGAGCAATATCACGGCCGTGTTCGTTTTTCCGTCAGATAGTTCATGTTTTTTTTATCAAACTCTCTTTCCACACGCACTAGAGAACGGCAGTATTCCTAGCAACTTGTGACTGCAGGGTTCATTTGTCTCCGTCAGCCAGATCAGTAGTTCGATACATGAGTTGCATATCTTCAAGAGTGTCGACTTGCCACCATATGTTTAGATCAAAATATCAGATTTGGAACAAGAACATGCGAGGTTCCAAAGGCGGAGTGGATTTCATTTAGAGCTGATGAACAAGCCAACCTCTAATAATTCGGCTTGGTTTCACTCTTCACTCATTTATGTTTGGTTCGTTAAACCATATGACCCAAAGATGAAGATGGTAGGTTCTGCTCCGTTGACATGTTAAAGCTCGTTAAATGACATTTATTTAATTCTTTCTACCTACACAATAAGAATTCACATGCATGACGTTTTCCCCAAACTCGTAGCTTCCTCAGTGTAAGGCATGTAGATGAATAAATTATATATATATACAGGGAGAGAGAGAGACCGGTTAAATGATAAAAATGAATATAGATATCTAGTACTTAGCCATCCGATTAAGGAAATAGATAGTTGAAATAAAAAGTAAAAGATGAACATGCTCGTATTCGATTCATATGTATACTTTTGTTATTTTGAACCATTCACATCTTTGGTAAGATGAACAGGAAATAACAGATATCTCTATTTATTTACAAAGCTAGCACATATCAGTTTCTCTTTCTCTCTCTCTCTCTCGTATGTATGTGTGTTTATATGTGCATGTGAACTAGAACATTCTATAGCAATTAATAAGAAAATGAAGGTTTTTTGACGGCAACAGGGTTAAATATTTATCAGGCTATAATTACTTATCGTATTCATTTTGATGTAGAACAACAACCAATAAAATTGGACAGACGCTTTGGGTAGTTTGAAGATTTTGGGAGAGAGTTACTTAAAGCTGCTTTGAGGATGAGTTAGCGTCTAACTCCAAATCCAACCAGAAAAAGAAACCAACTAAAAGGTTTGGCAAAAATAACAAGAAAGACGGTCAAAGTTTTAAGAAATCGCAAGAAACCGCTTCCCGGATCAAGTGTTTCAACTGTGGAAAGATGAGACACTATAAGAGGGACTGCCGCAACAAAAAAGATAGAGGAAACAACTCACAACGCGGACAGTCGGAGAAGGATATAATCTGCCTAATTTCAGAATGTCTATACTTGGACCGCCCAGTTCAAGTTGGTGGATAGACTCGGGAGCTACAAGACATATCTCAAAGACTAAGGAAGGGGCAATTGACCTGAAGGAATACCAACCTGAAGAACATCGTGTATATATGGGAAACAATACTTTCTCAGATGTTCTGGGTATTGGATCCTTTAGGATATTTGTACAAGGCAAACCAATTGTATTAACCGATGTGTTAATTGTGCCATCAATAAGGCGCAATCTGGTATCAGTCCCTACCTTAGTTAAGAAGGATTTTGAAGTTAGGTTTATACCTAACAAAGTGACTGTGGGCAAACATGAGAGAATCTTGTTATCAAGAGAATTTGATATAGAACAAGGACTATTCAAGTTATCTGATAATAAAAATCATCAATCTTCTGTTTATATTGAGAGTGTCTTTTCTGTTGATGTGAATATGTAGCATAAACGCCTAGGGCATATAAGTCTAGAAAAGTTGAGGAAATTATCCAACTTTTACTTATTGCCCGGATTTGAGGAAAAGACTTTCAACAAGTGTGAAGCTTGTATACAAGTAAAAATGACAAGAAAAATATTTTCCAAGAAAACAACAAAGGCAACAACCCTGTTAGAAATTATTCACACAGATTTATGTGGACCTTTCAGAGTAAAGACACAACGAGGAAATGGTTACTTTATAATCTTTATCGATGATTACTCTAGATATATGTATATATATATCTTTTGGCACATAAATCAGAGACACTTGATGCTTTCAGAGAATATAAGCAAGAAGTAGAATATCAATTAGGGCATTTAGTTAAAGTCTTGAGATCACAAGAGGAGGTGAATATATCTCGGCAGAATTCTTAGAATTTTGTAAAGATTTTGGTATTGCTAAACAAAACATAATGCCTAGGACACCTCAGCAAAATGGTGTAGCTGAAAGATATAATAGAACCTTGCTGAACATGACAAGGTCTATGCTAATTGATGCATCTCTTCTAAGGGTATTTTGGGGAGAAACAGTAAGTACAACCGTTTACGTACTCAACAGAGTACCATGTAAAGATGTATTCACTACACTATATGAGATGTGGTTTGGAAGAAAACTCAACTTAGGTCATCTTAGGAGGTAGGGATCAATTGCACATGTTAAGATCCTTGATCAGTCTAGAGATAAACTAGACAGTAGATTTGTATATTTATTGGATATCCAAAAGGTTCAAAAGGATATCGGCTTTATCGTAAGGACCATAAACTCATTGAAAGCAGAGATGTTGAATTCTTAGAAGATTCTAAGAATGACGTCATGGAAAACAATGAGGAATGTGTTGATGATTTGGTAGATTTAGATCAATCATCTTTTGAACCCATAAAAGATCTTTGTGAAACTACCGATACCTTAAGTGGACATAATAGGCCAAGAGCTACTCCGTCTTACTTAAAGGATTATCACACTTACCTTGCACATGAAGTGTGTAATTCGGTAGATTTAGATGAGTTGACTGATAACTTAACTTATCAGTAAGCAGTGAACTCATCGAAAGCAACAGACTGGGAGAAAGCCATGGATGAGAAAATAGAATCTATTGAGAAAAACCAAGTTTGAGAATTGGTTGATTTGTCAAAAGGAAGGAAAGCTATATGTTGTAAATGGGTTCTCAAAAAGAAATACAAGGTTGATGGTACAATCAACAAGTTTAAAGCGAGGTTGGTTGCAAAGGGTTTTTCACAAAAAGAGGGGATAGATTATGTTGAGACATATTTCCCAGTTACGAAATTTGCATCCATAAGAATAATCCTGGCAATATCTGCATACTATGATTTGGATTTACATCAGTTAGATGTAAAGACAATCTTTCTAAATGGTGATTTAGAAGAAATCATATACATGCAGTAGCCCGAAGGATTTGTGGTTGAAGGCCAAGAAAATAAAGTATATAGGTTGAAAAAATCCCTATATGGGCTGAAACAGTCACATCGCCAATGGTATTTGACATTTCAAAATGCCATTATAGAACTTGGGTTTGTGGCTAACAAACTTGATCATTGTATTTATGTCTGGAACAGTGGGAGCCACTTTGTTATCTTATCATTATATGTAGATGACATATTGTTGACCGAAAACGACAATGAGATGATTGTCAAAACCAAGTCATGGTTGAACTCCAAGTTCAAAATGAAGGATATGGGGGAAGCATCCTATATCCTGGGTATAAAGATCTCTCGAGATAGAGAATCTAGACTCTTATGCCTGAATCAGGAGAGATATATATACTATATCCTCAAGAAGTTCAAAATGGGTGAATGTAAGTCTGCAGATACACTTGTTGTAAAAGGGGTGAAATTAAGTAAGACTGATTATCCCGATGAAGGAAATGATAAGCCTAATGTTTCTTATACACAAGCTGTTGGTAGCTTAATGTATGCTATGTTGTGTACAAGGCCAGATATCAGCTTTGTTGTTGGTCTTGTCAGTAGATATCAAAGTAATCTTGGTTGGCAGCATTGGGTAGCTATGAAAAGGATTCTAAGACATCTGAAAGGAACAAAGGACTTAAAACTGTGTTTTCAAGCAAATAAACTGAAAGTGGTAGGATACTCAGACACTGACTTTTTTGGGAGCAAAGATGACAGCAAATCAACCTCAAGACAAATATTCTTATTTGGAGGTGGTGCTGTTTCTTGGGCATGCAAGAAACAGAGCTGTGTAGCATTGCATACACAGGAAGCTAAGTATGTTGCTTAATGTATAGCTGCAACAAGTACTGTCTGGATAAGCCGCTTCATACGAGATTTGAAGCTGGAGATAACAGACGAGTCAGTGGTTATCTGTTGAGATAACAATACAGCAATTACTCTTATTAAGAGTGGAGCAGATTGCTCGAAAAGTAAGCATATAATGGTAAAATACTACTATGTTCATGATATGATTATGAGAAAGGAAATATCAATCTTATACATGCCAACGGTAGACATGTTGGCAGACCCCTTAACAAAAGTCATAACACAAGAACTCTTCTCAAAACATGTTGGAAACATGGGTTTGAGATATGTTTGATTTGTTGTATAGGCAAACAACCATATAACAGATATACAATTATTGTATAGGTAAATAACCATACAACGGATGATTTGTTGTGTAGGGAAATAACCACACAACAGGTTTTGATTACAATAGTAATCAGGAATCGACATAACTAGAAAAAACCCCTGAAAAGTGAGAGGAAAACCAGAATGTCGATACACTTAGCTCGAATGGCCAAGTGGGAGATGTTACAAAATGGTGGCCATTCTCGGCTCGGGTAATGGCTGGACTGGCTATCCTCCCAATCGAGGGAAGCCACATGTGGATAAGCACAGACAAATGGGGGAGCACCTACCTATAAAGGCAGGCACATACAGAGACAGTGATATATATATATATATATATATATATATATATATATATATATATATATATATATATATATATATATAAAGTGAGAAATATAAAAAAATTACAGAGAAATGATATTTGTCTTTGCAAGCCCCTGTGAGGGAACCTCGTGTCCATCTTCTTCACTGCTGCGCCATTTTCATCTCTGGAAAAACAAAGAACTATAGGAATTCGGTGATCATCAGCAACCTTCACTGCAAGGTAATCTTCTTCGCCGACAAGCTTCGTAGTTGTGCTTTACCTCGTGATATATAAGCATTTAGCTCCAAAAAAGCAACAATTTAGCATTTCCTTCTAACTTTCACGCAATAAAACACTTGGATAAGTTGTTCGTATTGGTTTTAAAATAAAAATATGCTGCATGTTAATAAAGGAAAGCAGCTTGCAACATAGAGGCCATCACCTGTTCTATGTACTGATGAAAAAGTAACAGCAACTTTTGAACCCAATTAGTTCACATGATTATTTGTGGGTTTTTTCTGTTCACCTTATTCTTCCTCCATTTCATCAACGAAATCGCCAATGCATCTATTATAAAGATCAACGAATTTTTTGTTAATTTATTCAATTTTAAGTGATTGATCTTTGGATCTGCTCTTACTATAACAAAGTTCTTTTCCATTACTAAGACGTTTTTGGAAGTTGATCGGTGTAAACTCAAGTTGCAGGCAGGGGTTGCTAATGGGTGAGGCGAACCACCTTTAAGTCACTCGAAATTTAAGCTCATTATAGTATCAATCTCACAAATCCCAAAAGGTTTTCACACAATTTGTTGGCCCCAAATTTTGGGGTCACACTTGTAATGCCCATTTTATAGTCCCCAGGCTTTTAGAAGATTGTAGTTTTAGACCCTAAATTTAGAGATTTCGCTTGTAATGCCAGTTTTGGGGCCACACAAAAAATTTATGCGGCCTCTCTCTCTCTCTCACACACACACACACACACATACTCCCCAAATGGTACTGTTCGTGTTTCTAAGGAGTTGAGTGAAAAAGGTTCAACTGCATTGGTTAATGACACTGTATAGGACACATAATATCCACTTAATGGGGAGTAACATTCAAGCAGTCATTGGATAATGACATTGGTTTAAAATCTAGATGATGGCTTTCCATTGGTTTTAGGTTGTATACGTCACTGCCATTGAGTCGATACAAACTGGAGTCATCGGCACCGGTGTAATCAGTCGACTTAATTCATACTTATAGACAGGGAAACATGTACGTGGATTGGCTATCCATTATAAGCAATGGGCTTCCTAAATGGGAGACCTATATTAACCTGGATCCAAATTAGGTCTGCCTGCATGCCCTGCATAAGGACATGAGCCCACTTCGGATCCAATCCAGTAGCAACGGATCCAATCCAGTAGCAACGGATCCAATCCAGTAACAATCAAGATTCAACTCGGTTGAGCCTGTAATATCTTAATCCGGTGCCAGATTCGAATAGCCTCAAATCAAGGAATGCGACAGGTACGATTTAGACAAGGCACTTAACATAAATTAAACACACCGAGAACCCCGTTAACAACCAACTATAATCTCTTTCTTTGTCTTTTTCGGACAAACATCATCCTTGCTCTCACAATCTTATTCCGTTTAATATTTATTTTTGGTTGATACCGTTTAAGAAATTTAATCTAATCCGTACATCATCATGTCGTAGCCTTCTCTCTCTCTCCCATATGATGTGCGTGTTGTATATATCATTTCCTGCCAAATGATTGACTTTATAGAAGTGTATGAACTGTAGTTGGATTTTATTTTTGTTTTTGTGTTTCTGTGGAGGTAAGGATTTCAAATTAAATTAACACTACGTGACATTGATTTTGGGGCCTTTTAAAGTTATATATGTCCATGTATGAACATATATATTGACTGTATTGCCAGAAACGCATACTGTTCTATGGTTTTTCATTAGTGTATTGACTGTATTGCACTTCAGTACATCGAATCTGATACAATATATATACATACATATATAATAGAGAGAAGGGGTGCGGGGGGGGGGGGGGGGGGGAATGATGTTATCCACTACCTCTGTGGCACATGTCCATTAGTCAAAAGAACCTCTTCTTGTTTTGGTTTTGAACAAATCATATGGTTTTGTTAGTCAAAACGTAGACCATCCAACATCACTGTATAATTTGTTTCTGTAAGATACTTCGAAATTTCACATTTAATAAAATCAGACCTGTTAAACAAGGCACAGTCCTCCAACTTTGAGCTGGAGCCCTCCCTCCCCTTCTCTCTCTCTCACACACACATCTACAGAGAGAGAGAGAGAGAGAGGTGTCTGCTGTCTCTGGTGGAGCAAGTGGACGAAGGGAGTGCATGTCATCTGCTCTCCCTACGTGCAACAACCAATTATTTTATGCATTTCGGGATTGATTGCGGCAAATTTGCTTAATTAATCATATCCTCATCGATCTTTTACACGACCTTCGTGGTGTGTTCCACTGATTAATCGTTTGCTCTTTCCGGCCATTCATTGCACCCGATATGGAAACTCTGTCAGAGGTCCCATCGCTGCCAGACAACGTCATCCCTTCTTTATTCCAAGACCGTCGACTTATTATTAATCTAATCCTCGTGCAATTTAAATATTAATCACCTGCATCTATTCAGTAGAGTTTGTAAACGAACTAAATGAACCCAATTGGAGCTGTTCATCAACTTAAAAACATTTTATTCATGTTTGTCTTATTAGCTCAGTTGAGGCAGGATGCTTGTTAGAGTTGTATGAGATGAACACAGAGTTAATTAAGAAAATAATTTTTTCGTAACATCTTATTCATTTTGTCTATAAAATTTTCTTGTAAAACCAAATGATTTACCATTTACTTACATAATATCCACTTGATGTAACATGGTGTTCTAATGATTAACCAAACATGTTTTATGCATTCTCTGTTTGATTGCAGCATTATGCATCTCGTTATGCTTAATAAAAGACTTACAATTTAAGAGAAACCGAACATGCATGGTTCATATTCAGCTCATACAGTTTGATTGGTCGGTTCGTCTTCGTTGTTATAAAATTAAACCCAAATATATATCGAATCGGACATTAAACACAAGCAGCTCGGTTCGCTTACCAACCCTACAAATCAGCATCTATATACAGATTAGTGGTTTTAGATTAATTACAAGTGGTTAATTAAATAAAATTAAAGCTCACATGGATTGATGCATTGGGGGGGGTGGACAAAGTGGGACCTGAGAACTTCCTAATTCGGGAAAACGGGTCCACGTTATCTGCCGCTTCCATAAACGGGAAAAGTACGGTCGGCGGGTCTCATGCGGGTGACGCGTGGCTCTGAAGCCTGCCGATTTTACTGGAATACCCATGCTTGTTGTTCGTGAAAGAATCTTCACCATCGGATTTGGTATTATTTACCGGACGGCCATGAATACGGTTTGACTAGAGGGGCAGATGTAGCTAGGGATTGGACAATCATTGGTAATTTGGTTTGGGGGAACGACCACGTGTCAAAAAGCCCGAGGTTGGATTACGTTGATATATGTTTATGTGGGTGGGGGTGATTTTGAGTGGTGAATGGCGATTAGAATATACGTTTAGGTTTGTGAGTGAAACTTACTGCAATACACGTCGATGTTTCCATCAACACAATTATACAATTAAAATACCTATTAATACGTTCAAATATTAGACTTTTGGTTCTTTGTCTCCTTCTCTCTCTTATATATATATATATATATATTGATTGATTGGATCCAATTCACACTAACACCTATTCATCGCATGAGTATAATAAAAATATTTTTTATACTTTTTAAAATTCTTTAAAAAAATTTAAACTTATATTCGTACCATTAAAAAAATAATAAGTATCATTAAAAAAATAAGTGAACATATGTCAATATAGGAAGCATATAGGAAGGTTCATTTATATATATATATATATATATATATATATATATAAATATATATATATATATATATATATATATATATATATATATAAAAGGATTGACAGCAAGTAGAACAAGCTTGTAGGAACTAATTTGTGTCATCAACTCTTAAATGATTTGACTTCAATTTTATATATGTAGCCTTGATGATGACATTAACATAAGCTAACTTTTCTTCTCTGTCACTTTGGGTTTAAGGAAAATCTTCATTTTCTTGCAACCTTTGTTCGGAAATGCTGTGCCATATGATGGTAGTGGTTCTTGTTTGCTCCCAACTCCTCTTTGAAAGCACAACCTTTTGATTTACAAAAGATTGGTGTATGGTAGTCATTGGCTATTCGGGTTCTTCACTCATCCATTTATAACGTTTTGAGAATCTAAAGCAATTATTTTATCCTTGCAAGCCCACATAGTTCTCCGAACAAGCAATGCAAATTATTTTTCTCTAATTATAAGTTAAAAAATTCTATTGAAAAGCAATAATTATCTAAGGTTGCTTAAGACGTGAGAACATGTTTTAGGATAGTAGTTTCGTACACTAATGGCTGACCAGGGAGAACGACTAAATTATGTTCTCTTTGTCTCATAGCATCTTTCGTATGGTTTTAAATGATTTTAAGAAATGCAAGAGTTTGTTACCATTTCTATATTTGTATTAATACCTATACCATTAATCAAATAGAGAGTGATACTAATAGATGACAAAATGAAAAAAAGGTTTAAGATGGTTTGAACACATAGAAAGATAGGTAAATGAATCTGCGATAAACAGTATAATAATTAGATTTGTGAAAATATTAAAAGAGGAAAATGAAGACCACAAAAATGTTGAAAGAAAACAATAAAAATAATCTTTCTTATGTTGAATTAACTGTTAATATGACACAAGATCAAGCGCTATGCAAATAAAGAATCCATGTTGCTGACTCCATTTAGTATGGAAAAAAGCTTTGTTGGAGTTGTTGTAATGAACATATTTCACTTCTAACTTATCCTTTAGGGTTACCTCTAATTATTATGCCTAAGACTGATTAATTCAATGAACGCGTATTTGATAACCGTCGTTTAATCTCACTTGGCTTTCTAATCTTGATTGTAGTTTCTATACATGAATAAACATTAAAAAAATGCATATATTGCTCACTGAGTGGTGCTTTGTACTGATTCTTAAAGGATCCTACCCTTCTGGTTCATTAAAGGAACCTTTGATCTATGAGGCTGATAAGAACATCTGTAGGACGATTGGCTTCTTAATCGGCATGTTTAATGAGATAATCCTAGTGCAACCCTCAACTCGTTTTCAAAACAGTTGAAGAGCTTATTATCATGATTCTGCATTCTGTCTTAAATTCTTAATGAAGATAATCATCTCAATTATGGAAAATGAAGCCAAAATTCTAAAAAATAATTATGACACCGAAGACACTGAGAATGTAGCCTAGGGAAGCGTGTACCACCATCAAGGGAAAATCCAGCGAACAAATGAGAACAACGCTCTTTGTAGGACGTTTAGATAATTAATACACACGATATACGATTTGGATGATCATTTCCAATCGAACCATGGCTCTTTAGAGAGAATGTTATTAAATTTTATTTTATTTTTTGTTGAGGAAAATTGTACTAATTGTTCTTTATTGGAAAATATTTTGGAACACTCATGGGCAGACACCCTCCCCACAAAAGATTCAAGATCATATGTTTATAATCTCTTGTTTTTAGCCCTTTTGAATGATCACCAGCATTTAACCTATAAACAGTTTCGTGGAGAGTGACTGTTATATATATTGCTGATTATCTTCAATTCAAAACCAAAACGAAAGCCAAACATTCTCCGGCATTAAGTGGGGTTGGCTGCATGGTATCGCAGACATCATTGCAGTTTATCTTGTATCTATTAGCATTTTAACTCGTAAAGCTTCCGTTCGAACTAGCAGGATCTATGGGGAAGCGATGGACAATCAAACTTCAAACACTTTTGAAGGGATTCATCAAATTTTCTCTTCAAACATTCATCTTGATTGGATATATGTATATATGGTGATAGATATTATCATCTTTTTAAAGGATGAAACCGCTCGATTCTATAATGTGCCAAATGAACAGGAGCTAAACTCGATATTTGAGGACGATGGATCTAAAACTATGGACCACCATGAGTTCTAGCTCCAGTTCACTCCTTAGCTTCCTTCCTCTTTGTTCACATACAACTAATCTTTCTAGAGAGAGAAACAGCGGGTATGATGGCGTTTGTCCCATTTTCCTATGGGTTTCTCGTTTCCCGAAGATAAAAATAATTGAGAAATCCCATACAGCTCACAGTTTCCCCTCATATTCACCACCCACATTATGACGCCTCCCCTCACATGGTTACACAAGCACGTTTCTTTATATCCTCTTCCTCCTCCTCCTCCTCTCTCTCTCTCTCTCTCAACACCAAAATAGCTCCGTCCTTTTCTCTATATTCTGTCGACTCTAAAACTCTAGAGAGAGCTACGAAGAGATTCACCGCAATCTCAACTCTGCCATCAATTTGTAGAGAGAGGTTTGCTAGTTTGGTGCAGGATCATTAAACAAGTAGCGAAATTTTCTCTCTTTTGTTTGGTTGTTTGGCTGGTTGGGTGCGAAGAGTTCGATGGATATGGAGGAGATAGGCGAGCCAAGGGGCAGTCAGGGATCGACAGGGACGATGTACCGCGAGTGCCTGAAGAACCACGCTGCGAGCTTAGGGAGCTACGCGACGGACGGGTGTGGGGAGTTCATGGAGAGTGCCGCCGGCGACTCGCCGGACGGCAGCGGGGGCCTTCGATGCGCGGTCTGTGGGTGCCACCGGAACTTCCACAGGAAGGTTGTCACGAGACGCGACGAGGAGCTTGATTTCAGGCGCTGTTGCTCGCTTGTCGAGACTCCGGAGACCACCGGCTTCAGCCGGAAACGATTCCGGAGCAAGTTCTCGGCCGAACAGAAGGAGCGGATGCTTGAATTTGCAGAGAAGATTGGGTGGCGCATACAGAAGGGAGAGGAGGCAGCAATCCAGACGTTTTGCCGAGAGACGGGAGTCAGCAGGAAGGTTTTCAAGGTGTGGATGCACAATCACAAGAATTCCTCTGCCAACGCTTCATCTCTCACACAGTAGGAAGATAATCTTAGATTTAGAGATTAGATCGTAGCGGTTGGTCGATTTGACCCTTTTCAATCTTCACCACCCACATAATAATTTATTAACCTTTAATCCCTCTCCCCGTCTCCTTGGTGTTTCTGTTTAATCTCTCTCGTCTCCCTCGGCTGATATTTCGTTTGTTGGTTTCATTTTGTTTTCGCTTCCGTTGAGAATTAATCTTAATTTTAAACTCTTGGCCTATGGGTTCTTGTATAACATGAACTGGGCTGCATGGTTTTCATGTTGTGAAGAACGAGAATGAATGAGACAGAGTTGCTAACTGCACCATTGTTGCATAATTTTAATTTTCCGCTCAATTTCTTGATGATCATGGATTCCGAGTTTTAGATGGATTTCGATATTGGTATCTCTACAGAGAGGTTTCTCTTCGTTGGTCTTCAGCGTGCAGTGATGACAGAGCGAAGTTTGATTTGTTGATCGTGAGGTTGAAAGAGAGAGATCAGAGAGAGAGAGAGAGAGAGATGTTGGTGTCAAAAAAATATGGAAATTGATTAGGTTGAGAAGTTTCAACTTGTTAGGAACAGAACTGTCCGTGGATTTTTGGGATTTTAAGTGATGTCATTTGAGATAATCCTTTACTCTAATGGGGTCCTGACGTTGGCTTTCTTTCTAGACTCTGGTGGAAAGCAGCCAAGCAAGAGTTTTTATCTCTTAAGTATCCTTTTTGCGCCATCTTCTACTTGATATGATGTGATACTCTGAGCCATATGGGACCATTTCCTGCTTACAAATGAAGAATCTTTGGACCACAACAGAATGAAGCCCATTCGATCGATCAACAGCAGCAGTCTAAGACTGGATTCCAGCTGACTAATTCGGTCTGCTTTGTCCTCACCAACCGAGCCAAGTGGGTTCACCAACTGAGCCGAGTCAAAACAGGAGAACTCACCGCCAACTTGATGTTGATTTAGCGAGTGGGTCTGTCAGTGACACACTGGTCGATTATTGGCGTTGTCAACAGTACTCAGAGCTCAGCCTTCATCTTCCTCTTTCTCCCTCGGTCTCTCCATTGTCTAATAATAAGCCCTGTGATTGCGTGCTCTGCAAGTCGTCATCACCTTCACTGACACTTGCATCATGATGATTGTAGTTAAACCATACCGTTCATTGTGTCTAGAGACTCACGACAGAGAGAGAGAGAGAGAGTTTACTGTTTGAGAGAGACATGAGAACCCTATGGTTGTCATCAACAACAGATTCTTGTCAACAGTAGCTCATCATGTACATGTTATTTTATATAAAATATCAATATATATGTATTATATATATGTAACTATTATATGAATGTGTAGGCACATATACGTAGTTATGTACATATACACGTATCTATATATTACGTGATACATATTATATTCATATGAAGAAGCATCAAGTATATATTCTTTTAGAGAGAGAAAGAGAGCAATTATGGCGGATTAACCAGCAAGCATGTGAAGCTGCAGCTTTTGTCTGAGAGCAGAGGGTGACGGGTCGTCATCTTCGAAAGAGACGCGGCCTCTGTGTAGGGAAAACGTTTGTGGAGAGGCATTTCTTTTTATTTTTTACTCTTCTCTAGTCTCCTCGAGTCTTTCTACTTGCGCAGTAAATCTGTAACTTCTTTTTCTTACTTTTAAAGGGATTGGTGGATTAACTAATGAAAAAAAAGATCTCATCATGTGTCGAACCCTAACCGTCCGATTGAATGCATCTGAACAGAAGAAACTTTGTCTAATCGTCGGCGTCCAGATGAATGAATTGGAAATATTTGATTGCCTTCAATCTGGTCGATAACCACAGAGGACCATAGCATACCAGGAGAAAGTACTCTCTCTCTCTCTCTCTCTCACACACACACACACACACAAACACATACACTTTCAACTTGGCTCATCAAACACTGCTGAACCGTTTGTGAACATGTCGAAACAAGGTTGTTCAGCTAGCGGTTAGTGAGGGATGTCAAGATAGCGTCTTCATTTACCATTGTTAAGCAGTTTCGTGAAATCCAAACTATAGGAAGGAATTCAAGCGTAATTTGGTAGGAGATGAACCTTCGAATACCTTAATCTTCGGAAGGAACCCCAATTTTGGCAATAGAATTCATGAATCCCTTGTCTTTGCTTTGTGAGAGAACCACCTGAGCTACAGCTAGGATTTTGATGAGTTTCCAACGTTTTAAATTTTCACTAATCTATGATGTTAAACCCCTTCATGTGATAGGTTTTGATTGAAACAGCACGCAACATGATGAATCAAATGGGTCTAACAAAAGGGTCTCTCACTTGAGCCCTTCTCAAGTTTCCCTCTCTATTTTGGTGTTGTGCAATTACCGTATGGAAACACAGTTTTACGGAAGGCGCAATATACAACGAAAGAAGAGAACAAAGAAAACACAAGGTTTCTCTTTCTATCTAGAGCAGGCAAGAAGACATGGTGAAGAGCGAAATCAATCACATTGATCTCAGAATCTCTCATAACCCCAACTCCTATGCGTAGTTTTTGCGTCCAATTCGGGTCACATCACGAGTATTTCGGGTTGGTTCACAGCCAACCTATTACAGCGAAAAAAGAAGAAGAAGCCAAATGTGCTCAATCGCGCTAGTTGGGTTGCGGTGCTTTGAACTGATCCTTGTTTATTGGGACTAAACCAGTGGAATTTATTGGCAATTTTATAATGAATTATACCAATAAAAGGATATAATTCATTTACAACGTTAAAGTATATAATTGTACCAACTTGCTCTGTATGAAAATCCTCTGTTTCTACGACAATCATAAAGAAAGCAAGGATAAGAGATCGTTAAAATTTAATTGTCAAAGGCTGATTTTAAAACAGGCAACACAGGTCACATTAATGGAGACCAGCAACCCATGTAGCCAACTCCATTCAATGCGTGAGAGAACCTGGTTTTGGTTTTGCTTGAAACAAGAAGTAATTAGTTGGGGAGCTACCATAGAAATGTGTACATCATCACCCTTAATATCAGGTAGCAGGTACTAATACAGGTGTGAGGTATTATAATTTTGAATGCACAGCCAGAACAGGTATGGGTACTGTATAAAAAATAAAATAAAATTTACATTAAATTAAATACGAGAATATGACGTATAAGAATATAAGATTTAGTTTTCCTTTCTCTTTAGTCACAGAATATCAGATTTATATCAAGTATTTGTCCGGAAACGAGTGTTCCCTTCCCTCTGATGTTCTTTTCCGATGAGGAGGAACTCCTTTGAGGTAAACGATCTGACTTTGACATGGGCACTGTGCCTTACATTTCGCACTGCCTAAAGCTAAGACACGCGCACCACGAGCTTGGGGCATTTCCCGCTTTCTAGACCACCACCATTGCAGAAGCAACTTTTGAACTTGTGCAAGTATAGTGTGTTTCACTGTACGGGCATTGGACCTAAGTCCTCTTTCGAGCACCAAAGGCACACACACACAATATATATATATATATATATATATATATATATATATATATATATATATATATATATATATATATATATATATATATATATATATAGAGAGAGAGAGAGAGAGAGAGAGAGAGAGAGAGAGAGAGAACATGGTAAATGTGTACACCAAATTGTGTCAAAAAATCCATAAAGATTTCAACCGTTCAATGAGTGAGATCAATAATTGAGTTTTGAATTTATAAAATAAAAAGTTGTAGAGTATGTACTATTTTAATCTTTACTTAAAAGATTTTGACCGTTAATCTCAACGATTGAACAATTGAAATTGTTGAGTAGATTTGATTATAAATGATGAATGTATGGACTATGCTCTCTCTCCAATGACACACACATATATATATATAAATTGGGAGCTCCTAGATAACCTTTTATGAGAAACTTTACTAGAGGATTTGTGCGTGTCTTGGGGATCAAACCTATAAAATATTTTTTTAAGACCAAAACATTAAATATTATATATTTCACATAACATACAAAATCTTTTAAAATATATTTTATATTATTAAACTAAAAGTTATTATGTATATATAGTTATATTTATATAAAATATATATACAGATAAACATGTAAAATATTTATAAACATATATATAATAAACATGCATTTTATATAAATAAGCACTAAAATGTATATATATACACTTCAGGACGGGTATATATATAAGGTAAGAAGTGTAGTTACTGAAATTCTCTTTTTGATGAGATGAAATTTCGTAGTGCACTCAGAAAATAGCGCATCGTTAAGAAGTTGATGCAATGGCCCCTCCGACATGCCCTTCAAACCAAAGTCACCGTGTCAAATAGATTTATGATAGTTGTTGAGAATTGGAACGGGTACAGTTCGGGAAGCAAGTACTCGACAGTAGATTCAGTTCCTAATATGTTTTTCGATCTAATAAGTTATCATTCAAAGAATCTGCTGAAATTTAACGAACCTGAACGTCACCATGGATTTATAGGTTTCAATGAATATAAAATATCGAAAATTATCAACATGTAGGGAGATGTACTCAATGGAGCTAGAAGAATTGGTTCCCCACTGATCCAAACCCTACTTAGTGTGAGGCAATTTGGATTTGGATGTGGTTTTGGTTCAACCACAATGAACCGATCCATAGTGATTTTCACGACGCCCCCATAAAACCTTTAAACTCAATTGCAAAAGCTTTAGGCTACAACAAATGGCAGGAATGTTCCAAAACCAAATCAAACCAATATCATATTCTAAATAGAAAACACGAATGTATATATATATATATATATATATATATATATATATATATATATATATATATATATATCACGGACATGGTATGCATATGAGTCACACTGTAGTTAATTAAGTAGTAGAGCTGTCACATTATTACATGCAATCCGGTGGTAGCTAAAAGTTCTTTCTCTGTGTGGCCTAATCTTTTATCTATCACGAATATTAGATTTGCATCATAGTCCTTGCATAAAACTGAAAACCTATATGCTTTATATGAAACTTCTTTGGTTGAAGTGAAGCCGCGGTGGGTCTTAGAAAATTGCCCACAGCTTAAACCATGGACTGCTTATGTCAATGCTGAGGAGCATACCCTCGATTGTGGCGAGCACTTCACCTCGCTTAGTGTAGATCCACCACTTTCGTTAAATGGGAACAGCTGTTTAATTAATGTGTCATCTCATGGCTTTATGACTCTACTATTTGACCATATATATAAGAGAGAGTACATGGATCTCCATCGTAAATGTTCATCGTCTGGCTTGATCCAGGTCTGGCTGGACCCACTATCAATGCTTGCTGTGTTAATTGAGTCCACGGTTGTGATCTAACATATAGAAATGTGTCGAATAAATGTTAAGCGCTCTCTTCTCCAAAATAGAGAGCGTCGAATTATCATCATTAGAATCATAGATATGACGCTAAACTTCCGAAAACCGTGAGTTGACGAAGTCTTTCCGCCGCCCAGCAAATGACTTGTCTCAACCACCACCCTCTCTCTCTCTCAACGAAAACAACGTCCTTGTGCCCCCCTCACTTCCTCACCATGACGAGGATCCCCAGAGCCAACAACAAATAACAAAATCCCAACCTTTCCCTCTTTCTCCTTCTCCCTCTCTAAAACAATATTCTCAAACCAAGAATCACAAAGCAAGAAATTTCTAGAGAGAGATGGAGCAATGGGCGAATGACATGACCCCCATTATGTTGACATTCTCGTCTGCATCGTCACCTACGAGTTGTCCTCTGTAGGGTCTCTCATGAGATACGCATGAACGAATGGTAATGATCTGATCGATAGGACGGCGGGCGATCGGAGAGATGGAAGTTGATGGTGGGGAGCTGGCTTCGTCTTCGTCGTCGAGAGGGATGGCGCTGTGGAGGCGGCGGCGGGGGCGATGAAGGATGGGCACAGCCTATGGATGGCGGGACGGAGGCGGTACCCTGAACTGGAGCAGGCGGTGATACGGACGACGAGCCACGATGCCTCGCGGGTCGACTAAGCCAGCGCGCAGCGGGTGTTCGCGTGGGTGCGGACGTCGCCTGGGACGTTCCTCCGGCCGCTGATGCAGACATTGGGGCGGAGGATGCAGCGGGCACGCAGCTGGGTGGTGGCGCTGAAGGGCCTGATGCTTCTGCACCGCGTCTTCTGCTCGAGGGTGCCGCTGCTACACACCGTCGGACGCCTTCCGTTTGACCTCTCCAACTTCCAGGCACGTCTCCCTCCTTTCTCTTTTACAATCTTTTGGATTTTTAAAAATCCATCCTTTCCTTTTCAACCATTTACGTAGTTGCGACTTTGTCTCTTCCTTTTCCTCTGATCTCAAAGATGGCTTACACGTTGGCCTCAAAAAGAGAGAAAAGAAAAGATGTTTTAATTTTCACCAGAGAGCAGTAGCTCACACTGGCTAGGTGTCGACGTGCTAGTTGAAGGTCAAGAGTTCTAACACCAGAGTGTGCATCCTTCGGCCTCCCCATTTTACCGAAAAAAAGAGCCTAACTTTCAGATAAAATAGTCCAAACATTAATGACGTTTATACATGACCACAGGATTTGTTATCAAACACTTAGTTTAAGAAATTCATAGCCATATTTTATGTACCCATAGAATTTATCATCGATCGCATAGTTTAAATATTTTCTCTAAGAGGACTTTATGATATAGATGGATGCTGGTAAGCCTGGCATATAATTCTAATGTACCGTAGTGCTTCCATAATTTGCCGTTCAATTACCAAAACGGTATGGTTGTATTCACAGTAACTATGCTTCCAAGATCGTTTCTGCAGGCACGCTCGTTCATGGGGTACACAGCCTTTGTCCGGTCCTACTTCGCGTTCCTCGTCGAGAAATCATGCCTCCTTTCTGCCTTCAGCAGCAACGACACCGGCGGTTCGGTCACCAACAGGGCCTCAGGGACTTCTTGACTTGTTGCTTCAAATTAAGCCTTACGCAGACGGCGTGAATGTTAACCATTATTGCCCGCGTGGTGATCGAGATCTTTGATGTCTACAGCAGCATCTGCCATGGAATCGCCCGCACCCTCGTCGGGATCTTCAGTGCCAGCCACCGGGAAACCATTATCGCTTTGCGGGTACTTAAGAAAGCAGCCTCGCAAGGAGCCCGGCTCGCCGAATACTTTGATGTCTGCAGAGAAATTGGAGTCCTCAATGCTGCCGAATTGCCGGCCGTCGAGCAGATTCCGGCAGAGGACATTGAGGACCTCGAGCGGCTCATATACGGGGGGGTGTCGGTGCAGAACGGTATTATGAATGTCCTGAATGACAACTGCAGTAATGAAGATGAGAAGGAAGAAGTTGGTTCTGAAAGATTGATCAAGGATTCTGCTACTGTGATTACTAAAGATTGGGTTTTGTTCAATGACGATTCATTGATAGAGAATGGCAGAGATAATTCTGTTGGCAAGGATGCTTTTGCTGCTTCACTAAGCATTCCTCTCAATGTTTATTAGAGAGAGGGAGATCTAATGTTCTATTCTTCATGAAAACATCAACTATATTTGGAACTGACACCCCGCCGGAACTTCAAATTCAAATTTTATATTTGGAACTTGGAACCTTCAAAGTTTCTTAACATTTTTTATCTTCTAGAAATGCCTCACCCGTCTCTCAAGGATTTCCTTCTCTCTCCAACCTGAATTCTGGTTCCATGTAACACCGGCCATCTCTAGAACATAGCAACATCGGAGAGTTCCACGAGAAAGATTGCATCAGATGAAGGGTTCAGTTCATGTTGATTAACTGGCTATAACAGTGCCAAATGCCACCACTCATCACAAAGGGTAACGTTAGGCTTCAGTTACCACAAGGCGGGATTATATCCAGAGTCAGTAAACAAAAACCCAACTTCAATATGATTAACAATCGTCAGAGAGATCAAACTGATTGGAACTGCCAGTTAAGTCCTTGATATGAAAACAAAGACATCAGGTAGATCAATGCAAAACCTTGAATACGGCAAATAAGCGCCAAATGCTTAAACATGACGCGATATTAAGTAATCAATCAAGATGAAAACATAGCGTACACTAGGTGAACAAGGCAGCATCACAGACATGTAACAGATAATTTCTCATATACCCACCTTATGAACTGTATTTGTACGCCGATAGGACATACTGAATTCATCAAACAAATTCAGAAACCTTTCAGAAGATGCTTACGGCAGGCTACATGGATAGTCTCAATCAACAGAATGGAACGTGGACGGCATAACAAAAAAGAACACATAATGACTCTTAAGAGAAGTGCGAATGCAAGGAGTGAAGTGATCTAAAAAGGATGAGTATTTTCATTTGTAATGGTGAACAAGTGTCGTACAGAGTGAAGTGATTGAAAAGGGACGAGTATTGGGTACACAAACAAAACTTGTAATAAAAGAAATATTCTACATGAGGAACATAAGTAGTTCTTATCATATAAACAAGCTGAAAGAAACTCGTAAGTGATGCATGAACTTATCGATGCTAGTAGAAACAATAAACATGTGACAGAATCACCACGCAAGCGACTTTGTTCAGGTAAACCGAATAACTGCAATTCATACTAAGCACTCACTGAAGCAAGTACAATAGGAAGTTCACATAGGTAAATAATTATGGAAATCCATGAACTTATCACATAACTGCAACTAGTGATCCTACCCTGTGAACCATGGCACGTTACATCCCAAGAAATCCACTCAGATGCTTTGAAGCAGCACTGCCAAGGCTTTAAGGAAGATCAACAATTGAGCTCTGACAAAAGGGTGCATATGTGGTGCCAAATTCATGCGGGACACACCAATTTCAAAAATTATGGGAGCAAGGACACAAAAATACATAACTTATAAATAAAACATTGGATAATTGATAATATCTAATAAAACTAGAGGATTATCTCAGTTTGCGACGGGTAATATTCACTAGCAAAGGAATAAAGGTCCACCTTGCATTAGGTGTTGGGACAAAGTACTAGACTATCTCTAAGAATCTTTTATATTAAAAGTTGAAATAGTTACTGCCGAGTTGGAGAAGGGAAAAGTAGGAGTGCCAAGTGTGAGTGTCGAAGTATCCGGCACGAGTGCGACATCCTAACCGAGTGTCTGTGTAACATAGCAAATTGAGACAGCCAAATTCAAGATGTAAAAGGCTTGCAGTATTTAGAGAAAACCATAGAGGGGGGAAAACGTTTCCTAACTTGGAAAGAATATAGCAATATACTGAAAAGAGTATGGGAAAAAACAGAAGATACCAAGTGGTGGTGCTCGAGCGAGTCAAAGAGGGACTAGTAAGCTAAACCACCAAAATTTTTGCATATATGGAGCAACCGAGTAAATCAGATTGGCATCACACATCATGTTTTTGTTCTTCCTTTTTCTTTTCATAACAAATCTGCTCAGTTCTTATCTTACCAACTGTTAGTGTTGTCACTCTAAGCTTCATGCCACCCAAGGGGGCGTACTTTATTATGGTCAACGTCATTTGCACACATAATTGAACCTTCAGACATGGCAAAATAAATCATGTCATCTCAAAATTCTTCCCAACATGTACTTCCAGGACCAAATTCTTCTTGCAGGTTTTCAAGTGTATCTCTATCAAGGACGGGGAGAGATCATTTTCCTGAGCCAAGGTTTACTTGTTAGTGGTGCAGACACATCTGAAATTGGATAATAAGGTTGCTGTATGTTACCTGAACCAAAGTTTACTTCCGTCTAATTAATAACTTGATCACGTGAAAAGGCTGCTTCAAAGAGAATAACTCATAACAAACAAATCCCTGTTGGAGAAACCATATGCAGGTAGGAGGACAATTATGGCAACTGCATGTTCTGGAAAACTCCGGTCTAAGCATACAACCTAATCACAAACCATAGCCATGTATTTCAATGAGGATATACAAGATGTTTAACATCTTGTATTTGGGGCTTAGGAGTCGGCATTGAATAATCACGTCACAAACTGATACAACTTACTATTTTCTGCTTATAAACTGTTGCTAATTAGATCCAAAAAATTTTGTCCAATTTTGAGCATGATGAGACTGCTAGTGAAAGACATAGTCAACATTCAACATTCATCAAGTTATGGCAAATTCCAGTCAATTCCAAATATTGAATCCTAAAAAAAATTCACCTGCAATATCATTAACGTAATAATGTCATAAAATGTTGTGTCATGAATGGACAATAAATCTTGGTTTTCTTTCAATCGTTGACAACTAACAATTAGCAGAATCTTTCATAATTCATGCATGCTTCCGAAATGCAGTACGGCTCCTGGTTGTGTAACAAGGTGTCCTAGAGGGAAACAACGCCGTTAAGGGAGGCAAGGCACTGAGTTTATATCTAAATAAATCCAAGAGGTGGGGTGGGGCCTTCTACAAATGCTACGGTAGTGATTAAAGGACAGTAAAACCAGCAGCCGGAATAGCAAGAACTAACAAGGAACATGCTTCCCCTAAATTTATTAAAATTAAACCACAGTTTGCAAAATAAAGCTGAAAGAAGCTTAGAGTTCACACTCGTTAGTGATTAAAAGGATGTAAAACCAGCATCCGGAATAGCAAGAACTAACAAGGAGCCTGCTTACGCTAAATTTATTAAAGTTAAACCACAGTTTGCAAAATAAAGCTGAAAGAAACTTGGAGTTCACACTTGGGTACAAGTCTAGGATGAAAGTCATAATATGTATATATCCCTTACAAATACACAGTTTGCTTCTCATTACAATTTCTATTTTTGCTTTATATTAATTAGGAATAGAAGGGTTCATCAATGTGAATATTTATTACATTATTTATCTATCGGTAACCATGATGTGATGGTAGCCAAACATGACAAAATTTCTCTATGTGCATGTTCCACACATGCAGTTTACACTAGCTACTCCATGACTTGAGCAAGACTGCAGTAACAGAGGTTAAGAATCCAACATGAGATCACTCTATGTGAACAACTCGCAGACTAAGTTTAATGACTTCAAGCCATAACCTTCCATTCAATAACTCCAACATGAAGCAGAACTCCCTCAAATGCATGAACGACTATTACTATGTCTATGTGCCTAACTAGTCCCTTCACCTCTCCCAATAAAAGCTTGAGGTGATGGATGCATGCACATATAGAAGTAACGACTAAAGTAGACTAATAACCTACCATACCACAGAGATTTGACTTAATGAGAGTGATAACCTGGATATCCAAGTGGCCCACCAGAGACTTCTTGTTTCTGTTATTGAAACACAACAATTGCATAGCAGGCAAAAAATGCAGCGAAAAGATGGTCTAAAGACAGTTATTATGCACTGAGAACATTAAGGTTCAAGATAATTCCAGGAAACATGATTTCATAAAAGAAAGAAAAACAGATGATCAATCATGCAGAAAATACTAAATTGATAAATAAGAAAATAGACACAGAAATCAGCTTCTAACTGTCAACAAGTTGGAACAAGATAAACGTTGATGAGATCATGATATCAAGCTCCCACAAGATCATGAGATCCATAACTCCACGAACTACACCTGCTTGAAATTTAATAAAAATGCAAAAATACCAAGGGAGAAGGAATTGTTTCAACTTGAAACTACCGTGCCATCACCAAGATCGACTCATCGGTTACAGGCTTAATTCAAAATTACCTCTACAGAAGACCCTAAAAGATATATACACAACCGAAACCGGCCGCTGCATCGCTCTAGAGGCCTACAAAGGATCAAATGCGGACACCGACGTCAACCATCTACCTTTACCTGATTGTAACAAACTTGTTAGTACCATGCTTGGCCCAGTAAGTCCTTAGATCAACCGGTTTCGAAAGGCTATGCCCCTCAGACAAGAGCTTCTCCAAGACCTTCTTAAAGGCTCCACGGCTCATTTTCCTCCCAGCAATCCGCGCACTACGTCTCTTCTGGCTCATGGGCAAGGGATACATAGATAAAGTTGTAGTACAACAAGCAGATTGCCACCCACCAGAACCCCACCTGTAGCACTGCTGAGCTACCCCAGTACATGAACAAACAGGAGTTGGTATACATGATAGATCAAGAGTGATCCCATTGAGAACAACACCAGAATTTTTCTTGCCACCTTTCGGAGGCGAACCAGCGTCCTCTTTCACCAATGTGACCTTTGTTCTCGCTTTCTTCGTCTTCGGGGCCTTCGGCTGCTTCTCTAGTTCACTCTCCTTCTTCCCATTTCCCTCCACTTCCCCTTCTTGCGCAGGCTCTGTCTTGCCGGTACCCGAGGAGCCGATATGCAGCATCTGGTTACCAGATGGCTCGTGAGTAGTGGTCCGGAAATCCTTTGCATTCAAATTCGAGTTCCCGGAAGATGGGTGGAAGAGCTTCGCTTGCATATCTCGCTGTTGCAGCCATGCTTCCCTAGAGAACTCGACGGGCGCGGTGTGAGCGACCGAGAACACCGGCTCGCGTTCGGGTGGCATGAGTGCCTTCTCCCGCTCGGCCACAGCAGATATGAACTGCAGAACGCGATTCTCCTTGAGAGATTGGTTGGGGAATACCCAACTTCGAATACCAAAGCCTCCGTTGTCTTCCATATTCACCCAAAGTCAAACAACCCAAAATGTATAGACTCTTCAACGACTCGTTTTCTGCTCCTTAACTCTGCAACAAAAGCCCCATCTTTTCTCCCTCTAAAATCAGCACCACCCTACAAAAAATAGAGATCTCCATCAAGATAGAAAGGAAGAATAAGAAAACCGAAAACTCAGAATCGCAAAAAACCAAACTTTCCGAAACACCACCAAGATTAAAGTTAATAGTAGGTGGGAAAACCCTACCTTTCAAAGATTCCATGAAACAAGAAGGGGCATAAGGAAACTGGTCGTATATAAATAATGAAATTACAGAACGAAAAAACGATGCAGATGGAGACATGAGGAACAAAGCGAAAACTCCAGATGAGCAAACAAAAAATGAGAGCGAGGTATGCTGCTTACCTTTCTAGAGAGAGAGAGAAGAGAACTAGGGTTCTTTAAATTGAGAGAGAAATGAGAGCTCTTCAACTTTCGGAGAGATCGGCTACGAAAGAGGGACTCTTAGGCACTCACAGCGTGAGCTCACTAAATAGGTCTCTCGTCTCACAAGATGAACGTGCGGAGTTCGACTCTCCGAGAGTGCATACCTGACCCAAAAGAAGAAGAACCATCTACTTAGAGCAAGCGCGCGAGAGAGAGGGAGGGAACATTCATTGAAAGGTCAAGTTCATACTCTACCCACCCAATACGAGCACACTCTTTTTACTGTAGTAACGGTTTTTTCCGTTTTCCTGTAAAATATTCCTGCATCATTTCTAATAATTACGAAATACCCCCATCAAAAGGACACTCCTCTTGGATTTGCTTTCTTTTTGTTTTTGTTTTCAGCCGTTCTTCTCTCCCTTTTTCGCTTCTCGACTAGTTCCAACGACCTATTACTTACCTACAACCATTTTCAATAAAAAAATAATTGAAATCCGTCAAAAAAATAAAAAAAAGTATAAAAAAGGGATAAAATGATCAATTCAAAAAAGGATTCATTGATTTATTCATTTATATTATTGATTTATTTTTTGCTTTTTTTAGTTGTTTTAATTAATTTTTAACTGATATCTTAATCAGAATTTAAAATCAACAACTAGGACATTTAGAGAGAAGAGGTGTGCCCGAACTCGTCTCCACAAGACACAGGTGGAGGATGCCCTATCTCTATGCCTCTCTCTTCTCTCGTTTAGTATTTTGTTTTGAACCATTCTTTCGTTCAGTATTTTTAACAAACACTATTCTTTGGTGTTGCTATTAATGGTCACTAGTTTGATTATTCATGTTTTGTTACGTCGATGATGATAACTTCAAAGGCTTGTCAGTCCTTCCATTTTATGGTTGAGAGCCTTTGCACATAAAAGATCTCGCATCGGACCCCTTTTCATTTCAGTAGAGAATCCGTTGCGTAGTTCTGTTTTTGTATTGTTGGGTGCATTTGCTCGAGAGTTGGGAGTTATGCTTGCTCATCTGTCTCTGTAGATTACTTCGCAAAGCAATCTGCAACAGCCTTATTCTTTCCACTCTTCTTTCTAGTGCAGAGTCTCACCATGATCTCCAATTTGGCATTGAAATCCAAGGCCACATTGTTGTACTCCTCAATGCGGTTCCAAAATTTGCTACCAAATTATATTTCATTTATCAAAATCTCGTAACAATCTGGATATGCCATTTATTATTCCTAACTTTGGTATTGTGAAAACCATGTTGATGTCGCATTCAGAGCATTAGCTCACCTGGTAGGAGGCTTGACTCACAAGATGAAGGTCATGAGTTTGATCCCGGGGCGTATGTACTTGGCTTCGGCCTCTCCACTATGCTGAATGTTGTCTGCCTATTAAGTTTTTGATGCACAATTTTGGTCATGATTTTCTCGAGCTTTTTCGACTTGTTTAGTGGTACTGAAAGAAGCTAATGACCTGAAAAAAATTTACAGGGCGACCGTGGAGTGGCCGGTTAACAAGTAGCCGGCCCACAGAGCGGGAGGCACCCTGAGAAAAAAATGGTCGAGCAAAAATATAGACGAGAAATACAAGCATAACAATATCGTTTATGAAGAGAACACTGCTTCTTCCATTATCATATGATAATAAAGGTTGATCTTACCGTTAACTTATTTTCTAACTCGAAAAAACTGTCCCTCTAGAGGTATGAGATCAAAAAATTACAGATGTAACTACGGGCTTTTATAGTTCGGTTTGGTTTTATTCTAGAATCAACCTTAAACCAAACGGTTATTCTCGGTTCTTTACAGAACCAAACAAAACTGTGTCATGGCCAGAACAAAACCAAAGCAAACCGATGGTTTCAGTTCGGTTCTAAATCACGATTCTACTTATTTTAGGATTTGGCTAAATACAAAGTATTATGACAATAAATTATTTAGATTTATGGTTCAGATTTCATGTGTATATAAGGTTATAAAACTCATATAGACATAAACCTATATACTTATCATGATTCATATCTATATAAGTACATAAACTTCATATATATATATATATATATATATATATATGCTTCAGTCCAGTTTGGTTCTCATGGTTTAGTTCCAACCTTTGAACCATGAACCAGAACCAAAGCGAACCAAACCACTCGACATCTAGAACCGAATTAAACTGCTGGTTTGGTTTGGTTCAGTTTTGTCAGTTCCTTCAACACCCTTAATGTTAACCGCTAATAAAACCCAGTTTTATCAGTGATCGATAGTTCTATTAGTGAAGTCATTCAAAACAAATACCCCGCTTAGTGCAAGAACTGTTTTGTGACAGAAAATCTTGGTTGAACAACAAGCCAAGCTACTCGAATGCAACGCGTATTTGGCATGTTTAAGCTCAATTGTGCTTATTCAAAGGCTAAATAAACCATGTCTAAACAGGAAATTGTGCTCACTTAAAACTCTAGCAAAGTGTGTTTATATCACCTTCATAAATGAGTATAACCCCAATTTCAGTTGCATCTCTATTGAGTTTAAGAAATTCATACACTGTTCATTTAATTCCTTGCTGAATTCATTTCTTATTAGAAGTAAATATATACTGCTCTAAATATGCAGGATCAATGGTTCAAGAAGATACAGACAATTGGTAGAGGTGTCACAATAGAATTAATATAAGTTTTATAATACAGCATACGGAGCTAAGGCTCTCTTGGCTAAGGGGTTGAGTTGTAAAAGTCTTTGGTATAAAAAGGCTACAAGTTCAATACCCAGAGAATGCATGTCTGCTACGATAACCGAGCCGATTTTTTTTGGTTACAAGAGGAGAGACCGAAGCCTACATCCATCCTCTGGGAGTCGAACTCCCGACCAGAAGCAGCGGTAATAGAGTGCCCTGCCGTTGAGCTAATGCTCTTGGTAAGGTACGATTGGATATTTATCAAATAAAAACTGTGACACCCACAGAATGACTAAAGCTTCTCTTCTCCGCTTGTTACCATTCCCTTCTCCCGTGAGGTAATGGTTTCCTTTCCTCTTCCTCTTCTTCTTCATCCCTTTTGTCTTCGTCCCTTTCTCTATTTTCTTCTTATTCATGAACTCACAGTAAAAGAGGGCTTCGCTTGACTGCATTCATAATTTTCTATTTTTCTTCGCCTTTCTCTTCCTTTTCCTCATGTTTTTTTTTGCATTTTATGGTTTTTACTTAGAATGATTTTTTGTGCACTTTACATGTACAGTACATCGTTCTCAATTATATTGTGTTGTGTTTCTCTAAACATTTCGTACCATATGGACTTCAATTTTTGTGGATTGAAGTGTTCATTTATGCCCCTAGTGGAAATATGTTGTGATTCTGGATCCTTTTTCTATTTTTAGATTTAATGTTTGAAGTTAAAGCAAAAGTAGTTGACACAAAGAAAAAAAAACAAAAATTGACAGAAAAGAATGAGAAGTTTTCTTAAGTAAGTTTTGGTGAACCACAAATCAAACATGAAGCCTAGGAGAAAACTGCTCACTTCAAGGAGAGCAAATACAATGGTTGATGATGGGGAGTAAAACATTATTTCTACCCATCTACTCTGTATGCTTGTCTTGACCAACAAAGGAAGCTGATTGTCTAATGGCAAGTGAAAGCTTCTCAATAAGACGTGAGCTTTGTAGGATTCTACCTATATTAACACATATATTTGACTGAGCAACAACTTTTATTGTGCTTTGTCGTCGTCAATTTATGTAAATGAAATAATAATTTGTGCTGCAAATGGTGTGTAAAGCTTCCTCTCTTTAATTTAGACTAGGCCGCAAATTAAATTCGGGAGAGCTGTTTTTCACTAGACATGGTCCTTGGGAGTATACTTATATTTCTTTATATTTGCATACTTAGCTTGTGGTAACGATGAAAGTATTGTTCAAAGGACTAGATTTCAAGCTTCATGGGTTTCTCTACACAATTATATACCAATGTGAAATGATGTAATTGGACTGCTGAGAGACTTATTAACAAATATAATGTGGGAAAACTATGAAGATAATAAGTTTTTTGAAATTATTATGAATTTCAATATTAGTAATTGTATTTTATATTTATATTATTGAACTAAACTCAAATTATTTGCAAGGACCATCCGGATCATGATGTGGTTAGTTATGATAGTATGATGTAGATGTAATTTATTACAATGATGTACATAAAGTTTTAATTAAGTTACATCTCTATGCGTGTTACTTTCATACACTTTGATACTATTGTGACTTTTTTTCTATATCACAAATCTGTCTATTGAATGGTTTTATACAAGAAGTAAATCAATGAGATAAAGGCTTGGCATAATGCAGTTATTGATCATATTTGGAAGGACTTTATTTTAGATTTGAAGTTGTAGTTGTAGTTTGTTTTGATTTTGTACTTATCCTTGAAGTTGTAGTTGTTAATTATATTATTATATTACTGAAGTTGTCATGGCTTAAAAAGGCCTTTTTCTTCATTATCTTTAGATGATATCTATTTATTGTACCTCTTTTATTGGTAAGTCAAATTACCTTTAGGTAATGGGGCAAAATTTCTCAAAAAAAAGGCCATACACTGATCAATGATTGGTTCACAACAATATATGTATTTTAGTTCTGATTGATATACTTATCATCACGATTGTTCAATTATCAATAGTTGTTGGAATTGCTTTCAGGCAAGAAAAGATTGACAAATTTTTTTCAAAATACAGAAACACAATCAACAACTCGCCTGTACATAAGAATGACTATCGATTTTATTGAGCTTGAGTTGCTCACAAGTCAAGCTTAAACTTGCCAATGAACAACTCGCATGGAGTAAATACAACATTGAAAAAAGTAAGACTAAAAAAGAACCAAAATATACAAAAATCTAACAGAGAACTATGAGAAAGTTAGAACTAGAGTACCAGTTTCATGAGCAAATCAAACACGAAATTGTGGTATTGAGTGTAAGTTTCAAGCATGAATCAAACAAGGAACCCTGGTCCATCAGTACTATTGTTTTCGGTCTCATATGGTTTAGAATTGTAGTTTCAATACCAAAGACCTGGTAATGTGAATCAAATATACCTTTCTAACTCAACTCAAGGGTATGTTTGATTCGTGATGTAGGCCCTTGGTACTAGAATTGTAGGAACATGCAAGAGGAATTGATGCTTGGGTTTTCATGTAGGATGGGGTAACAAAATGAGAGAGGAGACGTTTGGGTTTCTTGCGAAGCCCCTGTTCTATTGCCCACCTCTCCCCTAAGAGATCTATGTTATTATCCTTATTGGCTCTTAAATAGAGGCAATAATGATCTAAAGTATTGGAAGAAAATTATAAAACATGATATTCCTTTTATAAAGTTAAATGAAGGGTTAATATTGAGTTTTATGACAACTACGGTTTGATGTATTCTACCAACTTAGAGTGAAAAAAGGCTTGGTTTGGTTTAGCTTGTCACGAAAACATTATCTTGGTTGGCAAGTCGAGATCAATCAGAAAGCTCGTTAGGCTTCCACTTTTCCTTCATGCTAAATGATCAGTGAACCATTTTATCAAAATAGTTGCTGAATTAACAATTCATAATGCTCTTTGCTCTCCCCTCACTCTGTTAATGATGAATTAATTTTACTTCGTCTTCCACATGTCTTCAAAAAGGAAATAGAATCCTAATCCTCACAGACAATACTGTAGAGGGTCAAGAGATATTAAATACCAAAAATTCAATTTTCTCTCTAAAATCCCTTTCCTTTGGGACTCACTGCTGGAATTCTTTACTTTTCTCTTCAAATATTTTGATGCAGTAGATGCCACTGACCGACCCATTTTGTATCCGAATCTGGATTTTGAAGATTTGATTTGGTCACGGACTGGTGTATCATTTGTTCCATTCTTGGCATTATTAGTTGTATTGTTTGCTTTACAAGGAACAATTGGCCTGATTAATATAATCAGTATTCAGCTAGCATTCCACTGGTACACACACATATGAATCCTGCCCACCCACTTATTGCTTTCAGTAGCATGAGTGTAATTTTAATTTTTAAAAAGAGTTTTTAAAAAGAACAAACAACAATGTTATTACATTCATATCTCCAAAAAGTAATGGCTCAACAACGTCAGCGATGTGTATGATGTAATTATTATATATATACACACACACACATATATATATATATATAAAAACAAGACCACATATGGATGTATTTATTGGTTTAAGTATAATTATAAATAACAAATTCTAAATTCATCTATTTCTATATGCCAAGGTTGCAATCTAAGATGCTAATGAACATTTAGGGACTTTGATTCAATTTACTTAACCAAGTTGAGCTCAAGGCAGGAAAAATAAACGAAACCACCATAGTTCGGCTCATCACTAGCTCATTTGTGTTCTCTTCAGCAAAGTATATGAGCTGAACATAAGCTTGTAATTTTCGGTTCCGGTTGGCTTGGAAAACTCATCAAAGGACATTTTCTTTTAATTTTTGCCTAAACTATACGACGAGGTAATTGTATTAGAGGATTTTAAGCAATTTAAGGGTCATTTGTTTCAACATTTTCGAAAAGGAACACTTAAGGTAAATAAGTGTCCGCAATTGGCCAGTGCAACATAAAATGTGTCACCAAGATCAAATGATGCTTAGTTACTTGCATCTAACAGCTAAACTTAGAAGGAAAAGTTAAATTATCGATAGAACCAGTCGGTCAAGCCGAAACTCTCCTGCCATCGCACCTAGGCTCACGTAATCTAGCCATAATATGCAGCATACCAACCATCTTTAGAGACATCAAAGCTGCTCTAACTTACCTGGTCCTATCTAGGAAATCAAACTAACCATATGAGGACTGATGCAGCCCATCTTGTTAAACTCATTCTTCTTTGTTACTTGTCCCATTTGCTCATTTAGAATGGTGTTGTCAAGAACGTGAATCCTACATAAAATCGTGCTTGGATCCTAGGATCAGAGATCGTAGATCGATTCGGAATATTTACATTTTTGTAAAATAAACTCTATGAAAGTATACAGTTTTTGGTAGAAATGTAATAAAATACGAAAAATTATAGAATTTTTTTATGTATTTAAGTTGAACACTCATATATAAATGACATAGAAAAGAAGGTCGGATGCTCTCTTTGGAGCCAAGTGAAGACGGACTACATTGCACAACGATAAATATGAGCATATTCACGAGTGGTGGTGGAAACTAAGGGGCAGTGGCAGATCTAGCAAATAGTGTTGGAGGGAGTGACATATATATTTCATCGTGTTAAGGGGGCGAAGCATGAATCTCAACCATATATTCACTATAAAACATAGGTTTTAGTATAAATTTCAAATTTTCAGGGGGACAGCCTCCCCCCACCCCTCCATGTATTGGCAAGGGGTGGAGTGAAACCATGGGATAACGCTGAAGTCATCTGACCATTGTGCCTCTTTCTTTTGATGGCTATAAGAAATTTTATTTAAGTTTGTTTAGGTGGTTTGATACATAAGATCATAAGACTCGAAGAGCCTTAACATCAAGATGGGAAGCACATAAAGATCCGATAAATTAGAATCCTACCCTTACACCTGGATCTTTCAACCTTTAAATGATCAAAATCATAAGATTAAGACGCTTCACAAATAGGCTTGTTAGCCTAGACTTTATCAAACGTATAATTATATATAAATTAGTATAAGCACACACTTATCCATGCTCAAATCTACTTTAAAATCCCTACGAATTCTAATAGTATGTATTCCAATTTAAAAAGCAAAAGGTATCATTTTACATTTCACACTTTGTATTTAATGCAATTTAAACTTCACCACCGATCAAATAGTGGAAATCTTAAAGTAGATTTTTCATATTTAATGCAATTAAAACTTCACCATCAACCAAATAATGAAAATCTTCAAGTAGATTTAATCATGAATGAGTATGCACAAGAACTATGCTTTCTCTCTCTCTCATATATATATATATGGAGAGAGAGATTACAGAATTTTGGAAAAAAAATGGGGAATGTGTGACTGCAGTTGCAAGCTTGTGTAGCTCGATTTCCTTTTCTCCCCAAAATAATATCACAGCAACACAAAACGAAGTTGCTGCAGTAGCATGTGCATCCAATTCAAGATGGCAGTTGGTTACTTAAACCCCTGGGGTACATGGCAGCCCTCTATAATCAATGAATACACCCTTTTTTTGTCAAAATGGCCATGGATCAGCTTGAGCATGGCCAACTTAGTCTTGTTTTAGGTGCTCCACACATACACCATTCGATGAAGGATCTAGTGGCCATACTAACCATAATTAACACAATTTTCAGTGATAAGCATTTAATTTCATGGACCACACCCTCTAAAATAATAGTATTTTTCTTTCTCAACATTGGTACTTCTTTTGCTTCTGAGAAGAAACCACATTGGTTCTCACGTTGGTGAATCTAGCTTGCATCATTTCACTAAGAATTAATGCAAAGAGATAAGGGTTACAGAAATATACTGTAAACAATATGCCAACCCAGAATCTTCCCATTCCAAGTAAAACAGCTTTCAAAGAGCTGGATGAGACCAATAGTGTACTCCTGTAAGCCCATATTAGCCTCTGCAAACAAAACTAGTATGGGAAAAGGCTTAGTTGTTGTTCTGACAGCTTAAAAAAGTGGTTTCTTCGTGATATAGATTAAAAAACTTGCCCATGCTGGACATCCTGGCATAGAGGATCATTATTTACAGAGAAAGATAACCGTTCAAGTTACCAGGACTCGAAATAGACAGAAGCAGGGATGCTCGAAGCTGAACTGTGGAGTGGAGGAAAGGATCTATACTTTACAACAAAGGTTCCTTTTCCTGATAAAAGTTATGTAGTTACTGAATTCAAAATGGATATGAGAAACAAGAGAATTTCCCAGCCAATATGTAGCAGTTTCAGAAGAGATCAAGATGAAGAGTATTGCAAGATAAGTTTACTCCTTTGAAACGGTTTTCCTGCATTTAAACAATTTCTGAACCCAACGGCATGCTGCAACATCGCTTTCGACCAATCTGGTATTATTAATACACATTTCATGCACAATAAATAGGCATAGCTTTCATATAAATGTTAAGACATCTTTTTCATAAATATACGTCACCAAATAAAAGAAGAAATTTAATGGCATTTAAGAAACGGTACCCAGCTGCCCCCAGGAAAAGAGAGGCATAACTATGCTTGATGCATATGGCCACAATACTTCAAAGAATGACAGAACGGTCCTCTACCATCTCGCTATCGTTTAAAGAGCAACAAGAAAACCAATAAGGAATCAAAGACTGGTAGCATAGGAAATAAAGCAGCAGTGGAGCATTGAAGAGGAAACAGAGAGAGAAATCAACGGAATGCGTATGAATACCAAAACCAAGCCCTTGTCCTACATCAAGTGGGTCGGCAGCTACATACATGCTCAGTCGCCAATAAATAACTAAATGAAATTAAAGGGAGAAATTACAAACCAAATCAGAAAGTTTCCTATAGAGAGGAGACCCCTGAACAAAAGTCAATACCCGAACCATATAGCACAAAATAAGACATCTATGGTGCGTTCTTGACTCCCTCTTTGGAGGCCTGCCTTTTCCTTCCTTTCCTTGTTTTTAGGACTCTTCATCTCGTGACACGTCCAATGACGGAAAAAAAAGAGGAAACAAGGGAAAATTCTAGAGGTCAGCTCTTGATGGAAGCAATCAAGGAGAACCACAAATATCTTGAATGCAAACATCAAGAACTGAGGCTTTTCTGATCCTTTAAAAGCTGTGCAGGTTAAGTTAGGTAACAACCATTAGGCACCAGGGCAATTCAAGGCAGCTTTTATTTGTTGCACAGTGGTGTTGATGAGGTGATTAACTGTCGTCACTGATTCCAGATTGAGCTTGGCTGATGGCAAACTGCTAACCAGAATCTGGAATGCCACTGTTATCAATGAACCCGTTCCTCCATTACTGCCGCTGCTGCTGCTACTTGTGCCATCTCTTTCTCGGTCATAGCGGCCATCTGGCTCATTGCTATGTTAGTGTTTGAAGATCAACTGGACAATGAGCCACAATAGAACCTGAGAGTCTATGCAGCTTTCTTGGAGTATCAACATGTTGTTCTGACTAGTGTTGAAAGCCTAGGCAAATGGACAAGGTAGAAATTGTAAATTGAAAACAGAATTTGATTGCAATGGAAATTAAAGGGAAAAACAAAAGTTCAATTAGGCCATGGAGGAAGCATGTCTCACTCTAAGCACAGATATGCAGTTACCAGGATGTGAACCATTTGCTATATGGGCAACCTCTTGCACAGCATTACCATTGGAAAGAACATCCCACTTAAAAGGGAAACAAAACAAACAAAGCCAATGTTAGAAGCCTTAGATTTCTAAGGTCACAACATCAACATGAGTTAATTAACTTAACTATATCACAACCTGAGATCTTTTTCTTTCGTCCTTGAAGAAATTGAACACAGTTTGTGGAGGGATGGGAGCCAAATGGTAGTGGCGCTGCACTTAGCACCACACCATTAGGTTGGCCAGGGTCTGTGCTCTTATGGACAGTGACTCTGACTCCAATCTCATTCAACCCAGAGAGTGTGGTCCATGTGTGGCTAGCTGATGCGCTAATGCTTGCACAAAAATTGGTGACCATCCTTTGTGCAAGTTTCATCATGCTCCTCTTGCCATCAGCAGATGGAATCACTGAAATTGGAATAACTTGTTCAGATCAATGCAAGAAACTTAAACATGACAGAGATGATGTATAGCATTGATATACCTCCTCCAAGATCCCGGGTAGAATTGCCTGACACCATTAGACAAGCAAACCTTTCGCACATCCTCTGAAGTGTAGTAAGCCATCTTTGTGCTCCAAATGCCAATCCACTATAAATAAGATTTCTATAAAGCCTATGAACTGGTGTTTTATCTTCAATCTCTACATGTTCAACCCAAACCCAACCTACATGAGCAACCTTCGAATCATGACAACTTCGAAGAGTGACTAAAAATGCATATTATACGAATATCAATGTAGGCAACTGCTCCCAAATAATGTTAAGGTTACCTAACTTACCTTGGAATATCCATTAGGCATGTCTTGTATAAAGCAACCAGAAGGAAGACGACGAGACCGAAATTGAGGAGCAAACTGGTTATCTTGGGAAAATCATAATAAACATCTACTATTGCCCACAAGCCTTGCTCAATTTGCTGACAGTAACGTAGGAAGTAGAACTCCCTAGTTGAAACAAGTGGAGAAAGCACTTCGCACAGCTCTTCATACATCTGAATTAAAAAAATTTTGCATGAAAAAAATTTCAAGTGGAAGGGAAATGTGCATGGAAGTAGAAAGAAAATTAATTGGACACATTTTCAATATACCAATTGCAAAGAGCCATCATGGCCACCCATCATCCCAGAAGATATAACTTCAATAGTCCTTGCCATTGTGACAATAGTGGGAAATAGCTCCATCCACTTGTTCTGCAAAATCAATCATGATATTTGAACAATTCACGAAAAGTTAATTGAAGGTTTCAATTCTTTCAATCTGAAACTAATAAATAATAATAATAATAAAATAAATAATAATAACTTCTTACTGGGTCCATAAACATGTCAATCAAAGCTAAGCCATTCATAATTACTACTCCTGAATCTCTGGAAGCTTCAATGCGAACATTAGGATTCTTCAAGTGACTATTTGCTTTGGGGAACATTCTTTCATAGGTATCAAGATTAAGGACATCTCTACCATCAGTGCTTGAATTCATCCACAAGGGCTCTTGTGTCTGCAAGAAGTCTTATCAATTCTTCCATGGCATTTGAAGCAATGTTTGACATGAGGACTTATCCATGTCTGAGAAACAAGCAGGTTGGTAAGGCACATTTGGCATGGATGAAGAAAAACCACTCCCTGGGAGAAGATCAAGATCAAGGGAAGGACCACTGCCCAACCCTTGGCTCCCAAAACTCCCCAATTGACAAGTTCAGAGAGGATATATGAATAGGCTGAACAGGTGGGAGCTGGGAAATTGGTCTTCAATGTACTTAGCTGCAATGCTAGATACTCTATCAAGCTGCAAAACAACACCATTTCAATGGATAAAGAAAAAGTTTTCAATTTCATAAAACCCAAAAAGGAATGAATGAGAAGAAAGCTTTTTGCATTAGTTGCTATTGATTCATTCATAGGCTTAATTTAATTACCTCCTCTTTGAGTTGTGCATTCTCTATTCTCAACTTTTTGCTCATCAAAATAAGAATCCTCATTGAGTGGAGGTCCACCACAAGAGGGCAGATAACGTTTTTCAGGGCCTCCCTGATGGCTATGTTCTCACAACGTATCTTGTCATTCTCTGCCCTGAGTGCACAGTTATCAGCTCTTTCGTGCTGGGCCTGAATTGTTTAACCAAAAGAACTAATAAGAACTGGTGTACAATTTAGTCTCATGAATGAAATGAAGCACCAAAAAAAATAAACAAACTTTACACTACACTACACTTCTTAGACCCCAACCCCAAAAAAATAAAAAAAAATAAAAATAGATTACCTTCATCTGGGTCCTCCTGTTTTGGAACCAAAATTTGATCTGCCTAGGGGCCAAGCCTAACTCCCTGCTTAACTGCAACCTCTGCTTCTCATCTGGGTTATCGCTTCGCTCACAATTCTCATAACCGAAGCCACTCACTCCCCCGGAAGCCTCTTCCAGACCATGCAGATACATCCGTAAACCCTAAAAAGTCCCTCCTTTTGCCACTGTCCCTCATCATCCTATAACAGAAACGCCTTCACCGCCATAACATACAGAAAGAGGAAAGAAAACAGTGAAGAAAAACAATCACAGAAGATCCAGTGGAACGGGAAAGGAGTTCTCTTCTTCGTTCATTCGAGCGTCCACTGCGCATTTCATAACTCCCTCTTCCCCACCAAAACGGCACTCTCCCCGCCGAGAAACCGCCCGGTGGACCATAGAATCCAGCCTCAATTCGTTGGGGATTTCAGCTTCTCTTTGAAATAGAAGTGAAGTTAATGTAGGCGCAGTTATTATGGGAACCGAGGAGAGAGAGAGAGAGAGATTCGCGTAACCGATGAATTTATGACGCTCTGTCTCCCTCCCCCACAATCCTCTCTCTCTCGCTCAAGAAAGGATAGTAATAGTCGTCTCTGCAATCGAGGGCTCTTTAGGAGTTTGGTAAGCACGTACCCGGGAGCAGGTCCGAGCAATTAAAGCGGTGGCCGGAAAACCCGATCACCGGCGACCTCCCGGCGAAAGGAGTCTGCCGCTTGGTTATTGGCGAGATTTCGCGAAAACCCGCAAGGGTTCATCATATTTGTCAAATGACCAAAGAGTCCTTCCTTCTCAGAGTACATGCTGGTTGTCCATGAATGACAACGATCCGCTACGGGAAGTTTGAATTGGGATATTGCGTAGAAGATTACAAGTAATTCCGGGAAAATCTGCAAGATTTCCGGAAATTCGACTTGCTCCTCTCATCTGGATAAGTAAACGGGCTCCGTACAGGGCGTTTTCGTCATACGAGCAACGCTTTTCTGTAGTTCCGTGTTCTTCCGCACCAACGTTTCGGTGAAGCTCAATTGTCAACTTCTTACGAAAATGACTTCAGTGCCCCTATTGGGGGTCCCGCCCCTATGCTGGGCTAGCTTTGTCTCCACGTGGGCATACTCCTCCGTTAACTTTGTACGTCTTGCTTCGTTGGCATGGCTGGCGTTTCGAGATGGGTGTTCACAACTTAGGAACCGGTCAGGGGACTCAGTATAACGTCATGAGTTTGGAGACCTGAAGCGTGCATCTGGCTTTGGTTTTGCCAGTTGTACTCGAAAAGAAATAATGGATAAGGATGTTAAGTTTTAGTTTGAAACTTAATAAATTCAAACAAATATCACATTTATTTTGAATTGATGAATAATTAAAATTAAAAAATAAAAGTGTGTATATAAATAAAATATATTTTAAAAATATAGATAATTAAGATTTATTTAAATTTATTAACTCTATATATTCTTTGAGTGGGCGAGATTGATACATAAAGCAAAGCAAGGAGAGAGCATATCATTCTTTGTGCTTGACTATATATCGTTTAAATTAAAATTTAAATTTCCATACTCAACCTATACAAATAATACACACATATGTGTGTACCTCGTTTCTGCATCATGCTGCCCTGTTAACCGTGAAAAATAGAATCCAAACCCGTACGACCCATTGAGGTTTGGGGTCGAATCCACCTTCTTGTCATTCCTCTTTACGTTCCCAAGTTCCCATTTACTTGTTTGCCGCCGACACAAGTTCCATTTTATGCATCCTGTGTAATACCTGGGGCAAACTGGACCTAGATCCGGCTGGATGCAAACCCACTCGAGTTAGAGAAACAGCAACACTCAAGTTGGGTGTTGCTGGAAATAGATGACTCTTGTCATCCTAGTGAAGGTTGTGATCATGGTATTTTCCATTTAAGGGTCACGAGTGATCAGTAGCAATCTATTAGGTTGCTTCATCGATCTAGCAATAGAGGGAGGAGAAGAGCGAGGGTTCATATTGTGAAAATTGATTGCAATCCAATGAGTTATTATTTATTTTTTCATTTTTTCAATTTTTCAGTGAAAAAGATGGTTGTTGATAGTCATTTTGGGTTTGAGTTAATGCATTGAGGTAGCGTAAAGGGCTTTGGTCGCTCTAGGCAAGTTGTGGATGTCAATTTGGTTGAGAAACAGTTTTGACAAGTCAAATCTTCTATTTTTCTATAACTTTTATTTTTGTTTGAGTTTTTTAGCCAAAAGGCTGCTGTGGGTGTCCATATAGGCTGTAATTATCATACCTTTATGTATGTGAGTGTGTGCATATGGGTTTCAAAAGATGAATTCAAATGTGAATATGGTTTCATTACAAAATATTTATGAAACTTGTGGCTTTTGGTATGAATTCTATTAAAAGGATGTATAACTTCTTTGTTGAGTTATGGGTTGGAGTTCACCCTATTATTTTATAGCTTATCTTGAAGTTAATACTTGCATGAGCATGGTATCGAGTAGCAGCTGCCTTTTCATGATGATATGATATAGACAAGAGTTAGGTTATCTAAATATTTATATATGACATTCGTGGTTGTGTTCACTGAACCCACTATTTAGCAGTGGATTCTTTTGACTTATCAATATTTGATGTATCTAAGTTTGACATTGAATTAGATTTTGGGCTATATTTATCTTTGATTATGGCTCACATTTCACGCTCGTACGAGGAGCAGTCATGTGGCATCAATTTGGATCGAGTCGTAGTCATCACTCGTGTGGGTATGACATCTTCTCTTTAGTTGCATTTTGTTAAGGTTTTCCATCAATTTTTGGGTTTAAATTGGTGAGCATATTTTCTTGTTTCTCTCTCTCTCTCTCTCTCTCTCTATATATATATATATATATATATATATATATATATATATATATATATATATATATATATATATATATATATATATATATATATATCTTTTAATGCCATTTACTTATTTGCGGGAAAGGGCACTTCAGTTTCCGTCCGTCTTTCAATGTTTGTTACAGTTCAATTGGTGAGCGTATTTTCTTGTGCTAATACAGCACCCATAGTGTTAGCTCAACGGTAGTGCACCTTCGCGTTGATGTGCCTGGTGGGGAGTTCAACTCCCAGGGGGTGCATGTGTGGGTGTGCATGTTAGGCTTTAGCTTCCTCTTGTAACAAAAAAAACAGCATATAGGGGTCTTGACAATGACACATACTACATCATTGTTAGTAGAGATGCCAATACGGATTGTGCCAGGCTGGCCTGGACCTCATACATATATGTGTGTATATATACTATCTATGTATAGTTTTTCCGTTATATGTATACATGTATATATAATATATGCAGCTCATATATATATATATATATATATATATATATATATATATATATATATATATATATATATATATATATATATATATGTGTGTGTGTGTGTGTATTTATAGTTTTTTCAATTACATGCATATATATATAATTTTCCATGACATGTATATATATATATATATATTATTAGTATATATGAATTATATATAGTTTTTTATTACATATGTATAGGGCTTGCATGAAGTACTGTTGCCAGATTTACCCTAAAATAGCCTTATATATGATAAATTTTAGCATATTTAAATCAAGTTTTATATATCCGATTTAATATCTAACAGGTCTACAGCCCTGCGGGCCAGCCCAGCCCGGCTCACGATGGCTCCTAACTGGTTAGACCATTCAACCCTGCTTCAAATATGGACTAGAATTCTCTGGCCCGACCCTATTGCTTTTCAGGACCGAGCTAAGCCGATCCAATTTGACATCTCTAATTGTTAGTTGGTAAAATCAACGTGTTTGACAAAGTCTCAAAGATCCAATGTGTTTTAGGTGCTTCCACAACATCTCTTTGCAATGAAGTGCATCCCCTTCTTCAATATGGTTTCGCTTGTTTTATTTGTTTAATGTCAATAGCATGAAAAGCTAATACTATTATTTATGTTCCTCATTCTCCCATACAGACTCTACGATTGTCTGATAATGCTGATTGTCTAGAAAAGAATGGCAAAATGTAAGAGAATGTTCATCGGGTGTCTGGTCAGATATCCTACATTCCTAAACCAGATTATGTAGAAGAAGAAGCCAAGCTCTTTACTGCAAAGTTTATGAGTGATACATATAATGAGCAACACCATGACTATCTCAATGCATTTCTTGGTATCAATTGTGTTGCTGAAAAATATTACGTGCTTCATGTGGACTAACAAGGTATTCAATTAGATCATCTGAGGGAAAAACTGTATGCCGATTCAGATTGGTGGGAGAGTCTGGAGGAGGCATTTTCAAGCTTATAGTTTACAGAGATTTCATTGGAGCTCTTGGCAAGTTTGCAAACTGTGAACTAGTTATTGATTAGCAGAAGTACGATTCAGATGCCTGGAGATCAGCGGGTTTCACTCGTGATCCTTTCTGGCTTTTCTCATTCACATCCTCTTTGCAGTACATCTGTAATGTTCTTTGGTTAAACGAGAGATTTCAAGGAATAATACAGAAACAAGGCTATTTTTTTTTCTTTTTTACAAGAGGAGGCCGAAGCCTAACACCCACCCACACATGCACCTTCGGGGAATGGAACTCCCCACCTATGATGCATGTAGCCATTTTCCATTTCAGAACGGTGTCGGAGACTGAGACACAGTACGAGACACATGTGAAACGTTTTGTATATACTTCTACTGAATTTAAATATATTATATTTAATAGAAAGAAGATTAAAAGAAACTCACCTAAAAAGGTATGAAAACTAGATATTGAAAGTATTAAAAGAGGTAGAGGACTACCACAAAAAGTGTTGAGAAAAAATAATAAAGAATGATATAGCTTATGGCGAGTTAACTGCTAACATGACACATTAATAAGCTTTGTGAAAATAAAAAATCAATGTAACTTACCCATGCATCTCGCCTAATGCCTTTATCTTCGATTGCATTATATATCATGTATGTATAGTTTTTTCTCACTACATGTATATATATTATATATATATGTATAGTTTTTTAATTATATATATTGTATATATGTATATACAAATACACACACACACACACACACACACACACACATACATACACACATATATATATATATATATATATATATATATATATATATTTTTTTTATTACAAAGCCTGAAATATTATGATTGGATTTAGATTTCAAACCGATTTAAATCGGGTCTTATAAACCTGATCTAGTATTCAATGGGCCCGTGGCCTTGTGGGCCAGCCCAGACCGGCCCACGTCAGCTCCAAGGCATACAAGCTGGGTCCTTTGACCCGACACTTTAGGTCAGACCCATTTTGACATCTCTAAAAACACTCGCCCATACATACAAGAGTCGAACCCTGAGCTTTACAGTTGATTGTTTTCAAATATCTAAATTATTTAATTGTGCATCTCATTTAATAATTTTTAATGGTGTCACGCCACCCTTTTTCTCTAATTGTTTTATTATTATAATCACATTCCATCACAAGTATCATGTGCACATCATATCATGATTGATTGCCTAAAACCTAAGGCATGTAATGTTATTTTACACATTTGTAGATCTTGTCTTCAAATTGAATGACGAAGTTTTATTATAATGAACACCCAGCACACATTCATTGTATCCAACTTATATTAATTCCGCGTACCTGTTGAACATTAAATTAAGTATTTAAAGTATTCCCTTTTTATATATTGATGTATTTTAATTATAATGTTGGAATCCTTTGCGTTGTTAATTCCACTACACTTGTATTTATGCACTTACCCATTATTCTACTAAGTCATCATCCCTTTGCTTATATATATTCACAGTCCATGTGTGACTCCTCTTCACTTCATCCATAAAAATAATGTCACCAGTTGGTTAAACTTTAATAAACACAAATAGATATGAGCTCACTAAAATCCTTGGTTTAAGTTGATAAACATCAGGATAATCAGCATTAGCTCACCTGGCTGGGCTCTTGACTCCCGTGACGGAGGTAACGAGTTCGATCGCAGAGCATACTGTTTTAATTTGAAATTGGATGCATTTACTCTTTCAGTAGATGCACGCCCGGGTATCGAACTCTTAACCTTTTGCTAAAACCGACCCAATAGCCAGTAAGCTACGCCCCATTTCGGCAAATCCTTGAAGTTTGAATTTTGAACCTGTAACAGCTAAGGAGAAAATTGTGTCTAGGACTGCCACGGCCCAGGCCTCTTCAGGTTTGGTTCAGTGGCTGACTCATGAATTTTATTGGCGAGGCACACTTATATTTCGGGCGAGGTTCACTTATATTTTATGTTCATAAAGCACTTGTATTTCTCTATATACAATACTCCCATATAAGCGCAAATAACTAAAATATTGGATTCCGACACAGATAATTAAAACCTGTTCATGTCCTAAATTACATTTAAAAGCAAAATTCTAGCTTGCTTAAACTCTAATTATAGATTAGACAAATTTTATCATGAAACCCAAACACGTTAACCATTTTATGATGAAACCAAGCAAAATTAGACGTCTTCACACTCGTCTGATTGAGATTTAGTAGGTCTTTTTGAGTTAAATAAACCAAAAGAAAGAGCCAAGCCAACGTATTTTCCAGCCCTAGAAATAAGCTTTAACAACTCTAAAAGCTATCGTCATTATGTTTTAACTATTTTAAAATGTATCAGTTAGAGTTGGTTCGTTTCAAATGGTCGTGGATCAAGTAGACCAGAAGCTGATACAAATCCACTGGCCGACTTAATCCATCTCTCAAAGCAGTGGCAACTTTAAGGCGGGTGTCGTGAAAATCTGAATAATTCCTGCATCCGTTATTAAGTATAGAAAAATACAAGTGTTTTGTGAATGATAAATACAACAATGACTCACACACAAAAAATTTCGGGAGTCCGACAGTGTCTCCGAGAAAAAAAAAGAGAGCATTGTTGAACATATCCGCCGTGAATTTCAGTTATTGAACCATTTAATGGCAATTAAGTATCAGAGATTGGCAGTGGTAACAATGATAACAATCACACAATAATTCACAAACCTGCTTCTTTTATGATTGCTACTACCACCACTGTCAATCTACTGCCAACCACTTTTACTACGTTGCAGACCCTCCATATGACGGCAAGAATCAAACCCTAGTTATACTTTTCTTTAAAAAAGGTTTTAAATGAAAATTTCATTAAAATTGTTATTATTATTTTATTAGAAAAAGCCAAAGCCCAACAAATACAAAATCTATACCAACAGTAGCTCAACAGCTAGAGAAGAAAACCTATGGCATGCATGAGCGCTAGCAAGTTGGTTGGATTAAAATGGGTTTTCCATAATTCTGGAAAAGTTTTCTTGGGAAAAAATGATAGAAAAACGCTGTTTGTTTTTTGCAATCTAATTTATGCATTTCTAACCATACATGTTCTTGGGTGATTCATGAATCTTCATGGACCTGTTGGGAGTTGAAGGTCATATGTTCGATACATGGAGATGCTAGCATGTACCGGTGTTCTCTCTCTCTCTCTCTCTCTCTCCCTCTCTCTCTCTCTCTCTACATATATATATATATATATATATATATATATATATATATATATATATATATATATATATATATATATATATATATATATATAGAACTTTGATGGAGTGGTGGACATAGAAATTTTTGTGGGTTGACACGAAGTTCAGTTGGGTAAAATTCAGGTGATGCGGTTATATAATTTTTGAAAAAAAGGACTACTTATTTTTTTGGATTTTTCGGATTCGGAGCAGCCTCACCTCACCCATGAATAGGTCCAGAATGCTTTGATGAGCTGCTTGTGTTTGTTGCAATATTATTTTAGAGAACAGAAAAAGAGGAGCTAAAACAAATCAAACTCTTCCAAGCAATTAGTTGTTCAGATTGTTTACAACGGGGGAACTGAAAAGCTCCAAGCTACAGGTCCTGGTTCATGCTTGTGATGTCATTTTGTGTTCGTGTTAGCATCAGATCATTTAGAACTTGATTCATTTCTTCCATGTTACTTTGGGTGGACATGAAGATCAAGTTTAGGATCGTGTCCGTGTCAGGCAGTTTTCCTGTTGGATATTACATTGCCAACAAACTCGTGCTTTGTGTTGTAATATTCATGTTGTGTCACCTTTTGTTTGTACCAAAATTGTGTCAACCTGAACATGGCTGGACTCTTTCCATGTCACTTTGTGTCCACAGGAACATGGGGTTTTTGTGTTGGGTTCTCATGTTTGAAAGGCCAGTCATTCGCCCACCGAATGCCTCTTGCTTTTGCTTGCACAAACTATTGACGGAATGATTCAAACACGAAATGTGCGGGAAATGTGTCCACACAATAATCCCAGTTCCCTTAACCATGTGAGTCCCACTTTATGGAGTCTCATAGAGGCATTGTGAATGATATTTAACAAAAGGTCAAGTATATTACTCATGAAGAGATCTCAAAATCTCAAAATACAAATACTACCTGTGCTTCATCAGAAGTTTATTGTGTCTTTCTGTTTGTTTGCTACCTCTGCTACTTTTTTTTGTTACAAGAGGAGGGCAGAAGCCTAACACATACACACACATGCACCCTCCAGGAGTCGAAATTCTCACCTGCAGCAATAGCACTAGAGCACCCTACCATTGAGCTAACGCTCTCGCTGCACTGTATTGTGGTTGAAAATGATCTTGTTCCATGGCATTAATCAAATCAAGCCCTCACAACTCTTCGTTTGATGATGGATGTGATTTGTCTTAGTTTGGCAGCTAGGTCAATTCAGCGCAGCATTGTATGAGAAATACCACAGAAGAAGTCATCCTGTGAGAGAGATGTTAATAGGACTTGTCACGAAAGGATAAAACAAAGGATAGCACAGATAAACGATGCCGTCTGACTTCATTCAACTCAAAGAGGGATGGATCCTCTTGACTGCTGTTGAATTTCTCAACACACCAAATGAATTATCTTATATCTGAATGCAAATGAAGTGTTTCTTTAATTTGCTTTTGGCCTTTCATATCTGCATCAGAATCCATTTATGGTCTTCATTGCTCTTAACTTATTAATAAGATTTGTAATGCTCTGTTCCTATCTGAATCTGATCCCTCTAAAAGGGCCTGATCACATATCCAAACATGGCTGAACACAGCCTACGCACTGAGAAGCTATAGATGTAAGTTCTTTCCACAGAAGTTATGTTGGAAATTGCAGAGTCTTGGGTTCATGCTTGAGCATCCATAATCCAACCTATTTAGTTGAATCTGGTAACCAAAATCATGATTCAATCAACTGGGTTCAATCCAATAAATTTGCATCACTGAGTGTGTCTGACTGTATTACTCACATATTAAACACAAGCCAATCAGGTATTTATCTTGAAATCTGGATTTAAATTTGTTGCTCAATCCAAACTCCATTATGAATTAGAATCCAATTAACTCGGGTTGAGTTTTGCTAGGATCTGATCCGAATCCATCTACCAAAATGGCAGCTCAAGAAGGCCTGACCTATGCAAACCATATTAACTTATTAACCATTCCAGATCACACAAAACAGTTTTACCACAGAATTGGTAGGCAATGGGGACACGTGTCCAGCCTAGATATGTCCGGTTCCGGTTGGCCCAAAACCTGAAACCTTAACCGAACTGGCCCGGGGATGGTTTCATTTATGGTTCCAGAACCACCAGTTCTAGGGTGGTTCTGGTTTGGGTTCGGAACCATCCAAAACCAGTAAGTTTATTTAAATAATTATAAAAAAAATGGAACAGTGGTTTTGAACTGCTATTTCTGATTTTATAAAAGGTAAAACCAGAACCAAATGGTTCCTGGTCCGGTTCGGTTCCAGTTGGAACCGGCCATGTCGAGTACAACCCTTTAATAGGCCAACCCACACCAACATAATGAAAAGAAGGTAACTGTAAAAGAAGTCAAACTGGGTTATTAAGATACACCTAATCCAAAGATGGGTGAGTGAGTTATTGCTCATTAACATCTAGTTTGGTTTAAATTTCCTCTTTATAGAGCTGTCTTGGATTCATTTATGTTCATATATGTCATCGATTTTCCCTCTTTGCTGTCGTAGAAATTACTAAGGTTCACATCGAGAATGTTAGCTCAACAGCAGGGCACTCAAGCACCGTTGCTGCTGGTGAGGAGTTCGACTCCCAGAGGGTGCGTGTGTGTGTTAGGCTTCAGCCTCCTCTTGTAACAAAAAAAAAATAGTATGGTTCTTTCAAACCTCTTGTTGTTAGGCCTACTATGAGAAAGCAAGCTTTTATTTTTGTTCCTTTATTTTTAAAATTTTTAATCGTAATGAGAGATATGACTTACTTCCCAGCAGCCATTAGGTTTGAAAGTGTTCCCAATGTCACATGCAAGAGAGCAACATTGAATGCTGTAACTCCTTTCAGTAATTGATAGCGGAACTTGGAGTTCCCCAAATTTCGATGAGTTTGAATATATGGAGCAGACAATTTAATCGATCCACCTTCTCTCTCTCTCTCTCTCTCTCTCTCTCTCTCTCTCTCTCTCTCTCTCTCTCTCTCTCTCTCTCTCTCTTCTGCAAGTGTGTGGATATACACTCACTCTTTCTAAAACCTTGACTCTCTTAACTTAAATGTACATCATGTATAGTTGTACTTGTTATGGTTGATCAATATATGATAAAATAAGAGACACGCTTACGATAATTTAGATATTTGGAAAGAAAGTCATATCCACAAACAAATGTACGAATTTATACAATAATAAGTTGTTGGTGTGAAACATGTGGTGTTTCAAATTAATGACATAGTTTCATGCAGCCTTTTGGGTAAATTATAGTAATTAACTTTGTACACCAAGTTGCTATGGCTTGGTTATTTTAGAATATGTCATGAATATGCAATCACCATTTATACATAGTTAATTACAAATAAATAGATGTTCCAAAGTGGACGGCACTTGGGCATATGATCTGTTGTAATTGAAGAAGGTACTGCATATTCATTCATGGATGCTGCTCTATTGAAAATGCTTGAGGTGAGGTGAGATCAGTGATGCCACACCTACATGAGAAAACTTATCCTACATTCACAAACGCGTGCAAACATGTGTGTGTGTTCCCGCATGTGAACCATTCTAAATGCTAACATGAAATTCTCATAAGGGATAAGCTCAGTTGTATATATCGATTGATAACCATGATCACCGTTTTTATCTGAGAACGTTGTGTTGTTCAGCAGGGTAATATAACATTGACATGGGTGGTCTAATGTTTCTGCTTATCATATATATATATATATATATGTGTGTGTGTGTGTGTGTGTGTGTGTGCATATGATTGGGCAACTAATATGTGCTTGAAACCAGATTCAATTTTTTTCACAATCCAGCTCAAACATCTCGACCCCCAGAGGACAGGACTTGGAAACGTAAACTACCCAACTGGTGACCGGGATATGAATCAACTTTTTTTTTTCATTTCTAATTGATGCAGATCTTATACATACATACATACATACATACATATATATATAGTGGTATATGCTCAATCCCATCTCCACTAAACATCTCCACATTTTGATAAACACGATCAACGGTAGAGATTTAAGTTAAAAAAATGAATGGTATCGTTGTGCATTAAGTATGAAAAGTACAACAGTAATTTGTTTTTTAAACTCAAATCTCCACCCATTGATTATATTGATCAAGATATTTGAGTAGATTTGAGTATGAATAGACATCCAAAGTGTTACCTCAACTATATTTGTGTGTGTACACACACGCCCCATTGTGTGTTTGGTGTGTATCAGTTTATACTGATATTCATATACAAAAAAGCTACCACTATTGTTGATCTTCACGAGTTACTACTATTTAAACACTTATTGTTGCACAACCTAGAGAAACCAGAGAATTTATGGCAAAGCCTTTCTTTTAAAACGAAAGGTTGTAATAATTAATACACGTTCAGGCACCTCACTAGGTGGAAGCTCAAGTCTGCAATACAAATCCGACTTTCTTTAACCCACTGCCGTAAGCATTCATATCACTGGTGCAGACTTATTCATCACCAAAAATTCACTGCAATTAAATAAATTGATAGGAGCAGTTCGAATATATGGTGAGCTAAAGCAGGATTTTATCTAACTGAACTCTTCCCTACTACTAACTTTTACTAGTTACTACTATTTAAACACTTTACTGCTGTTCAACCTAGAAAGATTAGAAATTATTCTGCAATTGCTTCTTTTTAAGACTAGAAATTTCGTGATAATTAATACATGTTCAGCCACCTCACTATATAGTATTGAATAGCTGTATATGAAGATCTTTTTAACCCACTCTGTTTCTTATTGAAGCTGATAACAGGCATTCTCAAAACAGAAATTAAGTTTAATGAGAATTCAATTGTGTCATTTATGGAGAAGAGACTGAACTCTCAACTTCAATATTGGGCCAGGGCAAGTTGTGACTGGACTAATAATAGCAAACTCATTGTCTTTAAAATTTAAGTTTCATCTTATGGTTAATTTATTACTATTAGCGACTTAAATACTATGTCACAAATTAAGGAGAAGATAATCAAGATTTTCTAGGACTTCCATAAGTTGGGAGTCTTGGGATCTCAGTCATCCAAATTCAACATGTGGGTAAAAATTTCCTCATTTATTTATGGAATATTTAAGTCTAACCGGTATACCTCATGACAATAATTTACACAAGGTCTCAATTTTTAAACCTTTGTGGAAGAACTTGATTTTTCAAGGTATTGCACGGGGTACTGTAATGCTGCAATATCTTGTGGAAGCACCTGATCTCTTTGACTTCCAAATTCATTTTCTTTTACACCAGGAGGCCTTGGAATTGTGCGTGTTTTTGTGTGTGTGTGTGTGTGTGAGAGTGTATGTGAGAGAGAGAGAGAGAGTAGTTGTGCATCTCGAAGGAGGTCATGTTTTCAATACCCACAGCAGGCATCCCTTGCATGATCCAAGTAACTGTACGCTTCCTACAGTAACAAGCTTTGGCCTTAAGGCAGTATTATGGAATCTGTCGGACTCAGCCCATCTGAAAAGGGCGAAGCTTTTATTGAAAAATTTACTGATCCAAGTCGATATGGAACTCAGAGGCTGGGGAAACATTCCATCAAAACTGAAAAGTTCGATGTAATTGTGTCGGAGTAAAGGGTCAACTTCCAGTGACAAATTTCAGTACAGAACTAGGACTACTAATTCTGTTGTATTTTACATGAAAACAAAGCATTTGCTAATCCAATTGTATTCAGTTAGAAATGAAGATGCTGAAATAGATGAGTGATTACACCAGAAAAGACCGGACACAAAGATGGTTTGAGAAAATGTTAAAAGAGGAAGAAGATGTATAAATTAGAGATTGATGCAAAATCCAATTGTTAATGGGATCTTGAATTGTTGCAGGTAATATAGCTAGGATCTCTGAACCGAAATCCTTTTCACAGTCATCCTATTAGCAATTGGGTTCTGAGAAATAGTTGTTTCCACTTTCTGCTCTTTGCATCTTTTTGTTGCGATAGAAAGCATCGCACTGTCCTTGACTTCTTGTTTTTGTTAGGGCTAGGTCTAGGGCTATTCCCTCCTTTCACAGGCTTTCGTTTATATAGATTAGCCCTTCTGTACTCCTTCATATGACAAATTGGAGCATAGCTCCGTAAGATAAAGACGCACTTGGGACATGGAAAAGGCATTAGCATCACTTCCAAACAGATTTTTTGGATCCATTTCTCTAAAATGGAAGTTAGGTAAAGAAAAACGTCTCAACTTATTTTTATACAATATAGAAGTATGACCCGAGCAAAGCCCATAGTTTCAAATTTCAAAAAGCTCAACATAGAATCAAAACAACTTCCATAGTGTAGAATCAAAAAAGGATTTCTTTCATCCTGAGCAACTTATGCTGTTCATGAAACGTGATTCTTCTACTGGTTTCTGTCCCTTCATGTCAATGATAAAATCACAAAACGTAGTCCACTTCATCAGCAGTCTTTGTTATATATCAACAGCTAAGTTCTTTTAAATATAGATAAGTTTTCAATACGACCTACCAATAGGAATACCTAAAACTGTGTCGCAGGTTGAGAAGTTATAGATTCAAGTTTTGTGATAGAAATTAACAAATCAACAAGGATCGAAATTTACTCACTATGCTCTATTTAGAAATAAGAAGAGAATGAACCTTTTTACAACCAGAGGTGTCATTCAAATATAGAAAAGTCACTTGTCAGTTAAATTATTGTAAAATTAGCCACTTTCGCAATTATATTCATGTGAGGAGGTTAATCTGTAGCTTAGTCAAGAGGAAAGAAGCATGGCTCCCCGCCATTGTGGTTTCCAGAGGCATAAGGCTTTAATCTGAAACTCTTACAGCATGCAAGACTCTGGGGTCAGTGAAACAATTTACTACTTACAGACAAGGAAAAAGGAAAGCAAAATCAAACAGATCACTAGTTGGGAAGACAGAGATACTATCATTGAGATAAGTTGCAGTGTAAGAGCATCATTCAGCCCCAAGAAAAACCATATGTAGCATCTATACTGTAGCATTCACCTTCAGAATTGATCGTAAAAAGGTAAGGCAAGCATTATTCTCATTGATCTGGTGCATATGACCAGCCTTTGCATATAAACATATATACAATAACTTTATTCTTTGCTTCCACAGACCTCTATCATAATTTGTAGAATCCATGACAAATTATATATATGTAAAAAGAAAAGGAAGAGAACAGTCTTCACATTTCGATTCTCAAAATTGAAGCTGCTAGTATCGGAAACTTGGCTGATTTCTGATAGTGGTTCAAAATGGAGCGTGAATATCAAGCATTGTGTAATTTGGCTGCTCTCTACCTACCAAAAGGTGGCACCTAAGCTTGTTGAATAAGCGTTTAAGCTTTTACAATTTCATCAGGGATATGATGCGTCGCCTACATCTACATATATTTGCCCCTTCCATCCAAGTGATGCATGGTTTTGTTTTCCTGACCTGACTCGGGGAAACTATTATTGACGACTAATTCGATCTGCGAGGAATGGAACTTTGATCCGGTGAGGTCGATATGACAGGCCGAGGCCGGTTCCTCTTAACACCTTGGGGCTTCAGCCATGGTTGGGATCAGTCTACCAATGTTAAACCCATTAAATTAGCCTTCTTCTAAGAGACTCTCCACCCAATCTAAGACCTCAGAAAAATACAAAACCAGTGCCGACTTTTTAGCTTCTCGCTATAAGTTGTCGATTGATTTGGTGCCCACCTAGCAGTAGGTTTCAGGCACATTCGCGTAGACTTGTCCGGTTTCAACCGGGCACGACCGGTTGGGCCGGGATAGAACTGCCCGCAGAGCCTACTGGAATTGGAGTTGTAACCGAACCTGAATTGGTGGTTTGGTTCCAAGATTTTGCTTCTAAAATTTTACTTATTTTTCAAAGAGAAGTAACATAAAATCGAGATCGGACTGAAACTGTTGAAATCGGATCTAGAAGGAGCCGACTCAGTTCCATTTCCAGGTTTTGGTAGAACCAGAACCACCAGTTTTAAACTGGTAGTCCCGGTTTACCCAAAAACAGAGAGGTCTACATTTGCTTTATTCTTTCAAGTCGAAATGACGTGAAATTTTTTTGGTAGAACCTGAATCGTACTGAAACTGTTGAAATGACTAACTTAAGAACCCGAATCGTACTGAAACTGTTGAAATCGGATCCAGAAGGAGCCGACTCAGTTCTATTTCCAGGTTTTGGTAGAACCAGAACCACCAGTTTTAAACTGGTAGTCCCGGTTTACCCAAAAACAGAGAGGTCTACATTTGCTTTATTCTTACAAGTCGAAATGACATGAAATTTTTTTTTGACTCTCTACAGCGGCAGTGCGAATGAAAGAAGAGCAAATTTTTTTGCGTAGTAAAGCTCACCTATTGAATAGATCCTTCAGTGGTTTGGATTCTTGTTATGGGGCGAGATTCGAAGTCCTTGAGGGGGGACGACGTGAGTTCATTCACCCATTTATCAAATTTTAAACAAACCAAACCTGCCTTCAAAGTCCGTCCACATGGACAACCGTTTAGATAAATAGATGCGTCTCACAAAAGAAAAAGTTTACACATAGAGATACAACAACAACAACTAAGACTTTTCTCATACTAGACGGGGTCGGCTACATGAATTATTTGTTTCCACACAGCCCTATCATGTGCTATGTTAGCAGTTAACTCACAATAAGCTAGATCATTCTTTATTGTTTCTTTTCAACACTTTTTTCATCGTCCTCTACCTCTTTTAATACTTTCAAAATCTAGTTTTTCATACCTTCTTACAGGTTCTTCTTTTGATCTTCTTTCTATATGTTCAAACCACCGTAAACGATATTTTCTCATTTTATCCTCTATTAGTGACACACATAATTTATTTCTAATAACCTCATTATGTATACGATCTTTTCTTCTATGACCACTCATTCATCTCAACATCTTCTTTTTTTGTCTAAGACATCTTTTGTACATGTTGATGATTAACTGCCCACACTCAAAACCATAAAACATGGTAGGTCTAATTATTGTTTTATAATATTTACGTTTTAACTTTAATGATATCTTCTTATCACAAAGAATACTTGATGCTCCTCTCCATTTTAACCAACCAACATTAATTCTATGCATAACATCTCCATCAATTCTTCTATCACTCTGAAAAATCCTTCATTTGACATAGTTTCATCAACTACCGATCACGTTCACTACTCTTCCACTTTTCAAAACAGCCTCAAAACTGCCTTAGTCACAGCCAAAAAAACTTGAAAACTTAAATAAATATCACAAACTACTTTTTAAAGTAGTTTTGATGACGGTGATGAGGATTTTGATAGATAAATAATGATTTTAAAAAGTAAAGGGATGGTAGAAGGTGATTGAAAGCCATCGCTAATGATTAAAAGGGTGATGATTGCTGGAGATTGATCATATATACACATACAAGTACCAGTGCCTTATGATCAATCAGACAATCAGCAATGAAAGCTTTCTCCAACAGTGCTACTGGCATTCGGAGTGGTGGTGATAGAACCCTTTACCATTGGTATAGCAGAAAACGTAAATTTTTAGTCCACTTAACTCCCTCTATTTCACGGCTTAAACAGCGGTTAATCACCTTCCGTTTTATTCTCTCATCTCCAGGCTCTACATACCAACGGAGTCTGTCTAAACATATAATTAGGCAAAACTAAGCTTTTTTCGGGGCACACAACCGCCTTTCGACATGTGTTGGTGGCCGACTGGAAGGACCGACACATGCTTTGTGCTTCTTCCTCCTTGACCCATATATTGCATGTAAATTTTTTTTATATACAGATAAATATGCATGTTGAGATCTAACAAATCGTGGTTGGATAAGGTGAGTACTGGATGCTTGATTTACTCGATATTCCTTTGTCACATATATGTTGTCATTTATAATATTCCTAGGGTTCTTTGTCACATATACGTTGTAATGCATAATATTCCTAAGGTGGTAGTGCATAATGTTGCGCAAGTATTAATGGAATCAAGCACAGTGTAGGAGCTAGGCATGACATAACCTTGTGCATTGTTGGTTGGGCATCTCCATTATTCGAAACTGTGTTTTGGAAAAGGAGCTAACTGAGAGGATGCTCCAAAACGATGCATAGTACACACAAATGGATGCAATATCGTGGAAATGACCTGACCATCCGTATAGAATAACATAAAGTACATGTTGAGGGAATTGGGGGTGTCCATTGTTGGATCTCCTTGCAGTCCAAGGAATGAATGATTGCCCATATTGTAAGCAATTGGAGTTATATGTGCTTCGTGGGGAGGAAATCAAAGTCTTGCGAATGGGTTTTGGGTTGGATTGCTTCCCTAAAACGATTTAGTGTATTGAAAGAATTAAGTTGCCGGGCGTAATCCGATCCAAAGAAATTAAGAAGCATCAAAGCATTTATAAATAAAGGGAAAATAAAACTAATCCTTCTACCTAGACATGTTGAGTGTTGGGTAAAGGGCAACCAGCAACCTCCGGTTCTGATTCTCCCAAAACCTGGAACTTGAACTAAACCAAAACCAGACCACTTTAGGTCCTGGTGCACAACCATCAGTTTTGGTTCTGGTTTCGGTTCAAAATCGTATAAAACAATACAAACTATTAAAATTTTTTGAACAGTTCTAGTTTCATGGAAGGTGTTATGAGAACTGAACCAAGGGTCCCTGGTTTCGTTGGTTCTGAGTCTGATCAAACAAGTTTTGGTTCTGATTGGTTTCCAGCTTGGTTCAGTCCCAGTTGGAACCGTCGGTCTGGTTCCGAACAGGATGTCTCTACTTCTACCAAATAATTAAATTAGCATTTAACTTCAGAAAAGATAGATTATATTTGATTGCTTCCTTCCAACACTTAAGATACCTCCATTGATGAAAAAGGGTCCACGAGTAAAAACAGTTCGAATAATGGGTCTGAAATGAATCATTGTTGTTTCGCCGATCTAAATTTGTATAAATAGAAATTATAGTTGGAGCTTAGTAGTGGAAAGGTAAGAAGATCTTGGGGTCCTAGCTACTGGGTCTTGGATTCGATCACGAAGAGGCATTTGCCTTTATTCAAGGCCATTTCCATAAAGGTAAGTCATGTGCTCCCTTTTGCTCTCTATTATGGCCTTTGTTGGATTTTCTTTTCCTTCATTTGTTCTTTATGAAATAAGGACCTGCATTACAATCACAATAGCCACTGCAAAAAATGGACCTCTCCCCTTTTCTTCTTTAACCAAATGAGCTTCTTCCACCATAACTAGGGCCCGCTTAATGGCTTCTTAGTTGTCCTCGCCTTCTCTTCTTGACACTTAAGAAGAAAATAGCATGACAAGAGTAAACAAGGGTCCCTCTGTTTTAGGACGCTTCAGCATAGACAATCACTGCATCAACCGTCGGCTATATATTGTGCCAACAGTTGAAATAGGCGACGAAAATATGCGCTTAAGGCCAACATTCACCCACTTTGCTCTCTAGTTAATCATGGACTTGTGTAGTATTTTTCGTTTCTTCTTTTGTTTCTTGAATTAAGGACGTGCATTGGATTGTCAGCCGTAGATGGAACTCTCTCTCTCTCTCTCTCTCTCTCCCTGAGTGATCCCAATAATTAATTTTAGAAATAATCGTAGATAATAAAGTAATAAACACGGTATTCGCTGCACTGCGTGCTGTAATTATCAGGCTTTCTATTTCACACACCCACAGCAACACACACACTTACATGCGCGCGCGCACAGGCACTCAGGGAATCACAAGAACAGATTGCTCCGGCAACCAAGGACCTCCAAAACTGCAAGCCACGTGCTTATGCTCTTCACACACCAGACCCTGGATGGTTTGCAATAAATGAAAAGATGCCTCATGGTTTGATTCTGAGCCAGGTCAGCTATCCAAGCCCTGAATAAGCCTTCTTTGGCTTTTATCTCACTCTGAAACCTTGGCACTGAAATCCATGGCATGCTGAAGACCAGAAGACGGTATGCTGCAATAAATACAAGCAGAAAAATACCCTCTTTTTCTTCAGTAAGATAATTCCAAAAAAATAAAATAGTGGAGACAATGACTAGTTATGGCTAAGAACTCTGACCTTTCCTCCTCCCTTTCAACAACCTCTCAAACTCCACCGTTGTATTTTGTGCTGTACTTGTTGCCCTCTCCATCCCATTTATTATTCTTTCCTTGAAAAAAGAAGCGGAGATCTAATGGAACTCTTTCAATGACCTTCCTATTCCCTGCTTGTTGTTTCCAACTCGTCCTCCTAACCAATCTGGTTATTCACCCAGAAGGATATTTGTTTGTAAGACAGAAATTGAGAGAGAGATGGAGAGAGAAGGCACCAATGTAATACCAAATCTGAATCATCTTAAAATAATGAGGCCACAAACTTTTTTAGTAAAGGGAAAAGAAAAACAAATCAAACAGAACTAATTAAAAATGGTTTAATTATATCTGTCTTACTGAGAAGTGGGGATTGGAGATTTTTGTGGGGAGTCGCCTATTATCTAACAATTTATTAGTATAAGTAAGAGGGAATGTTGTTGAGTTTCATCTTTATTTAATTCCTGGTCGACATCAAACTATACTCCAAGCTTATTGAAAAGCTAGCAGTCTGTTTCTCTTCTTTGATATAATGTGAACCCACACGCTCTTAAAAGTTGACCATGCTTACACCCGCAAACACACACATACATTGCTCGTAAAGCTGATTTGCTCTTTTAGAATGGATTTATGAATATTTCTTCTCTGAACTGAGAAAAGCGAGGTAAAGAGGCTATCGGTCTTAATAGTAAAACATAATCTAAGGCTGCAGATTTTGATGCAATTCTGAAAGCTACATACTTTCGATGCAATTCCTTTCTTTAATGAAAACAAAAAGTCGCATCATGTAAACCGACTCTTGAAATCTCGGCCACATTTATTTTGAAATTAAGATCATACAACTCAACCACTTAGACGCTCGAGCCCGGCAAACTCGACCCCAAGATCTTTCAGAAAGAAGGAAAGAATATGAAACCAACAAAACTGTTTTAGACAAACAATCCATCACATAACTAAACATTTATTGTTTTAAAAGAGCCTACAATAATTATGCAAATCGTTTCCTCTACAAAAAAAGGAGGGTATTACATGAATCCAGTGCTGAATTTCAGCTGCTCTATAGCATCATCTTTCTTTTCTTTCTTTGAGAAAGAAAAATCTACACCATAATCATCACCATATGAATTCAGACAGGAAAGGGAGGAAAAAATCTAAACAATGAAACTGAATCAAGTGCACTAGTGCTTAGCCCTAGAGGCTTATGATTTTTGATGGGTGTTTATTATCGTTTTCACCTTGGCCTTCTGTGACAACCGAAGACATATAACTCACTGCCAATGAATTCTCATCCGAAGGCTGAGCCGGAGCATGGAAATGCTGCTTGCAGTATTGGCATGTGATCTGCAAAATTGTGTTATTGATCTGTTTGATTGCTTGATCTCTCATAATCTGAGCCTTATCGAGCTCTTCCTGAGCTTGCTGCCTTAACCTTTTGGCATTGGCGAATTCCTTTTCAGCTAATTCAACCTGAAGCTTAGCTTGCTGTCTATCCTCTTCAGCATATGCCTTCTCGGTCATTGCCAATTTGAGCTGCTCTTTTGCTTGCTCCTTCAGTTTCAGGGTCGAGACAGCGTCGATCTGGAGTGGGCTGATCGGCACCAAGTCGGTGGCAGGACGCTGGTTATTCAGCTTCTGTTTCCCATTGTCTACGGCCTTGTTGACACCGTCCGTCCATGAAATCTCAGGCTTTTGGCCGATGGGAGTTTCTCCTTGAATGGCAAGGCCTATTGAAAGTTGAAGCTTGGTTGAGTAGTTTTCTTCTGTTTTCTCGTTGTTGGGGTTCTTGATGGGTGATTGAGGACTCATGACGGGCAAGAGCTGAAGTTCTAGATTGTGTCGGGAATGATCTTGGTTCGAGCCAACCCGGCTGGGATGGCGCGGGAAATTCAGCATAGGCCATGCAGCTGCACTAAAATTTGTATCAGTTGATGGGCTAGGGCTCGAAGCAGTAAGGGATAAGGAGGCTGCAGACTGTGGAGCTTGCAATTCTTGCCTCTCTCTCCCGGCAATGCAGGTATCTTGGTGCTCGATGAAGCTCTCCACCCTTAAACAAACACAAAACATCAAAAGGCTGAGAATCTAATCAATGACCTGACAGTCTTGAATTGGCAATAGTAATAAAAAAAGATAATCATTATGATATCCTTTTTATTTCCTTTCTGGTGTCTTCTTTTATTGTGGTAAAGAAATTGAAGATTCACCAACCACAACCATTGCTCATCATGGAACACTTTTCTCCCTAGAGTCTACAAACACTAAATAAGAGATAGATCTTGTTGGAAGTTTCAAACTTCCTATTTCTAAGCACAAGTCTCAACGATAACAAAAACATCCTAATTTTCCTCTCTGTGATCATTATCTTGAACCTGGAGTATGTATTACCAACTAAAGTATTCAGTTTGAATTCTTTGAGCTACATGATTGATTATTTTAAAAGTCTCTTTGCAAATTTGGATTAGATGCAAGATGGAGATTTTTGAGGTGGTAGACCTTGAGAAGACACGGCCACAGTCACAAGAGTGGCCTCTGGTGCCGCAAGTCTTGAGATGGGCCTTGTAGTCGGACTGAACAGCATAGCCCTTAGAGCATTTCTCACACGTCCATTGCTTGTTATTGCTATGCTTTCGCCGGAAATGCTTCTTTATACCCACGAGATCTCCCAAGGCATGGCAAGGATCGTGATGGAGGCACGTCGGCTCCGGGCAGACGAATACCCGCTTTCGTACCTCTGGCGTCTCCCTCTTCAGCAGCTTCCATGGTACTTTGTGTCTCCGACGATGCATCTGAAGGTTCTGATCTCGCTGAAATCCTTGGTTGCATATCTCACAGACGTAGCGATCAGATTCCAGCAACGTTTTTGGCGATAGAGAGACCACCTCGGCATCAGGATCTGAACGCGCCATGAGATTACAAGGAGTTGTGTCAATAACCAAGGCTAATGAGAGAGAGAGAGAGGGAGCAATTCTGATCATTATTTGAAAAACTAAGGATACCCATATCTTTAGGACTTGACCTACTTGAAATATGGTGTGCAGAAATCAAGAAAAAGACCAAGTGTTTTCTTTCTTCCTTTTCTTTTCCCAACAAAAGGGTGTCCCACAACAACTGAGAAACAGTAAAAGACCTTTGCCATTCACCATGTTGTGTGTGCGAGAGAGAGAGAGAGAGACCTGGGGTGCCGGCCGGTCTCCTTTTTCGCTTGCTGCTTCCATTGTCAACGCAGGGAAAGACAGCTACAGATTGGTAAGAGGAGTTACCTAGAGAGGGCGTAGAGCTAGTTGATTGAGTACCAAACATGGATCTTTGTGGGAATTCCCCTTGATTCCTTTCAAATCACCAACTTGAAGCAGCAGCAAGAGAACACCATTGACAGTTCGAAGAGAGGATGTAGATAGTAGCATGTACCTCAGTTGAATGAGAAATTCGTCATCCTTGCTTTCTTCTCAACACAATCACGGCCATTTCAGCTTCAATAGGAATAGGAATAGATCAATAATTAAATGAATCTAGGCTACCCTTCCTTAGAGAGAGACCATAGCTCAGAGATAGAGAGATAAATGAGAGACAAAGAGAGAACCGCTGAAGGGGGTGTCTGTGCTGGCCGAAAAAGGAGAAAAGGTTTCAGTCTAACATAAGCAAGCATTCAGCTCTCACCTCCTTCCACAAACTAGGTGCAGAGGCACACACACGTTTCCCTCTTAAAAACCTTTCCTGCAAGCCCAAGTCCAATAAAAATTGCCCCTCTCTAGATCTCTCTTTCTCTCTCAGAGGACACCAAAGAAAAACATCCTCGCAAAGAAACAAAGACTAATAATTGATCATACAGTAATTTGCATGCACAAATGTATAACGACCCAAAGCCACGTGAGCTCTCTCTCTCTCTCTCTCTCTCTCTCTCTCTCTCTCTCTCTCTCTCTCTCTCTCTCTCTCTCTCTCTCTCTCTCTCTCTCTCTCTCTCTCTTTCTCTCTCTTGTATAATAAAGCCTTATACATAGGTCCAAATCAGTAAAAGAAATGGTTTTCGCTAGAAACTATATATTCTTTTGGTTTTTGCACACGGAAACTGATAAAAGGCCAAGATTCAATACTAATGACCCGATGGGTATCATGTTAAGATTATTTTTTTAGTATAGAAGTATTACATTGTTTTGGAAAAGGATTGCCCTTTGATTTTTTTAAAAGATGATGTTCAAAAGCTTTCTTTCATAACATAAGTTCATAGAAATTGCATCCTTTTAGTCTTTCTAAAAGCCGAGGGAAGTTTATTTTTCTCAATTTTGAGGTGGATTTCTGTTCTGTCTGAAAAACCTTTATCTCGAGCTGCTTTGTGCAAATAAATAAGGTATATGGTCAATTTAAAGCTGTGCGAAACCAGAACGACCTTTCTAAACTGTTCGCTTCATAAAGATACGAACAAGTATAATAATAATAATAATAATAATAATAATAATAATAATAATAATAATAAAAGCATTTCCCAAAGTATGTAAATTTCTTACGGTTGGCAGTCTGGAAAGAGTAGGCCCCAGTTGATGGCCACCATTATGGTTCCACACCCATCTTGATCGCCATTGTCCTTCGCTTGTGCTTAAAGAAAACCAGGTTTTATCTGGAAAGAGGGTTCTTATTTGTTTGTTTATTAGTTGCCAAGTATGGGGGATGATGGAGATTGGCCCTTTTTAGCACATGCAGCCCAAGAGAGTGCAATTTTGTTTATTTTCTGAAGTATTTTTTTGAATTTTATGTAAGGGAACTTTCTCCTTTTATTCAAGATACAGGCGTGCTGTGACTTCGTTTCTCTTGCCCAACAACCAACAATCATCCTTTCTATGTGTTTTTTATCATAGGTTCTCATCAAGGAACTCTAAATAATGCCTTTAATGGATTGCTCACATTGATTCTCTTCTAATACTTTTGATGAACGGTAATTTCCGGACGGAGGCATTTCATGAAAATGGGATCTTGGTACACCTCCATGCTGCTATAATATCATAGACATAGAAAAGAACTGATAAATGATTTATTTTCTCTTTCTGCAATGTAGGTATTTTCGCGGTGTCTCTAAATTCATGTTACTCCACATTGTCAATAATTGATAGATGGTAATGGGCCTGCAAACTGTCAGAATGCCCTTCTTGTCTGGTTTATATTTGTTTGTATTCAAAGCACACCCACTAAACCTCAATTCCTAAACACATCACAAAGTGGAACCTCTCTCTCTCTCCAGATCAGGGATGAAGGTGGCTGTATAGATCTTTCTTTATGATGGAGAGGAAAAGAGAGAGATGAATTGAAAAAGACAATTTTGTGGTAGAGAGAGAGAGACAAGGGATACTCATGAATTACCCGAAAGGACAGTAAGTACTCCGTTACCTTCTTCATGAGTGGGACAGAACATGGAATTCCCGTAACGTGAAATCCAGTAAGCCGTAAACGTACAGTTGGGGCTCAAATACTGCTGGGATCGGTGTATACCACTCAGTAAAGACTTAGCCAACTGCCCACCTGGGTTGTGAATAATGTTTCTGCACAAACTTGTATTTCTGTACACGTGTATATGTTTATCAATTGATTCTCGATTTCAAAGTTCAGTCTTGAACTTGTTTGTAAATGGACTGATTGTTGTGAATGTTCAATACGATTAGGCTGTATTCTCAAAATAAAACTCCATAAGTATGGGTTAGTTGTCATCAGTTCATAAATACTCTCCCCCCCCGCCTCTCTCCCTCAGAGACACACACACACAGCTATGAGTTTTGAGGCGTAACTAGCTTTCAAATCCTAGAATCGTCAACTCTCTTCCTAAAAGGCATCCTATTAAGATCCTAAGATCTCACACCTGCTCATTTCTGGCTCAATCTCTCTCTGCGCTCTGCGCAACTAAAATTCCATGTACTTTCTCTTCATTGGCGGATCTCAGACCAAAACATCTGCTTAACATGTCTCGTATGGGGCTAGGGTTGGAATATCAAATCTCTCTACAGTGTTCTTAAAAGCTGCGGGCTAGCCACTATAGAAACTTTGTGAGTATATCCAATAAATATAAGAACAACCAATTGGATAACCCACTTTACGTCATTAATTTTCAACTATAAAATGCTATCATGTAACTTTGATGATAGAGAATATATCTGCACATCATTGTATGCCATTAACGGACTCCAAAGGTAACTCCTGGCAAATATGCATGCACCGGATATCAATCACGAAACCTTTAACTTTAGGTTCTTTAGTGTAGATATATGTGAGATCGAAGCGATAGATTTCAAGCAATAACCGTCCAATTATGTTCCCCTTCATGATTTCTCGTGTATACGAAGTTGTGCAAAAGGGTGGCAGCTTCCTTTTACGGGTTATGTTCTTGTTATGTGATAAGTAGGCCAACCCAATTGGAACCAGATTTTTTTACTGAACACACAATTCTCAAATCCTTTTTCTTTGTTTCTTTTTTTTCCTGGGAAACAACCAAAGAAAGATGGCTTAGGACAAGCAGTGTAATGACAAACCCCACGGAAGATGGTGAACAAGCTAATCAACCACACAATGCTACATTCTTCAGTAATGAGAGGTATAATGACAAACTTTATTACACCCTTGATATTAGACTTCCATTTCGTATCATACTTTCATGTCATGCGTCATTTTCATTTATGAGAACGTCAATGCGAAAATCCATTTTTCTATGGTGATATATAGAGAGAGAGATGGGAGAGAGAAAGTGGGAGCTCCTATACACTTTCATGTTAAATTTGATTATCACATCAATTAGTGCGTGAGATTGTACGAATAATGCATATTGTCTAATAGAGTCTAACATGAAAGAATGTGTGGTAACTATAAGTTTTCATATATATATATATATATATATTTGAGTGACTAATTCCTCTCACCACTGACACTAACATTCTTCACTTATGAATCCTCTTGATATTGGCGTTGCTGACGTATGCTTGATCGTTGGTTTTGGATGAGATGAATGTAATAAAGTTTTCTTTATTAAATTTTAAATATTTTTATAATCTTAAAATTATTAATAAAAAAGTATTAATCAAACATGAGTTAACAGTAATAATGATGGGTGGGATCTAGTTTATATATATATGGGGTAAGGTATGTGCTTTGCTTCCTTTGGTTCAAAAATTCATAACGTGAAAAGAAGTGAAGCCGAAAGCTGGAGAGCCCAAGGGCTAACCCTTTGGCAGCCCACCCCAGTGACAAATCAAACTCTACTCCCACTTTGACTTCCCGTTCGTCCGGCTCCCTCTGATTAAAGAGATCGGTCTTATCTACGAGACACGTGTGACGGGTCAAAGACTTTGGCCGGTGGGGCCGGTCCCAGCACGGAGGGTTCCGGAAAAGAAAATGCCATGATTGCCCTCACGCACGTGCCAGAACCATGACACCAAGAAGATGCGCACGCCTCATGTAAAGCAGAGAGTCCGTCTTCGCACCTGCCGGACAGCCTGTCTGACGGTGAAGCCGTTCATTTCGGGGGAGGGGGGGGGTTTGCCGACGCTTAGGGTTGCAACAGAACCGAGTATTGCCAGGTTCGACTTGAGCTATAAAAACTTCAAATTTTCTATAGAAAAAATGACATGTTTTATATTTAAGAGAAGTAATATTTTTTCAAGATATCACGTTGCACACCCCTGAATGCTGATACTCTTGTTAACGCACATTAGGAACAAATTCTCTCTCTCTCTCTCTCTCTCTCTCTCTCTCTCTCTCTCTATATATATATATATATATATATATATATATATATATATATATATATATATATATATAAAAATATGTGTGTGTGCCCGCGCGTGCGTGCGCTCAACAATCCTAATAGACCGCTTGTGAATCTGTGATGATATTAAAGCATTTAACTCGGCCTTTTGAAGTTCCGGGGCAAGCCAACAGATGGTTGACGGTACGGTGAAAGACCATTTGAGAGTGGAAGGAATCCAAGCCGAGGAATTGACGGTTTAATCACTTAAAGAAAATAAAAGAAAGTTTGGGATTTGACGCCTGATGTTTTTTCTCTTTTGCTTTTTTGGAGTCTCTCCCTCTCTCTCCAACGTACGTACAACAGCATCCGCCGCAGCACCCTCGCTTCAAAACCCCGTTGTCTAAATTTGTCCTACGTGCAAAAATAAAAAACGAAAAAGTTGAACGATTTGACACCAGATATTTTCCCAGCAATCTCTCTCTCTTTATATATATATATATATGTCATTCACCTTTTGAATCCGTGGAACTACAATACAGTAGCCCTTGTAAAAGTATTGCTCACAGTTAAATCCGTGGGTTATAATGTTCCCTAACACACAACCACCCCCTGGCAGTCGAACTCCCCATCAGCAGCAAGGGTGCTATGTCCTGCCGCTGAACCGACACTCTGGGTTCACAAATCCTAACCGGGTTCATAAATCAATTCACTTAAGATCTGGATCTAGCTTTTCAGCGACTACTTCAAAGGATCATATAGTTTACACTATTGGCTCGAGACATTTATTGGGTTTTCATTTGCTCCAAATTCCTGGCTTCAACGGAATTCCATGTCAAATCAAGTATATGTTTGAATGCAGGGACAGTGGCTGGACACGGTACACTGAAATCCTCGTGTCAGTGGGTTCCACGCACAACACAAATGCACGGCAGGCATCTCGCGACTATAATGTGCCACTTTTGCGTTGTATAAAGCAAAAGGCAGCTGCTTCTTGTCAGGATCATCACGGTTAGATTGAACAGCGATGTCCATGCATTCAAACCCGGTCCATGGACCAAGTAGAACACGCATACAGCATAGAGTAAATCTAATTTGTAGTTCGTGAACTAAAGAATAGTTTCCACTGATTGAAACCTGACCAAGTCCATGAATTTGATCGTGACAAAACTGAATACTGTAGTTAGACGTCTACATTGTTCACCTTTTCTTCTTCTTCTTTCCTTCTCAAATCCAACCAAACCAAATCAAGCCTTCTTATGTACTATTGCGGTTGGATACATGGATCTGAAGTGATTGTTGTGTTCGATCTTATACCATGGCTATCAAGCTATCTTTGGATATTCTGGCATCCACAACAATGCACAATAATATACAGGTTCTAATTAGATCTAGAACATAAGGAACCTTTCTTTTTCCTTCAATGTTTTATTTGCATCTTCTCAATCTTATATCCTTTGCTTCTGCTCATACTTATGAATTCCTAGTCGCAAAAACCAAACATCTAATCTCAAAAGCAAGATCACATTTTGCTTGTTTTCAACATTTTTGAAGCTATTTATCATCTAATTTCTCACGAATTCTCAACCAATCTTCATCTAAATATCTGTTGATTACTTAAGTATCTTTCTCATTTTATTTCTATTGGTGAAATACAAACTTTATCTTTCAAAGCCTCGTTAAGATTTCATTCTATTACATGCAAATATGCATCCACCGCCACATGTATTTCTCTACAAATTTTTTTTCTTTTATTTTTTTTGCCCTGGTTCATGGTCTTCCTGGGAATTTATTGAATTGTATGGAAGCCAAAGGATATGATTTATGACATAGAGGTGGCCATGAAGATTACAGGGGCAGCAAGTGCTCAGAAGAATTTAAGAGGGGTAGGAAGATGACAAACACAATATTCTAAGATTGTCTTGTCTCAGAGGTCCCTACCAAATTAATAATCAAGACAATAATTCAGTTGCAATGATTCCATACACTATCAGCCAGATATCTTAGTTTTTTGTAAGGCAATCCCGGGATCGAACTCTTGAACTTCCCATTGCTCAAAGCAACCCGAGTATTTTTTTAAAAGGAAAAAGAAAAGGAAACAGAAAACCCTTTGGATTGCCTGTCTTCTGGCTGGCTGAACTCCCCCTTGCGTTGCTGTCATATGCCCTCTAGCTTACTGTTTTTACTTGGTTCTCCTTATTGAGTTTGTCATACTCATCCTCTTCCTTATCTATTCATGTGAAAAACATGTCCTTGTATGTATACATATGCTTGTGTATACGTTTATTTCGAACTCTAAATTATAAGATAATGCACTAAAAAGCATATAGAACGCCACTGCATTTCTTCTTTCTATTGGTGTCCCATTTTTACAAGCAATATTACTACTATTATTATTAATTTACCAGTCGGGCCTCCCTATCGAGGTCGTGGAGATGGCCGTCCATTTACGAGATTTTGAGCAAAGCCCATGCCATGTATGAAGAATGTGTCATGCCCACATAGTGGTTTGGTCAGTTCTCTTTTGCAAGTTTTGGTTGGTCTATGACTTGTAAGAGGATTCATGAGTATGGCTTGGTCAGAGCCACTGAAAGTTTTCTTTGGCCCATGCCTTATAAGCCAAACGGGTCACACCTAGTGTGGTCCTCTTGTGTATAGCACTGCATGTGGATATCAGAAAACTCAGTTCTCACTTTCTGGCTTTCACATGAACAAGCTGTTCTCGTACCCGGACCTTATGCACACTGACATCAATCAATGGGTTGTATTCGTGGCCGGTCCTAGCAAATCTCAATTGAACTAAGCCAATCTAATTATGCATAATCACGTTCACATGACGACTTCTATAGAAAACAACAACAACTAAGCCTTTATCGTGTTAGCTACATGGACTTTTTATCTTCATAAAGCTCGATCTTGTGTCATGCTAATAGTTAACTCACTATAAGCTAAGTCATTTTTTATTATTTTGATCATTGTGGTGTCTTGCTTTAGTGTAGCTTATGCCACTAATTTGTGTCAAACTATCTAATGCTTGTGAGTAAGAGTGCCTTGTTTCGAAGGGCATGCCATACAGCTAAGATACAGCCGTTGTATGATAACAACAAGAACCAAGATGTTTATGTTGAGATTGACAATAAAATACAACAGTGAAAAAACAGCAATTTTTGAAAGATTGGCGGAGAGTTCTCTGCATCCGTTGGTGTGGGATGCATCAATTGTTATTAGTCGAATGGATATGCTGATCTTTACATTATTTTTGTTATTTACTGTGATCACTAATTTTCTGTTGTTTTTGAAATTGTTATTAGTCGTTACTTTTATCATCATCATCATCATCATCACTATTATTATTAACGTAATATTAGTGCTTCTGCCTGAACTCTTATGGTTCCTATCACGGCTAATCATATTGGTTGAATCTCGCATTAACGAGCTTTACTAAATTCAAGAATACATTAGAGAAAGGAAACCGTCTCACCTAGAAGAACTTTCTATATATCTTTATTACTCTGATTCTCTTGTTAATTCATTTTCAATCATTCAACAAAATAAAGAGATAGACAAGGCATGACGTACAAAAGAGAGAGAGAGAGAGAGAGAGAGAGAGAGAGAGAGAGAGAGAGAGAGAGAGAGAGAGAGAGAGAGAGAGAGAGAGATCAACAAAATGTCTCAAGTAAGTCAAAGGACCTCGATAATGCGATAATTCAATGGTGATCACCCTCTTGCTTAATTTAATTTCCTTTCAGACTTACTTGTATGTATACATATGCACACAGTCACTATCGAGAGGGGAAATAATTCCTCCAAAATCTTGAGAAATTAATGTTGGATATTGTCATCCATTATTTGAGCGCGTTTCTCTTTCACCTTGCCAAAGTTAACTAGTTGACAGTTATTGTGTTGTTGGGGTCCATGCCCTCTAAGCAAGAAAAAAAATTACAGAGTAGATCACGTCCATATCTTCAAGGAGAAGTCCAGTGGAAACTTTCATAAAAATGGCCCGGAATAAAGCTTTCTGTGGAAAATCAAAAGGCAATATTTCTAAAAGATATATATCTGCATGTGGAGGCCCCAAATGCCATTCAATTAGTGCATCGGACATATGGCTCACCTCATTACTTTCACCAATACGGATGTGGGTCACAGCGCTTATTCTCATGCCTTTCACATATCTAGCAACTTTTCTTCATATGCACATACTGACTTAACTTTCTGCACATAGGCATCAACTGCAAAATGTCCAATGTAGTGGGTAGCCTGAGCTAAGCCGGCTCATCTCGATGATCGTATATAGCATGTATCATGAATCATTTGAGACGAGCTGTGGCTCGGCTTATATTAATTGTTTCACAATATGATGACAGACATGCTATATTAATTCTTCATGATCCATATTCATGTTTACACGAGTTTGGGCTCATCTTATGAGTTTGGTTTGCTTCTCATAGGTACGTCTGATACATATGTAGTTGTGTGCCGTACATGATTTACATTAAAACTGTTTAAAAGTTTACAAGATGCTGAGATGGATTAGTAGATTGTATATAGTATGAGATTATTAGAAACAACTTGAGAGTGACACCAATAGATGATAAAATTAGGATAAATTGTTCAAGATGGTTAGAACATGTACTAAAGGAAGCTTCAAGAAAAATGTATGATAAACTAGATTATGAAAATGTTAAAAGAGGAAGAGGAAGGATAAACAAGTGTTGGAAGGAAACAATAAATAATTATTTAACTTATGTTGAGTTAATTATTAGGATGGCACGTGATCAGACTCTATGAAAACAAAGAATCTATGCAGCCGACCCTATATGTAGTATGAAAAAAAGGCTTAGTTATTGTTGTATTTAAAAGTTATACAGTTCCTTCAGCATAGTCACCTTGCGTATATGTTCCTAAGAGTTGACTACCTTGCGAACCTACGATGGACTCATGAGAAGCTATAGCCATATAAAGTGGTGGATCTAATCTCACCATAAATTTCAAAAATCAACATAATAGTATAGCCCATGGTTAAATCCGTGGCCCACAGTACTGTTCGGACTATTCGATACATGTTAAAGGAAAACATAGGTAGATCCGACATTCAACATATGTATGAGCACATCATCTACATGCACAAAATTACCAAAGCCCACCACAGGGTCTGGGTTGATATGGTCCTATCTAGGGTTCGAATTTTCTCCGATGTTGCTCAAATCCTGAGGCCAGTTTTTGCAAATTATAAATTTTAAAAATGGAAAGAAAAATGACTAGCTAGCAGGATGATGGGCTCTTCTGCATTTTCAATGTATTCTAGTAGATGCACTCTTCTACGTTTGTCTGTGATGGTACATTAATATTCTGTAAGGAGATTCATGAACACAGCATGCTTAGACAACTGAGGTGTGAAAACCCACTTGGTGCCATCAATGTTTGTCTTTGATTGAGTGGGTCTAACAGTAAGCTGCGTTGTTAGCGCCTCTTGAGTATTAATATCACTGAATATGCAGTCATAATACATCACGCCAATTTGAACCTAATGGTTTGTTTCTAACTTAATTTCATCAAGTAGGCCCAACTGAAACTAAGCATCTCCACAGAGTCATTCAGGCAAAAACATCAAGCTTCATTTTGTGTCTGTGTCTCATGAACAAACCACATATATCTATATTTGTATTACTATATATACATATATGTGTATGTATGTATTTGTGTATATGTATATATGTATGTGTGTATATACTGTATGTATAGAGAGAGAGAGAGCTTAAAATCGCAAAGCATTCATTAGTTGAGTGCTTTTTCTCTTGAATTATGATTAAGATTTTGAGATATCTAAGATCCAAAAACATGGCCATGCACAGAGGTGAAAATGAGTTGAGCTTGCAAGATACTCGAGATCGATGACAATAACTCAAATTTGACTTGGTCTTGTGGAGCTCAGACCATGGATGGAGTCGGGTGATAGCCTAATTGAGCTTCACAGTACATGTACATAAAATTATGTATCCCTATGTTGAGAAAAAATCAATATTATGTGACCTGAACCTTAGTAAGTTCATTTTAAGAGCTTAATTACTCAAGCTTGAAAAAGAAATGTGCCAAACAAGTCGCTCGAATATATCTTGAACTTGGAGATTAAAGCTTGATTGAGCTCAAGTTCGAGTTAAACATTTCTTGAACAGGTTGATTCGACTTGCCAATAGTTTCATTCGACTAATCTTGATTACTATCCAAGCTACATAGCACATGCTATGTTAATCAGATGCTATGGAGAAGCGTGTATTTAATCAAAAAATAGCTTGGTACCACATGCAACCCGAAATCTAAAGGTCCCAAACCCCACTCTGCACAAAAAGAAAGTGAGAGTAGCAAACAAAAATATTTTAGAGAAAAGGGACCTTCCCAACAATTGTAAAAGGTGAGCTTTGTGAATGACAAAGATATTCCCATGTGTAAAAGAGGCTGCTACATTTTGCAAATGACAAATGAGATCCTTATCTAAAAGGGCGCAAGTGGCCTTCCTAATTTACTAAGATTGCCCTAAAACCCATGTATACTTTTCTAATGACAAAGTGGTATTTGTTTTTATGTTAAAATCTGCAGAGCTTCAGATTAAAAAAATCTGTTCTTCAGATGTTCATCCCAGCATGTACAGTATCATGCAATACACTTCCAAGATGCAGGGGATCTTTTCAGAAATAATTGATACAAAGTGCATGGGTTCCTTTCTTCCATTCAGTGGCGGACCTGCTCACAGGCGAGGTGAGACGGCCACATCTCGAAACCCGACGAAGATCGAGAAAAAATATATTCATGTGCTCTTAATCTTTTGAAGATTAATATAAACCTCCTCGCCTGAATTTCACCAGACTGAACTTTGCCTCACCAAAAAAAAAAGGTTGTAGGTCGGACACTTCTTTCATCTCCAAAGTCATCCATGAAAGCGACCCAAATTTATCTGAAATTGTGTGAGTTGATAGGAGTGATGATAGTGACAGGAGTTCTATGCATCTTGGCAAGTGGGTGGCATGGTTGCATAAATTGTATGCATGATATATATCATATATCCCGTCACAAGATATGAACTTGTAGATGAATAGAACTACAGTGGGATATGATATAAAATTAGACAGTTGAAGTTCCAAAGGTCATGATCTAAACTTCATCAACTGGCATGAGAATAGGATATAATTAGTTGTGGACATGGTAATCATCCAAAATCCCTCTCATTTTCAAACAACTGTTTTGATAGAGAAAGCATACACAAGTTTTATGCTTCCTTTCTCTAACATGATACATGCTATTGTGGGAATGATGGAACCCACATGCATATATTCATTAAGAAATGATAAAGTATAAAACAAGATACTTTTCCTGCCCCTTTTGCTCTAACATCTCATATAATCATGCATTTTTACCCTCATCTGTTATAGTGAAGGGTGGTTTCTGGTAGAGATCGACATGCTGAGTAATATAATGTTTGACTTGCCTTTTAAGATTCACAAGGAAAATTTTAGGGAATAATACAGTTAACGACTTAAACTAAAGGTATTTTTTCAATCAAAGCCATAAATCTTCTTTTTTGGATGCCGACCTACCTTTTCGAGGTACTGCATAGTTAAACACCTTGGCACATTAGATGACATTGATCTCTAGATATTAGTGTTATTTAATAGAATTTAAGTCCAATGAGGGGGAAAGCTGATGCATTGACAGAGCAGTGAGGCATTAATCTGTGGAACGCCAAAAAGTAGAGGAAGATACAAGAAAGTTTAACGATCCTGTTATTCATATGCGAATCCCATAATTTAGGTGATTAAATGTAACTTTCACCTGTAATTTAGGTTTTACATCACATGGATGTTGTCTACCTGGACATATAATCTAATAGCACGAGAAGCATACATATTAGTAATCAAAATGCGAGTGCTATGTACCTGAAAGGAAGGATCTTAATGATCAGGAATTTTGCTTGGCTAAGTTGCATTAGATTATGTTATTCAGATATCTATTCAACTTTATTTTCTCCCTTTCTGTATATATGCAACACATGTGCATCAATGCGCACCCTCTACAACAAAGTGGTGTCACAGTGACGCTCATGTGTGATCCTAAACCTCCATGGTTGTCATCCTGGTGGTGCCAATTCAAGGTATAAATCATCCCGGTGATGCCGATTCATCGTTTATACTGAAGCCTAGACAATCACTGACCACCCTTTTGGAGTTAAATGCTACCAGAGCACATGAAAGAGAATTACGGCGACTAAATATACATATAATTGACCATACTTAGCATGAGATAAATGGTTGGGTTATTTTTGTATATAATGTATGCATGTACGTATGTGTATATGTTTTGATTCAGACACCGGAAGTATCTTGATGTTTCTCTCATGTCCATGGGCGAGCTTTCTAGTTGTAATAGCTTTCTCATCTTTAGTGCGACAGACTAGCGCTCTAGATGCTTTTCATTTTTGTCACTTTTGTTTTATATTCTTTGTCTTTCATAGCAAATGATCCACCACACCATGGGTGAGGGTGATGGGGAGGCACATGGCCTATGGCTCATCTAAAAAGAGACTTGTAGACTTGTCAACTAAAGGCAAAGAGAGGAAACAAAGAGAAAGGAAGACCAAAACTTTTCATGCATTAACATTATTATGCCCTTTCACCCATTTATCATAATTGCCGACACTTCTTTTCTGATACTCAAGGAGAGAAAAGAGATAACATGATGTCAACGACTTTTGAAAGGGATAACTACAAGTCTATCTCGTGCTCTTATTGATGTCAAGTGATGAGCAATAATTGCCATAACTAGGTTTAAATGTTTAATTAGTATTAATCAGGCCCTTTAATCAATATTTATTAAGGATTTAATGTAATAAGTGTAAGCTTACAAGCATCCACTGAATTTGCTTCGGTCTTTTAGTTGGTCAAGCAAGATGTGGCCAACCTGCACATAGTGCCCAACGTTTTCGCTTACTCCAAAATGCCCCTGATTTTGAAGCTTTAGAAAATGATTAGCTCCTAAGTCATAAAGGTGAAGATTTGAATTAAAAGTATCATTGTACCTTCATACTTTGTATTTAATATATCATATACATTAAATACTTTCTGTTTTATTATTTTAACCATTCATCCCAAAGAAGGAACGGTTGTAATGATTCTCTATTTTTATGAATTCCCTAAATCTAGCTTTCTCTCTATATATATAATCTACACGCACCATGTAACTAGAAGAAAAACTATGTTTCTAAAGTTTTTACTAAGTACTAAAGTATTAATCAGTCAATACCTCCTGAAATGCACATGGATACTTTGGATGCAGGAGAAGTGCGGGTGTTGTGCAAAGTGCTGGATACAAGAAGTGTCCGTGTGACAGATATTCTCAAAGGGATTCTTTCCTTTGGTTTATATACATGGGTATACTGAACTTTGATTGCTAAACTTGGACATGATTCCAGCTGCATAAAACCTTGATGATACATCATGCGACTCTTCGCTATGTTCTATGCACGGCGTGAACTTACCCGAGAGCAATAGTGCTTATGGGTGGGTGTGTATGTATTCTACACACACACACACACATATATGTATGTATGTATGTATGTATGTATGTATATAATAATTTTTGTACTTGTAACAAGCATTTTTAACTTATCACTGGAGAAACCACCTTTCAAGGGGTTGTGATGCACCACCGTCATCCCTCAGGGCCTTCGCTGGTGCAAATGTTTCTTCCTCCTTTTTGAAGATAGAATGCTGGCTTTAGGCCAACTTGAGGCACAACCATATCTGGGGCTCCTGAGGGGCCAAACCCCCTATGCTGGGTGACCTATGGCCCCATGGACAGCTTTAGATGCTTTCGGTTTTCTTCTTTTTAGATACACAAAATATAGATTCATTGTTTTAAACGAAGTTAGAGACCAGGAGAATTGAGAATCACCCTTTTCTCATACACTTATGTACGGTAAGCTCCTAGGGATCAACCCAAATCCACCATCCGTAAAGATGATGTGTAGTAAAGAAAAAGTAGGCTTTAATCTTTGGAAAATTAATCATATCAACAAGGGGTTTTCTTGGATTCCATTAGCATCTCATAATTACAAATAGTTTTTTTTTTTTTTGAGGGATTACAATTTTGAAGTTGGATCTATGGTGGGTGGTGGTGGGGTTTAAGGTGTCGGGCATGATTTTTGTTTTATTTTGAGCTCAAATGAGTCTTTTAGAGAAGGCTGCCAATCGAAATGGGTATGGGTCTGCAGCTGCAACTGTTCGCCTCTTGTGAAAAGGATTGAAGAGGATTAAATCCAAAAAGGCTGTTTGTGGGAAAGATGATATCATTCATCTATGGACTTCCAAGTCCTTTATTGGTTGTTGTGGAATATCTGCTTTTGCTTCTCAGTCACAGCCTTTAACCATGTGAAATTGGGAATTTGGCTTTTACTTTGGTCTGGCTTTGTGCGCGACGACATCAATCTTTTCTATTGGGGACCTAGCACCTTTATACTGTGTCTGCCCTTGTCCATGGAGAGAGAGAGAGAGGGAGAGAGAGAGAGAGAGAGAGAGGGAGAGAGAGAGAGAGAGAGAGAGAGAGAGAACCAAGTAATATATACTGAGAAAAATCAACCAAATTTTATCTGAATTTTCCTACACAAAACCCAACAATCATCCCAGTTGTCAAAATAGGAATCTACCTTCCTTACCTAAGACAAATTAATCTAAGGGTTCTGTTCTAAAGATTGCGAGGAAAAACTTTGGTCCATAACAGAAAATCCGCCTAGGGTGAACACTGACATGGGATTGTTAGTAAAAGATAGGTCTGTATAAAGCATCCACCCCGCAACAAACAAAAAGAAAACGAATTGCACCTGTTTTAGCATAGAAATACTCGAGAAAGTTGATAGGATTAATTCAATGACGCATACTCTCTCTCACACACACAAAAAGGAGCATGGTCCACTGTTCTGTTAAAGGCAAGTTGAGCATGTGAAGCTAGATCAGTCTACATGCATATGTATGTACATATCGACTTATCTTTGGTTGTTCATAATTTTGAGGTGCTTTTACTTCCATCTTGATGAGTTAGATAACTTTCTTGATTCCTCCTATATCTTGGCCAAATTAAATGCTATAAACAAGGTAAATACGCACTCTTATTGCGTTTCCTTTAATGATGAATCATTGTTTTTATGGTGGGGGAGCAAGAAAGCAAGTGGAGCATGTGAGAACCAGGACCTTATAATCATGCGTACATATTTAAAATATCAAGGACTGCATCAGTAAAACCTGGAGGGGAAAAGAGAAAAGAACGGGGAAAAAAAGTGCAAATTATTTCACTCGTACCCGCTATCAAAAAGAAAACGTTTTAGCACAAGGAGCGATACTTCCCCTGGTTAGAGATTGACACAAAAGAATCTTTAAAGTTGAAGGTCTCGATTTCAATACCTTGGGTATGTGGCCAACAAAAGCATGGTGATGCTTCTTAGAGGTGATAAAAGTCTGTCTCACGACACAAACTACTGTGCCCACATAACTAGAAGTCCGTGCTTGTATTAAGTCCTCTGGTGTGTGTATACATGACCAGTTTGAAATCGGCAAGGCGGTTTGAGTTAAAAGAGAACCAGGTCTGAAACCCGCCTGACCAGACACAGAACGGTAACCCCGCCCCCTTCCCCCTGGTTTTGGTTATGGCTCCTCCTCCCATAGAACAGGAACTGGTCAGGTGGTTCAAACAGTTGGTTCTTGACTCATTTCAAGCCTCACTAGAAGAGAAATCTTGATTAGTTGTAGTTTTTCTTTTTTCATTTTATTCAAGACAATACCATAGGGAAATCTACAGTGGGAACAGTGAGTGGAAAAGACTAGAAAGATTCAAGGCCACTGTGGTTAACATGAACCATAATGGTGTCTGGTTGACAAGAACCCTCACCAAAGAACATTTTTCTACTAGTGCCCATGTCTAGTTCAAAGTTTGTACGAGTCACCTACGCTTACAGATTTGGAATTTGATTGGTTATTCAGAGAACTTCTCGAGAAAAAGAAAAGGCCCTCGCGTACATCCTAGTGAACCTCAGGCTTGTGCAGTGGTGGATCTTCATTGGACACGGTGATTGGAGGCTTCCCCTGAAATTTGAAAATCAACTAAAGAAATATAGTTCATCACGGACTAGGTTGAATCTAATGGGGGTACAATGAATGGTTTGTCCCAAAATATAGCTATCCATCACTGGGCTTTTTGTTGTTGTCGTTACAATGGGAGGTTGAAGCCTAACATAGACATGGCCAGTTCCATTTTTCTTGGAACCAAGAACCGAAACCGAACCAGGACCGGTCGGTTCTGGTTTGAATCCTAAACTGCCCAGAATTGGAAAAATCATTAATTGAAATTAAAAGATAAAAATGTATATAAAACTGGCAGTTTGGAAACACTGATTTTGTTTCTGATCGGATTCCGATTTCATGGAAAGTGAAATGGGAAACGAACCAAGTGGTCCACTGTTCCAGTTCTGGTTCTGTTTAGAATAGCCGGACCACTTCCAAACCAGACGTATCTAGCCTAAAACAAACGCCGATGCACCCTCCCACGAATCACACTCGCCACCTGTGAGTGGATGTCAAAGAGCCCTACCAGTGAACTAAAGCTCTGGGTGTCCGGGCTTTTGTTCTATGTAAACCTTCAACTTTACATTGCCAACCTCATATCTTCCAGTAAATATATTGATCAATAAATTTGGATTTTATGGCTTTCAACAGAACCCATCAAGTGCCCAAAATCCTCATGCTCTTGATCCCAACAAAAGAAGAGATTTAAATGACAGGAAGGCACATGCCCCTTTTCAGTATACGGGTGCTTCCATCCTCAACCAAAGTAAATGCCAAGAACCTGTTTTTCAAGCATGTCATGTCCTTTTTAACCATAAGGTCATGATGACAAATGCTGACTCTGAAAATGATGCTCAGGGTATATATGTCCCTCTTTCCTTTACTTTATGATCATACTCTGTAAATGGAGCTTCTTGATAAGTCCCTCTCTTTCTACCACTTTCTTTGCTTTTGAAGCACACCCATAGTAAGGGATGTGGTGCAGGTGCAGAAAACAATTTTCGAAAATTAGAGTGCAAGAACCCAAGTATATACAAGTATAACTTTTATATATCATGATAAATAACTAATAATATTTTTTTAAACTTTAAAAGATGTGTCACTAAAAACAGTTGAAACCGATAGTGTGAGTTGGAACAGAAGAAATACAGGTATCGTGGTGTCCAACATGGATGCCTCGCCCTGATAGAAGTGTCTATATGACATGAAGAGTGTTTGGATTCTTCTCCTCTATCATGGGCACCACATTAAGTCTGGCTGTCATCTGGCGTTCTTCTTCCATTCGAACAATGGTTTGATATAATATTTGTCTAATTGGACAAGGAAAGTTACAAGACTTGTGTGTTATTTTGTTTTTGAAACTTTGCTATTGCACAGACTACTCTATGAATGAACATGGTCATCTCCACATCGTGACCCCTGTACGAGTGGGGCTGGGTATGACAGTGCACCCGGTTGTGCGGCATCGCAATCAGAAGTCCATGCATGATTGTCATGTAGCTACAGAACGATCACCATTGAAAGAATCTTCAACTTTTTCAGAACTGGCAAAGTAAGTATGAGCAGCGGCAAACTGCCATTAATGAACGTCCAAAGCAATTCAGCCCAAGTTTAGGTTCTCACTGTCATGTGAAGCTGCAACAGTACCTGTTAAATTATATTGCACCATCTTGTATGGTGTCATCAATGGATGTGCATGAGATGGAAGCTGGTTCAAAGTTAAGTCAATTCTAGCTAGATCCCATAAGATGGGGACTTTTTGTGATATACACATGAAAATCAACCAAGTTACCTAATGTTCGGTAGTAATATTAAGCTTTTGAGATGGAAATCACACAAAATCCAACCCAGAGTTCCTCATACCTGGTTCTTTTTGAATGGTCCTCAGATAGTAACACTAAGCTGTTACGGATGGAAAGTCATGAGTAACCAGTTTTGGCAGCAAAAGTTAAAGCCTCATAATAGACGGAAAGCCACAGAAGATTCCAGCCCAAGCCTATTGTCACCAGTATTTGGTTTCAATATTAACTGAGCATCAACTATTGGTTATTTTAGTTGACATGTTCTTATGACCCAACATAATTTTAATTAAGATGGCATTCAACACTTTTCTTGAGTTAAATACCGGGATCATCCAATATAGATTAAAATGAAAACTAAGATTCCCAGTAACAGGCCCCACAGTACAGACTTGGTTTTGGTTTGGTTCGGCCATCCCCTTTGAACACTACCAAGACAGAACACAGTTTCTGTATCTACAAGGCAGCAAAATACTCGTAAAATCAAAATGAAAGGTAAAGCTAGAAAGGCTTTCATTAAGTTTCACTTGAATGCCAGAAAATCAAAACCTTAGGAATCACCACCTTGGTTAAGAAACCAGTTTCAGTAGTCATGGTTCCACAGTTCTCATTCTCCTCTTAGCATCGATTATGTAACACAATCCAGCAAATTTTCCCAACAGCAAACATAACGTCTGTGTATTCCTTTGGAAACAATTTTATCATCTACTCAGGCATTAAGAGAAACTTAAGGTGCAGATATTGTTTCTGATTCTAATAAAAAGTTGAGCATAAAGAAGTTTGATGCAGAGGTTGAGTTCTTTTGCCTCATTGGAATTCTTTGACTGGATCCAAGTGGCTACACACAATTCAAATGAGACGCCGACATATCTGCATAAACTTCTTCCCGATTATCATGTAGGGAAACAGAAAATAGTTGTTGGCTTTTACGGAAGTTTGTGATGCAGGAAAGAGATCCTTGTTCTTAGCAGATCATTCAGATTCCTTATTTCTCTATGGCTGGACATTCAAGTTTGATAAAGCTCATAGTGAAATTACGTAAAGAAGAATTACCAGCATATTAAAACCAATATTATAAGTATACATATTAATCTTTGATGAGAGATACGTATGCAACACTTTTTACGGCAATTACTATTTCTGTATTTGGCATGCTTGATACTTGAAAACCATGTACTTACCATACAAGAATCGGCTGATTACTAATTATGGAAGCCAAAGTACGAAGCCATGAAAGTTGCACTAATAAAGCTTCAGGAATTAACTAAAACTGGGAAATGATGGCCATAGATCATCAGGTAAGATTCTCTATTGGTAGTAGGTGTCTAGAGTCTGCTTATCAGCAAAGCCGTGATCAAAATCATGCACTTATTAGGAACACATTGTTTGGAGAGAATTTCTGTGCGCATTGATTTAACATCAGAATTTACGTCAACCATCCTACTCAATAGAAAGAACGCTTTTTAGATTTCTTATCCATAACAAGGACAAGCATGCATTTGTTTAGTGATTATTGCTGAGTCGTTCATAAACAGAAGGCCGAAGAATTTATTTTCATGTCAATCCATGATGAAGTAACATGGTGGACTGAACCAAAAATACATCACTAGCAACTGCTACAAACTTTTGCAAAAGAAATACAATGCAAGATCATAAATATAGTGCAGTATCAATATTGAAGATGTTACAATACAAGAGTAAAATATGTTACTCTCACATAGTGATGCTGTCAAAAGTTCCGTTCAGGTTTCACTGCTTGCCATTAACACATTAGATACTTTGCTTTGGGGTCCCTTCAGAAGAAGTAATAAAATGTAACCTAAACAGGAAGAACTCGTAAAAGTACCCCTAGAAAGAACATCTCGGCAGCTTCACAGTTTTAAAATAGAATAGTGGCATAATATTCCTTTGAGAGGGAGAGATGGGAACTTTAAGGTGGAGATAAGAACAAAGTTTTAGTTATTGGTATAATTTGAAGCAAGTTTGGCCAATTTTGAGGATAATACTTCTGTTGTTGGTGACTTGGTTGTCAATGAGAATGATTCTTGAGTTGTTGCATTTACAATTCTAAGTTTGTATAACAACAGCTTTTCAGGAGTAAGCTTGGACTGGTAACTGGTTTAAACTTAGAAAGCTAAGGACTAGACATCTTTGGATATAGCTCGGTTGAAGGAAAAAAAAAGTGTCATTTCATGATGCCACCTTGGAGTAGAATTGTCATCAAATGTCTCATCATAGTACAGTCAAAAATTGCATTTCTTGATCATAGGCATAAGAAAAAAGAACTAGTGTAGCTTGTCTTGTGGATCCACTCTCGAAGTCTGAAAGGAGTTCTTCCTTGAAAGGGTTTTCTTTTTGGACCTAATGTTGCAACTAGGAGAAATAAAAGGCCACCGGCCCCCAAGGGATTGACAAGTCATGGAAAAGAAATCCTGCAGTCAAGAATATAAACAGAAAGGATCTCAAGAGTGGGAAACATGGGGTCTGTGACCTGGAAAAAGAAAGCAGCATAACAAGTAAATTTCATGATGGTGAATCAGCGGTTGTGGCATCTCAAAGGTACTCAAGGGAAGTATGTAGTGAATGCACATGGGCTATACAAATGATGGGAGGGGACCAGCATAGCTGGTCAAAAGAAGAAACAAATAGCTGAGCCAATGTGACAAAGAAAAGAGCACAGTTCCTTGGTGAGCCTAAGAGCCGAAATTATCCAACCTTTCTGCTATACAATCTGCAAAAAGAACTGTGTATAAATGCATATAAACATAAATACATACATACATAGATGTGTGTGTATGTATATATAGAGAGAGAGGGAGAGAGAGACAGAGATTTTAAGAAATGAAGCCTGAAAAAGAGTGCAGAAAAGTTACTAAGTAGCAACCCAAAACTATGAGCTCATGGTCAATCTAATATTAGTATTTAGCACAAACATCCTCCAAAAGAACCATTTCAATTCGATAGAAAGCTTAGTCCTTGCGTGAACCTTAGTACTAGATCTTATACCTAAAATTCATTTCTTTCCATTTATTTTACATTTTTCATTGTCAAATGGTAAGTCAACTGAAAATGAAACAAGTACACAACAAATCATCTATGTTTCCTTGGCTCTTTGCAACACTGAAATCATAAAAGGTCAATATATCAAGATAGGAGTGTCAGACATGAAGACCGGCAGATTTACAGTAAAGAAAGAGGGAAAGCGAAGACTGCTCGTTGCATGTCTTGAGATCATCTGCACAGAGAATGTAACTCATTTCCAGAAGGCCAAGTACCGTGTAGTATGGTCTCTGAATTCTGCATCTTATATCTTTAGTTAGTTATCAATTCTTCAGCATCAAGAACTTAGCCTCAAGGACAATAGTTACAGCCCTCACCCAAAAAGATCATCAAAATTTCATCTTTGAGGATGTGATATGGAGACCATCAGGTCATGGTTCATCCCAAACCAAGCTAATCTCAGCTATCAGAGTACCGGTTAACAAGTCAGGGTGTCAGACTGAACCAGTAAAGGATGTTCCTGACTAACAAAATCTCAACTAGTCCATCACACGCTCAAAAGTGTGCAAACAGAAACCATTACACTTTTTCTTAAATTTTGGTATGAAATAAACTTTTTGGGACTATGTACAACACTTAACAGAGTTGTATAACAACAGCAACTAAGCCTTTTCCCATACTAGATGGGGTCGGCTAACGGAGTTGTATAACATGTAGGGAAAATCAGTAAGTAGTTAAGCTATTCTGAGGTGCTGGAAGAAACATGATCTATTGAACTGAGAGAAAGTACTTTTTGCATCTGACTTGGAGTTTATGAGCAACCTGGTTAAATGCACAACGCCATATGTATGTGTTTGTAACAACACAGTCCCCTCAAATAACCTTCAGGTGGTTTGTTCTTGTTCTCAGAAGATATTGTTATATCACGTAGAGCTCTAGTTCACCACTTGACTACAAAAAGGAAGTGAACTATTGGGGTTCATTCCAAACCTTCCACAATGGAAACTAAAGCAACAAGTATGTGAAAAAGTAAAGTTCTTTCATCTTACCTCCTTATTTAGGAAGCAGGCCAGTGACACCACCGTGAATCCAATATGTACTTCCTAAGATTCATATGAGGATCAACCGAAACCAAACCTGTTCCCGCACTGTGGAGTCAGCTACGTGGATTCTTAGTCACCATTGAGCTTGATCATGTCTGATATGAGACAAATTACCATAACTAAAAAAGTACCATCATGTTTTATCGTTTTTTAACAATACTTTAAAGGATTTCCTCCCTCTTTTAAAGTGTTCACCATCCAATTCCTTTCAACTTCTCACTGAATCTTGATGTGGCCACCTCTCCAAATGTCCCAGCCACCTTAAGTATCTCTGTTTTATATAATTTTATGTTAGTGCTACATCAACTCTTTCTCAAGATGCGTCATTCCACATTCTTCTAAGCATTTCATGTATCTGTGGACAGACAAATGGAAAATTTAATCCACGTTGGAGTGCATCCTGTCGCCCCAAACTCAACCAACACCATAACCTTTCCATACACGACATTCTGATGTACCAAATCTAGATATTGAAGTGCAAACAGGAAGTAAATCTAGATATTGCACCATTGATGTGCCACTTTATGGCCATAAATATGAAAATAAGTCACTTCTATCAATTTTCATATAAGCAGATATAACAAAGGGGACTATGACATGGTTTCTAACTCAAAATCCTATCAATCCAAACTACCAAAACATACTCCAATGCAAGAGAAACATCCATAACCCAGAAGTTAACTCGTGAGAAATTTTAACCTCAAAGTTTCTTTTAGTAGACTATTTAACATTGGTAAATGGCAAAATTATCATCAAGAAACAACAGACAGCTCCATCTACTGTGTAACTTATCAGGCTCTTTTTGATTCCTTAAACCACCATCCACTATTCTCCTTGTCCAGCAAAACACGCCTTAGAGAAATCACTACATCTTGTATTTCGTTTTCTTGTTTGCTATAGGATGGGCTTGATAAGTATGTTCAAAATGATGAATCAATCTATTCTGAAATCAAAGTTGCATGTGAAAATTGTTCTGATTCTCATGCAACAACATCAACAGAGTTAGAAACTTGTCCCTGTCCTCGCCCACTCATTAGCTAATAGAGAACAACCAATTTTGGACATTTATCTAGCTGTTTGCATGGAGACGTCTTCTCCATATCTGGCCTCAGATCATGGTCGGTTGCTCCTCTAGAATGACTACACGCATCATCTTATCTCTGCATCCTCACTGCCACCATGTGCAAAACTTAACAATACAAATGAACATAAGTCTGCATGGCCCATATGTAAGGAGACCTTTCCATCTTTAAGACCACTTATTTTACTTGTCAATTTATGTTTTTTCAGCATTTTACTTTAGCAAGGGCACTGTAATTGTTGGACCAGAGCGACCTCCCATACTAAACATGCAAGTCCTTGTATGTGCGACCCTCTAACTACCAAACCAGATCAAGATGTGAATTGTATATCTAACTGAAAGCGTCACATTTACATCACTAGGTACAATTTGAGCTTAGCTGCTAAGAGTAGACCTAGTTCTCATCCAACCCTGAATTTTAAGAACAGCAGAAAAATGGATGCATCATATACTCTCACAAAGTAAGGAATCGAAATATTTTTAAAATAAAATTAAAAGACAAATCATCTGAAAAGAGGATGTGGTGTTTACTTGTAAAGAGAAAACAGAATTTAGCTTAATGTTCAAATTTATCGTCCGAGATGCCTTAATCTCTTCCAACTAAAGATGGTATATAAATAAAGGACCGACAAGTCCCTCCAATAATTAAATCACAATAAAATCTTCTACCATCAGAAATAAAACAATCAAATTCATAGTTCTTGCAGGTACTTCTGTAGAAACTGGATAGCCTGGTTTATCATCTAATACCACTTGCCTTTGAGGTTACGTATGCCAAAACTGCATCAGTTTCGATCAGCATGGAAAACAACTTGGTTCCAAACTATGGAATCTCACAGAAACAAATCAAAGTCATTGAAATTTTGAGTAGTATTAATTCAGTCGTACCACAACCACAAGGCGGAAGTGGTGACGACTGACTGATCTAACAATATTTAGATCACAACAAAATCGGTCCAAATTTCCGTGCAGCAAAGTACCTGCCGGAAACCACGTACGGTCCTTGGATTACGGTATAGAAGCCTCTCTGTCTTTGGTGGGTTTTTGGAAGCGTTTTCTTCCTATTACCACAACTCCCTTATTTAAGGCAGTGGAATTCATAAAACTTAGCAATTTCTTCCCGTCCGACCCGAAAGTTCTGCTGTGGTACTCACTAGCCGTTCCTGCGTCCAGTACTAAAAAGCAATTGTAACACATCCCTTATACCTTTGAATGCCTACAGCATAGAGCATGAAATGTACGACGGAGCGGCGTATTGTTCTAACAAGTTCTGTTAACGATTAATTACATAAATGAACCCTAGAGAGAGAGAGAACAAGGTGCTGGAACCACTCAATTTTCAACGCTCAGAATGTTGTGACAACCTTCGATAACGTTTCTATTTGGAAATGAAACCCCACCGCGACGACCTAGAAACAACAACAGCAGCTAAGCCTTTCTTTTAGATTTTTTGTTTCCACATGACCATATGCAGCTACTCAAATATAGACTATATCATTCTTTTTTTCCAGGTTGTTTTTTTTTCTCATTTAACATTTTCATAACACAACTCCCTTATGCTCCACGTTGCTTATCGAAAGTATGATTGTAATAACATTTCTTGCACTTTTTTGGAAAACTTTTAAATTATTTAAATTAAACTAATACATCGAAAAAAACAAGTGACTCGAATGAGCATGTCAAAGGTTGGCAGGATCTTTTATATATATAATACATAACTTGATTTAAATGCACTTCTCTATCAATAATACAGAAAGGAGATCAATAACAGTACTTTTAATTACCAAGTGGAACCAATATTTCCTAATAATCTGGTGCATGACTTAACCACTGAACATTTTAATGCCTAGATTCTCCCTTTGACCATCTTAACTATGATTCAAATACGAAAACGGGAATATGGTCCCTTTGATTGATCTGTTAATGGTGTCTCCTAGCATCGGTCAAAGCAGAGGAGGAAAGAGGACAATTTGATGCTCACATCGATTGCATAGAAATATTTTTGGAACCTCATCACTGTTGGAGATCTTGACACATCGTGTGTGTTGCCAAACCTCACACACATCACAACACACCATCCGCTCCCCATCATCTTCTTGTGCCCCACAAACACAGTACACGATACGCTCATCAATCCCACCTTCATACAGCATGACAGCCTTTTCCTTGATTCTCCCACTGAAGATGAGGTGGTTTCGGTCCGATCTCGCGAGCCCGAAAACCATATCTGAATCCTGCGCACTTATCTCTGAAATAGATTTCGCACTAAAACTTCTTAAACCAAAGTAAATCTCTCTGAAATTCTGCTCAACTTCTCTCTTCATATCACTAATGGTAGCACAAGGAGGAAGAGGGATTATTTCAGCTGGCTGCAGTACCCTGCTCCTCTCATCCTCTGTTTGCTCTTCATTACAACTAATTGAGATTGTGCAAAGGAATTCGATCTTATCACTACCCGCGAATGAGATTTTTCCACTAGATTCTTTGTTGTAATACTTAATCAAGTGTTTGGCATCAAGTATGGTCCTTGTAAGCCCACTAACCGGTCTGAATTGTCTTAAGATTGTGTTGTACAAGTAGAGCAAGTCTCTCATAAGCTCTAGTTGAGTGAGCCCAATATTAGCCTTGGTTGTTATCTTCTTACTAGCATTAGGGGATAAGCTGCTGGGATTGCTCAAGCAAGAAACAAATTCCTCCAAGCAATATTCAAGCACTCTGGTCACCGGATTCATGGCTCGGCGAACGACGTAATTTCCGATCACTTGGTTGCCCAGGGACTTGAGCACGAAATCAAGTAAGCCTGTGTCACCAATGTAAGCTCTGGCTGCATCCCTAACTTGTTGCCTGGACACCCATTTACTTCTCACATTCTTTAGGGACTCAACGATCACTAATGTTGCCATTTCGACTCGCTTCGAAGACCATCTGCACTGATTAACCGGTAGGACACCATGCTCAATCTTAACAGTATCATGTGGTAAGTGTGATTTTAGTTCCATGACATGATGAAACATTTGGCCTAGAGTATGTAGAGTATGGCTTGAGAGTTTCTGGTATTTAGAGACAATTGCCAGTAAATCAGGATTGGAAATGAAAAGTGAATCAGTTACCGATGAAACCCGAAAAGTCCGAATCGTGTCGAGGGACTTCTGGTACATCTGGTGTGTGACACCAAAGCTTCCGCGTCTGAACCTGTATCCCCATTTTCCAAACCATGGCTCTCCATAAGCAACTCCATGCAACAGCCGCAAGTCCATCGATTTCTTCCTTGCTGTGTCGCTTAAGCTAATCTGCCTACCAGTGTCAGAAATAACATATTAAGATTTACAATTGGAATTCATGAGTCCTGTATCATTACTTAGATGGAGGACAAAGCTTCTGACATGGATCCAAATAAGATAATAAGTTTGGATATAAATAAGATCAAAAAATGGAGCAACTAATAGCAGCCGTCCATCACGAACATTAATGGCTGAGATTTTCAAAATAACAGATTTAAATAGGATTCAATTAAATGTGACTTGATATATCATCTAAACTTCGATAAATTTTTGTATATTTTGTCAAAAAAATTCATTCGATCCTCGCTGCCGAACATTGTATTCATTTTAATATTATGACGTGTTCCAATTCTCTTGTTTGTTTCACAGTAAATCACATGGATTTCCTTTCTCGTGTACAGACTCTGATGCCTAATGGGTGAAGTAAACATGACTCATATTCATAAGGGTTCAATTTCAAGTTCCGGGTGTGTTCGTGTTGTCATTTCATGACACAACCCGATTTTCTTATCGGTACACAAACTTTTCAGCAATGTGTTTGAAATTTCCACCCTTATTCCCAGATGACCAGCTTACCTTGCTCTTAATTTAGTGCAGATCCTGTCCCACAAGTCCATGACTTGACTCCCATAAATCAAGTCTGAGCCGCTCTCTTTGCCGTTGACACAAAGGAGGTGACCGAACCCGTTGTAATGAATGACTCCATGCAGAATGTGGCCATGCAGATCAAAGAAACTCACTGGCTTGTTTGACTTGAACACAGTTGCATTCGGCCTGTTCTCGCCGGAGTCCGTCAACGGATATACCAGAATTTTCTCACTGCACTGAAGAAGCTTCTCTATCACTGGCGAAGTATGCTTCGACGGCAAAACGAAGTGGAACTTCTTGTTGCATACCAAATGATGACCCCAACCTGCGCAGTTAGATAAGTGTGAAACATAATCATTATCACACCCTTTGAGTTTCATCAACTTGGTAATGCTTCGCTTGTGAACTTTATACTCCAGAAGAGTCCTCAAAATTAATCATCTAAAGCTTTTACCTATGCATTTGCACTGGCTGCAATGAGAGTGAGGAGATCCCTCTGCCGTTTCTTCCACCACAAACAGCGAAACCCAAGACGGAGAATGGTGGTGAACTTCAAGCCGAAAGTACCACGTTTTCATCCCCTCGAGAGTACGTTCCTCTCTACGTGCAAACCCTAGAAAAGCGTGTATGTTGTCGCGGAAGGGCCCCTGAAAATCTGCAGGAACACCAACATCACAAAAGCTACTGAACATGAACACTCCCTCTCTCTTTCTCTTCCTTGAACTCCCACATACCGTCTGCATCCTTTCACTAGAGAGAGAGAGAGAGAGAGAGAGATGCAGGGTTAAGCAAGGTGGGTAAGAAATACTGCCGATGGATCACACAGTCAGTGCCTAGAGAAAAAAATTGAAAGGGGTCTTACTGGATGCGTGAGTTCTTTGAAAAAATCCATGCACGAGTTTGTCTTCGATTTGCTTGGAGAGTTATGAGGTGTTCTGTGATAAAAAAAATGAAGCCATGCTTTTGTTCTTGGGTCCCTGCTATTAGATTTATACAGCTCAGTCTGTTCATGCTTCTATCGACAGCGCATATTGTTAATTATCTTCAAGTGTCGGTATATCTGGTTCATCACCTAACCGCCTCCGATTCAATCGATCTCCAAAGACTTACACGTATGGTGTTCGGGATCGATAAGAGAGATACAGTACAGTATATCTCCAAGGATGTCATGTTGAAAACACAAAATCGATCACATGACTTTTGCATGTCATATATGTATGATATTTTTGAATAATATCAATATTTTTGGTTGAATGGGTCGTGTCGCGTGTCATGGCATTATACTGGACACTCTTGGATTGTGCAGTATTGATCAATATAGGCTCTTCCAGCAGATACAAAAGACTGAAGTTCTTTACGATAAGCATATATCTAATCAGCAAAATCAGAGAAACTACAAAAGCAGCGTTTTGTGTAAGTCTTATATATAGAGGGGGGAAGTGTCTTAGTGGGTTTGTTTTTTTATGGCCGTGGCCATGTGTTTTCGTGAATGCGCTGTTCTTGAAGATTAGAAGTTTTTCTTGAACTGTCATTTATTATGATCGAAAGTCTGATTGGACCTACAAATTCATAGACTTGATTAAATCTTTAAAGGAAACACATTTTCCTCGCTCGCAATATGAGCTCTAAGTGAAGGAAGTTCAACATGAAACAGTTTCAGGAACTTGCAGATGGAATACTTGGATCTTTACCTAGTCATGTACCTTTTAGAAAGGCAGCAGATGCGGAGTTTCTTAGTCCAGAAGGCATCCTTCCATTTCGGATGAGTGGCACTTGGGCTTCCATTGAAGAGTGCCAACCTCTCGGCCTCAGATTGGCGTAAGCAATTTCACCTGCAAGGCAACTGCCAACATACCTCGTGCAGTCAACCAGGTTCAGCATCTCTCTCTCTCTCTCTCTCTCTCTCTCTCTCTCTCTCTCTCTCTCTCTCTCTCTCTCTCTCTCTATATATATATATATATATATATATATATATATATATATATATATTCACACAGATTCCTTCTTTTTGAACTCATTGGTTCTATCTCGGACGTGTTGCAAATGCAAATGAAGTGTGATCTCTGAAGCCTTGTGTGATCGATATCATTAATAAGCATACCAGCTCATTGGGATTTGGGAGTGGTCCGAAACGATCCAACCGTTGAGACATCCTTCTTTATATCAGAGTATGGCAAACGCAGTCCTAAATCAAACACCATAAGATTTTCTTTTAGATTCATTATTCCGAAGATCGTACTCAAAAGAAAATGCCTATCGGGTCCTTCCTTTAAAAAAAATTTACTGCTATATATTTTATAGTTTTTCTTTTTCCTTTTAGTTTGAACCGAAATTGGAGCCCACGCTTCACAAGTATTTGGTTTTATTGCTTTTCATGTTGTTGGCTGTTTTCATTGGCTATGACTTTTATATAAAAAAAATTCACTATTTGAATTGATAGAAACTGATTCGGCAAATTTTATGAATTTGATGAAGAGTTAAGAGGAAGGAAAATTTTAATATAAAATTGGAATGACAATCTTGATATATACGAGTAGATATGATTAACTTTATCGCTGATTAATCATAATTAAGTAACTAGTTGACTCCCCAACTTGTTCAATCTATTTTCTTCAATTTCAATTAATAAAGAGAAAACTATGCTACAGAGAAGGTGATCCAAATGGCATGTCGGCAAGGAATTCAGCTAGTGAAGCTGTCAAAGTGATTATAATGGAGTGCTCATAAACTGGCACCAAGATCACTGGTGCGGAAGCATTTTCATGACGACCGTCGGCGGCAGACCTTTTGCGTTTGTTATTAATGTGCTTAAACAGCCGCTAAGCGCCACCAAGCAGGTCTTAAAGCACCACCATTTAGTGGCTGTTCAATTAAATTGACCGCATTGTCAGATTAAGGCCACTAACTGGACTCGCTCAGGGAGTTGAATTGGTCTATTAACGGTGCAAATTGTTACCAGGGAGACAAAACCGGTCCGCCCTTGTTAAATTTTTCTTCATCTATTTCTTCTTCTTTCTTTATGCTATTTTTCTTTTCTTTCTTTTTTTCCAAGATCTATGGTAAAATTATTCAAATATTTCCGTATTTAGAAATGCTACAAATTTATATGTTAGAGATGCAATATTGATCCCCATTAGGGTGGAAAATATCCAACCCAATCAGGTTCAGATTTGGCCCTCGGGTATGGGGATAAGATGCCCTAACCCACAACCCAAATATATATATAATGTACACATGCACGTACATATACATGCACATACAAGTATGTTTGTGTGTATATATATAAGTATGTATATATGTATAATCACATACATATGCCCCGTATCCACCCCATTACCTGTTGGGTAGAACCCAAACCCATAACACTCAGTTAAGGTTCACGTCAGGTACGGGTACAGGTACATCCCCAACCTGTCCCATTGTGATTCCTATGGTACATAGTTCCGGGTTCATGACTGCATGGGTACCCAACTTGCCCAGCTCATGTGGGATGGGTTGAGAAACTGCCCAATGCATGGGTAGGATGGGTCTTATTATCTGTCATGGGGAGCAGGTTGAGGTCAGGTTCAGGGAAACCTGCCTGAACCCGTCTGAGGATTTCCATAGACATCATAATTAACAACTAAAATAAATATGTCTATCTTACCTTAACCCTAATTACCAAATTTCTTTTCTTTTTTCACTCAAACTACACACCGCCCTTGCCTCCGTTCCTTAATCATTCAACAACTTTTACCTGCTACTCTGCCACCCCGGTCACCCTCATTGAAATATTCAGATATTTATGTGTTGTTTAAATTTAAGGGAGAACTTCTGGAATCATGTGAGTGAATGTTGACTATGACCTGAAACTGAAACTCGTGTCTATGTAGGAAAATTATAGGAGGAACTAGTTGTATAAATTGTGGTTAATTACCTGGATTTGAAAAAGAATTGGTATCTACAGGTTGGGAAAAGGAGGGATCAGGTTCCAGAAGTCATGTGAGTGGAGGTAATTGTGAACCTTGAAAGCAGTGGTTCTACACACTTTTCTTTTATAAAATGGGTGGCGGAAGCCGGATGCATGCCCTAGGGATCGAACTCATGACCTCTTCTGTTTACGCCCTAAACAGGTGAGCCATTGCTCGTTGTGCAATTCTTATGCTCTACTTTTTTTGTGTGATTACAAGAGGAGACCGAAGCCTAACACACATGCATGTACTCCTTAAGAATCAAACTTCCCACCAACAGCAACAGTATCAGAGCACCCTGCTCTTGAACTAATGCTTTGGGTACAATTCTTATACCCTATTTTTAATATCTAGTGTGTGCGTGCACGCGAACAAGTAGAACTAGCATCTTCACATAAACATTATTCAGCTTTGCAGAGTTGTTTTCCTATAAAACAAAATTTTGTAGATTGAATGCATTATTTGGGTACCATAAATTGTGGCACATGATCAAGAACCAAAACTCTTAGTTTTGGTTCTTGATCATGTATATCATGGAATGGTGCTTACAGTAGCAGTATAGGCTTAAATTGTGAAACAAGCAAGTCTTGTAGAGCCTTGTGCAACTACTACTACTACAACTAAGCCTTTTCTCATACTAGAGGTGTCACACCCGCTCGAGTCGCGACCACGACCCGAGCCGAGCAAATGCCACGTGGTTGCTTCTCACGCGGGCGTGATGGTGAGCAGTAACCAAATACAATACTAATTTAATTTAACTCAAGAAATATCTAATTAAAATAAATATTCATATCGAAGTTTTAAACAATACGTCCAAAATGGTGTGGGGCACACCTAACAATAACCCCGAATAAAAGACTTTCTAAATCATTCAACACTTATCATACCATTTAAAATAAAAATGCAGCTCTATCAAACTCATACTCTGCTCCATGTGCTTTCGAAGTGCTAGCTTCAGGATGAGCTGTAAAACAATAAGGTGTGCTCCTATACATAGTTTAGTAAGGAGGTTAAACATCTTTACACAGAAATCATACTAAAAGCATGTATAGTTTTACAATCATTTTATTGCAAAGCACAGTTACCTTCAAATCATGATCTCAAATTCATACGCACACACACATACACACATCATTAGTTTCGATAATTACAGCCCATACTGTGTCTACCCTAAAGGCCATGAGAGTCGTCCGACCCTCCCTAACGTGACATTGATAATCCCGTCCACGACGGTAACCACGCCGACTCTCACGATAGAGTGCCCGAGAACACACCTTGTGTTCTCCCCAAGCCGGATCACCTGAGGAACCTCTAAGTCTCTAGAGACCCCACATAAACCACACAAGTACGGCTCGTATATTTACACATTATTACATTTCTAAAACCAATTACAGTTCATCACATTCACAAATCATATCCAGATCCACAATTATCCAAAATCAAACTCATATCCACACAACATTTAAACAACATTTAAATACCATATTCATACAACACATGCATATCAAAACATGCTCTTTATGAAACAATGTCATAAGCATGTTCTATTTGAAAAGCATATCAAACAACCCATAATTGTGAATAACATTTCACAAACATCAGTAAAGCATTTATCATTCATGCACATTTAAATCTATCTAAAATAGAAAAATTACTTTTAGCATGATTCTGTAAAAGAATGCATAACCCCCTACCTGAATGAGCGATAAGATCCAGTCCCCAAGCTACTGGGCCACTCTTATCACCACCAAATCCTCCAATTTTAATCTCTAAATAATTACAAATAATTAAAATATTAGAATTTATTTAACTATGAGTCTTACGCAACAAACCATATCTGAATCAAATCCCAAACCCTAATCTGGATCCGTTTAAGCTATCCTAGATCGAAATTGATACCCAGATCCATATCTTATCCAAATGAGTAACACAATAGGTAGTTTGTGTCACTTTATCAACACAGAACCTATAACTACTGACACGGGTCTTGTTTTTAACCTAGAAACCTATTTCAAGACACGACCCAAACTTAACCCATTTCCGACACAAAGCCCGACACAGAACCTATTTTGACACAGAATTGGTTCTTAACATGCGACACGAGGACACGACATGAACTACTGTTGGTTCATGATATTTTAGATACGACACGCCGTGTCCGACACGGACACAAGGGACATGCCCAAAAGAGCCAATTCCCATAGTTTTTCGGCATCCATTTCGTCGTTTTCTGGTGATGATTAAGATCGACAAAGCTTGCCTCCCTCTTCCTCTACCTCCCCTCTTTCGACCAAGGCAAAGAACAACCACCGGCAGTGGCATTTTGCCGAAAAAAGAAAGTGAAAAGAAAAAGGTTGTAGAAAATGAAAAATCTGGCGAATCGAAACCATTTCCCGGCCAAATCGACACCATCGACTTACCTACACTACCAAAACACTTAGTTCTACCTCAAACCTTTAATCCAAGCCCAAAACGATGATTTTCAACAAGTTTTTCATCAAAAAAAAAATTTAAAATCTAAAAAATAGGTGAACTCACCAGATTCCGGTCGATTCCTCTCGTTTTCCAGCTGGTTTGAGGTTGTCCCAACTCCCTGGAGAATGCACTATGAAGGGCCCTTTTAAAGGCCCTTCGTATCCCAGGCTTGGGCGTTATTGCACAGCCGAGCGTTACGCTTGACGTTACAAGATGGGTCGGTTACATGGATTTTTTATGGTATGGTGTCAAGCAAGTCATGTAGAGCCTTCCGCAACTACTACAACTACAACTAAGCATTTTCTCATACTAGATGGGTCAGCTACATGGATTTTTTATGGTATGGTGCTTAAAACAGCAGTATAGGCTTAAATTGTGAAACAAGCAAGTCTTGTAGAGCCTTGCGCAACTACTACTACATGTACAACTAAGCCTTTTCTCATACTAGATGGGGTCGGCTGCATGGATTTTTTGTTTCCACAAAGCCTTATCATAATTTGTAGAATCCATAGTAAATAAGCGATAAAATTTTATGCTTGTTGTTGGAAACCTAATGCAATCCTCCTCCTTTATCCGTGTTTGGGACCGATCATGGAAGGATGATCCCTTACGTGGGTGAAGTTTAAGAGCCTTGCGCAACAGAATCCTAAATAACCCCGACTAATTCGGTTCAATCCACTATGTGGGTAAAGCTCTTATAATGCTGGTATTCACCATTCAGAAGGGCTCTAACTCGTGACCTTTGCTTAAGGAAAGCAAGCTCAAAACCACTTGAATAAGTAACTAATTCTTTCTTTGGTTAAAATAGTATGGCGGCCTTTTCCATTAAACCGTCCTATGTTACCAGATCGAGAGTGGAAGTTCATTAACGTGCATGAGGGAACCGGCACTAGCGTTGGAAAGGTTTCAGCAAGAAGAACAAGAATTCGGATCCACCCATCGATTTTTGTGTCTTGTATGGATTGCGATTGCTAAGGCCTAGACATGGCCGGTCCCTAACCGGTCCAGCGGTTCCAGCTGAAACCGAACTGAGCTAGCAAACGGCTTGACCCGGAACTGGTAAAACCAGAACTGGAGCTCACATGGTCTAGCTTTGGCTTCATCTTTATAAAATTTAATGTTTTTTAATAAATTATTGGTTTTGGATAGTTTCGGGCTCAAATCGAAACAGGTGGTTTTGGAACTGAAACCAAAAACAGCCCTGAGCCAGTTTGGTTAAGGTTTCAAGTTCTGAGCTAGCCGAAACCGGACAAGTCTAATAAGACCCATCTTTTCCTTATACATGAAGTTGGTGTTAGAGAAGATGCATTGGGGCATTATTATAGTGGATACGTATGTGAAAAGAGTACAAGTGGTGACGGAGAAGGAAGAAACGAGCTTTTGTTGAAGGATGGTAAAACTTCCAAGGAACAGCTTCTTATCTAGCCGAAACCGGGCAAGTCTAATTGAAAACAGCTTCTTATTTATTCATGGCATCGGTCTTCTTCACATCTCCCTTCAATGGCAGCCTTCTCCGTGTCGATCATGTCGGCTCATGTTGAAACGGACCCGATGAGATAGTAATCGGGTTCAGGAGAGTGATGCAAAACCGAAAACTGGGATGCACTTGGGTTGACCAATTTATCACATAAACATGGAATGACACAACCCTAGGTGGACCCACAACACGAAATGCCACCCTTATCTTTCACTATTTAAATTAACAAAAATAATTGCTTCTAGTTCTGGATATGCATGCATGTGAAGGTGGCATCTCTTGGACATAGTGTTTTAAAAGTATAAAATTTGCATATAAATCATATCCAAATCCATATATTAGTTGAGTTTTTTGTGAGCCAGACCCGAATACCTTCTGTTACCATACTCAGACCCTTCGTGGGTGTTTGCTTGCATGGTGCTGCAAAACGGACCCCTGAAAATAGGGCCACCAGGCCATGTGATGCAAACATGGTGAGTGCACACCCATGGAGATCGTGGTCCTTGCACATTGACCTTTTTCATTGAAAAGGAGAGGATAATAAGAGGGGCATTTGATTACGAGGCTTGGGATCGCATACCAAACCTAACTAAAAAGGGGTAGGACTTTACTTTTTACTTGATTATGAGACACACTCCCGATAATGGAACTGAAGTTATAGTTTTGGCCTCACAATCAAACATCCCTTGAGGCATCGTTCTACCTCGAGAGGTAGAACAATGGATCCAAGGATATCAGTCACACGCGGTACGTTCTGTGCGGGGCCATGCAATCAAACACCACCTTAATATCCCAATCTCTTAATCCAAGTCTCATAAAATAATATACTTGATTTCATCTTTGCTAATTGCAACTAGTAAAAGGTAATGGGTTCCAGAAACATGTGAATAGATTCACTACAGTCGTAAAAAATAACCCAAAAAATCCCTTTCAGAAACATAGAAATAAATGGATGGATTCAGACCATGGCAGGATCCACAGTGAATTTGGATATGGATATCAAATGCCAGAACTGAATCCAGAAAACTGCACTGAAAACCAATCCAGAAACCAAGTTGAAACTGCCTTATCCCAAACTAAGTGGGTTCGCTTATGTAGACTAATCCATGTTATGCAGTACCTCATGTCATATTTAACTTAGAAGCAAGATTTCTCTTGCCATTTCCTTCCAAATCTTCTTGGTGTTTCTTTTAACTTTTAAAGTGTTCATTATCTAATTTTTAATATTTATTCATCTACATGGGACCTCTTTTAACTTCTTTAAGCATTTTTCATGGGGTCACATCAACTTTCTCCACATAACTTTATTTTTAAATCCGATATATTCTAATAAAATGTGGAATGTGTTTCAGTGGTTCAAATCGGGGCATCTGTGTGAATAGAAGATAACTTTCTAACTGCTTAAACGATTTTAGGAACTTGCAGCTGGGGTATTTGGATCTTTACTTAATATATCTACACATAAGAAAGAGTGTAGAAGAACCACTGTTTGGAAGAGAAAGCAGTGTTCTGATAGACTTCAGAGGCACCTGGGCCGCCATGAAGGAGTGCCAAAGGCTCGTCCTCACCAAATCTATTGGCGTAAAAAACTTCACCTGCAAGAAGCTCACCCATCTGCTTTCAACTTCCAACATTCCTCCTGCAGTCAACCAGGTATTTCAATTTCTATCCAAACCTAGATGTTGTGTGTGCATCGAGTGAGGGATCGTGTACATAGCTTAAAAAGTATATTTTATGCAAAATCTTTTCTAAAACTTTACACATACCTACATTATTATTATATATATATATATATATATATATATATGCACACAAGAGAGAGTGGGTTGTTCTTCAACACTTTCTATCTTTCTCCATCACCAATGACATTGACATGATCAAACTCACAATAGGAAAGGAAGATGGGAGAGCCTAACCAAGAAAGGAAATACATACATACATAATTTATGCATAAGTATATACATACATACATACATATACATATATATATATATATATTGAAATGTTTGTTAATTCCATGTGTATACATTATTATATATTTCTGGCCAACAGGTTGAAATGCACCCTATGTGGCAGCAGTGAAAACTGAGGGAGTTCTGTACAAACATGGGTATCCATTTGACTGTTTATTCTCCTTTGGGTGGAATCTCAAACTATTGGGGTTCCAATGTTGTTATGGAATCTCAGGTTCTCAAAGACATTGCTCAAGACGGTGGCTCAGGTAAAAATGCAAGGACTTAAGTGCCACTCAGTGAACCTAGTTTCATTTAGACAAGGAACTCTCTATTAATATGAACAACTTCCAGATATACACGATCATGCTGTTTTTTTTTTTACCTTGTTATACACTCATTTTAAGCATTTGACTCAGGATATCATAAACTTGAAGGTCGCACGAGAATGTATTACCATAATAAATGTACATATTACACAATATATCAAAACCAGTCGGGGGATGATCCTTCCAAGATTTCTCCTGTAGTTTGGTGCTTCAAAATTATATCAATATTATTATGTTCTACGGATTTCGAAGTTACCAAAAGATTTCATGCAAGCAATGACAGAATTGATTTAACTGGGGTCGACCTTACGACACGGTTATGGTTGTCAATAGTTTTTTAGCTCCCCTTGATCTGAACATTAGAGCCGAAGATGATCGCGTGTTCGAAGACGCGCAGATCATTTTAAAGAAACAATGGATATCTTGCAGGTTTGCTTGAGGTGGGCATTGGAACAAGGAGTGAGTTTGGTGACCAAGAGCTTCAACAAGGAGAGGATGAAGAGAATCTGGGTATTCTTGATTGGCAGATAAACAAGGAAGAACTAGACACGATTCGTTCTCTTCCACATACCAGAATCGTTACTGGTTTGTAGTTCGTAAGAACCCTTGAGGACCTCTGGGATGATGAGGCATGAATGACAGCATCATGACACGTGTTAATCTCCTTTATACAGAATCGTATTGGCTTCTCCCTGGTTCCTCGCCTGGTCTTTTCATCAGATGATATCCCATTTTCTCCGCAAGGACAGAAAGACTGGTGTTATTCAAGCTATTGATTTGTTAAATGACTGCCAAATTATAAAAAAATTTAAACAGTGCGAATGTACGAGTTCCAATTTCATAAAAAGGGAATCAGAGTGTCGACTTCTCTTCAAAGAAAATTAAAAAATGGCAAATGCGAAAGGATATCGTTATTCGTAAACATCACGCCGCTTTGGTTAATAACAGAAAACAGAACTAGAAAAAGAATACCGTACTTCAAAATATCACAGTATTTTGATTAAACCCCACAAGTAGAAACAACAAAAAGAAAAATGAGGCAGAGAAGCTTTCACTGAATTTATCAGAGCCAGGTTTCGATCCTGGGACCTGTGGGTTATGGGCCCACCACGCTTCCGCTGCGCCACTCTGATTTGTCTTTTTTCCCCTAAAAGTAGCTTGGTTTAGGCAGGGCCCTACCAGAAGCATACTCAGGTATTGAACTCCTGACCTTTTGTCAAAGAGCCAACTACCTAACAAGCCAGCTATGCCCCTCTGGCCAAGCTAAAGCCCTTGTTCCGCTGGTCTAAACTGATTATCAGTCGAGCAACTTGACGCCGTTACCGCTAAGTCCTTTGGCTATATCTTCATCATATCTCAAGATAGCAAGCATCTGCTGTAGGTCGAACCGTACTCTTCTTTTTATCACGAGGGAGGGGAGTGTGACAAATACCAAGCAAAACAAGTGTATTAAAGCCTCCAAATTGTTGAAAGGAGGATTAAACATGATCTTGCTCCTTTAAAGCTCGATGCCGGAAATTGAACTCAGTGAAGATCAAGAATCGGACCTACTTAATGTTGAAAATGGCTTGATTTGGTTGGAACGCAAAATTCCTCGTACTCAAGTGAAAACGGGGAATCACGGAAAGGAACAGAGAATTCCATTCATCGATTTCCACAACTCCACGAACACGACCGTCAGCCCACTTGTACACAAAGAATCCAGAGATTGACAAGAGATAAGCTAGTTACCCATTTAGATAAAGTGCGACCTTGAGTAGAGTTGATCCCGTAATCCTGTTGTGTATTTAACATGTACATGTGTGTGTGTGCACAACGCATGCACGCACCAAACAGGCAGAAAAATATCATTTAAAATTAAAGGAATCTCACACATCACGTTAAAAATCTCTTGCTAATTTGCCTCAACCACGGATAAAGTCATGTTCTATTGTTAGGTCATCACTAATAACTACGATCTTGCACATTCATGAAATAAGATGCAACTCTTAGACTGCCAAATTTGCCTTCAATCGACCACATCATATGCAAATTAAGCCTCAACGGGAAGGAAAAAACAGCGGCAGTGCTCACACAAGCATCAAAAGCTGCTACAGTGAAGATATGGAAGCAATGACATGATGGAAATATCAGAATTTGATATTCATTCACGAGCTTAGCAAACAGAGACACTTTTGAAGCCCATACAGCACGAGTGTTCTCCTTTTTCCAGTATACATGGTCAACAATTGAGATTTCCAGACAAGACAACAACGACAATGAAATTTGTTTTTCCAGAACTACAGGAGATGTAATGCTACAGTCTACTACAATAACTTTAAATTTTCTTTGCACCCTTGGGCGTAGTCAAACATACCTTTAACCCCAAGAGCAACAACGATAAATATGAGTTGAACCAGGCTCATCTTCTGGAAAACACGGCCTCAACTTAAACCCTTTTTCTGAGAACATTCTCACCTACTTTAACAAAAGATATTGGAACTATTTCTATATCAAAGCTTGACAGAACAGGATGTAAGATGCATGAATTGGGATGGAGACACTTTAATTACTCGCACTTAATTGACCGGTATATGTGGCGAACGAACAGTAATGATGCACGGAAGCCAACGGTTCCAAGCATAAGAAAGAATCCATAACAGACGCAAGCCATGTAACCAAAGAAGAAAGAAGTTTGCATGAAGCCAGACATGTCGGACCGTGCATTGTAGTAATATATGCAGTAACCATAAATAAATATCCCTGTAGATCCTCCACAAAGAAGAGACCTGCAAAATCAGAAACATCATAAACATCACCATATACTAGGTGTATCAGCATTAGTGCAAACCAAGATATGCACGTGCAAGCATGTAGACATTCAATCGACATGCACTTCAGAAGCGGGCTGATTGATCTACTGTTACTAACAGCAAAAAATTCTCAGCAAAATTGATACTATTAGACATAGTGTGACAAAGATCTCATAGGTCACAAAAATACCGGAACCTGGTAACTCATGGAACAAACATGGGTAGGCTAGATTCGCTTGTCAAACACAACCAGCATCGATCCATTTGGAAATTAACAGCATGTGACGTGAGAAACAATCCATATCAGTGAACGTAGAAACAAAGGTACATAGGAAAAGTGAAACCAAGTTCCACATCAATCAAGTACTTAAAAGATCAGGAATACATTAACCTTTTGAACTGAAATAAAACCTAAAAGGCATCTTCCGTTTCAATTTTATTCAGTTTCACCATCTAAAAAGTAATAAATTGAGGCAGAAGAGAGAACTCATCACTTTCGAGTCTCGACCAAATGAAAGGTAAAGAAAGAAGAATCGTCTCTTGACAGAAAATGTAAAAGGAACTTCACCAGCAGCACATACAGAAAAATCCCAAAATCTCCTCTACCTACTGGAAATGATTAATTTATGGGAAGATTGGCAGGCTATCAGTAGATATAGCTTAAATCTTTAGCATACGGTTGGCATGACCCACAAAATTCACCGAATCAATAGTGAAAGCATTCTGGCAGCAGTGAAGCAAGAAAGCCATGCAAGAAGCACAATTTTGAGATGTCACGTCATTAATTGCTCCTTGTAAGCATAGTATTGATGGTAAAAACTATTTTAAAAAATGGAGTTATCCCATCCTAGAGAGGTATCTCTGTGACATCCTTGGAGGATTATAGGCTGCACAACATCTAGAAGATTTATATGGTCTTTAGTTATGTCAATCACAGAAAAGGCCTCCAATATGAGTGCTCACTGGAGATATGCTAGCATCTCAAGAACCACTCATAGTCCAATGGGTAATGGAGTGGATACGGTGCATATATATATATATATATATATATATATATATATATATATATATATATATATATATATATATATATATATATATATATATATATATATATATATTGTGTGTGTGCATGTGCGCGCACGTGCGGTATGGCTCGGAGAATCTGACCCCTGCACCTGTACCCGATCAGGTCAAATATTCCCCCTCCATTTGGGTCAGGTTGTGTCGGGGTTGCACAGGCCGTGTCAATATTACCATTCCTAACCATGAAGCTGCTGTCTAAACTCCGTTATGAACAAACAGATTTGTCTAATAAGCTTCCCTTTAATATTTAAGTAATTAGCAAAAAGACTACTTCCTAACAGCAACTGAGATAGTGATAAGCTAAATTCTTCAATTGCATAATAGTATGTCAACATTGTTTAAATGCTTCTAGTATTTGTTTTCATTGATAGACATATCAAGCCTACAGAAGCTAAGTGACGACCACTTTTCAGATAATTTAGGGCAATGTCTCGATCAAATAGAACTTTACTTAAGCCATGTTGGGGAGAAAGCTTAAATTCTGAACCTCCAAAGGAAAAGGCCAAATGAGGTTGTTTCAAACTTTAAAGTTGTTAAACTTGGACCATGTTATTATGTGAATTAAAATCTTTAAAGATATGATAACATCAACTGTTTCTGTCATAATTCTGCAATATTAAGTCCAATATGAAAATCATTAATAACTTCACATAAGATCAAGACAGATAGAACAAAACCCTTTCGTGAACAAATCATCTAATTAAGGTCAAGACGATCAATTCGTCAATGCTAACCTACTGACTTGTATTGTGTAACTCACAACCTCCACCACCATTCATGGTCCTCAGCAGCAAGCTGAAAGTATGTCAATTGGGGAATAGTTCCTCTGTACCATGGCAATGGTGGGATTTCCCTGGGATACTTTGTGGTTCGAACTGGAGCTTGGAACTCAGTCTTACTGTTTTTACCAGCTATTCCACCCAGCACAAGCAAAGGTGATGTGACTAGCGTCCATATGAGAAGGATCACTAAAATGGTGCCGAATGGTAATGCAGCAGTAGCATTGTATGCTATAGCAACAGTATTAAGGAAGCAGAACGTCAGGAAAAGTGGTCCGCAGAAAAGACATCCAGTAACCAACAAATTCCTCACCTGCAAAACCAGTTTTTGTGCCAGTCAGCAACTAACTGTCAAATGTGTGTGCGCATGCGTGTTGTGTGTGTGAGAGAGAGAGAGAGAAGAGGAGGAGGAAGTAAGTAATATGAATCAAATACCCACCCAGTTTGTCCCCTCAAGTTGGCAATAGAAAGATGTTGCAGTATAACCAGCAATACCAGATGTAAAAGCATATATGAGAACCAGTGCGGTAAATAGAGCACCTCTGTTATATGGATAAAAGACCCCAACTAGCGCAAGGATAAAAATGAAGATGGTGCTGGAGTCACAGACACGACAATCAAATTCCCGGAACAAAACAAATTTATTTCGAAGTAGCAAATCCAAAACGAAATCAGAAACTTACAGAATCAGCAGCTGTGTCCCGGACCCAAGGATAGCAGAAAACAGGGACTTATTTTTCGGGTACCTAAACACATCTCCATGAATATACTTCCACCCAGTCTCCTCTTGATCGTCAGCAGATTCCTCGTCATGAGAATATCTAATAAACCATAATTAAGCACGATAGTATTTAGATTTTGGCAAGTCAAATAGTACATAGGAGATAACGCATTGATCAAAGCTTACTTGACGAAATCGTTTTTCAGCACCCGCATTAAAATTGTAGCAAGGAATCCCGTGAGAAGAAGAACGGTAACACAAGAGTTGATGATAGAAAACCAGTGGATCTCCAAGTGATGAGCCATCAAAGATGACTTGGAATATCTCTCCATCCTCGACTCAAAGGGCATCTTTGTCTCCTTCCAGCTTGCTGAATACGTGAACTCAACTTCGACCTCTTTATCCTCTGTGATGTCCACCGCCGTCTCCGGCACCGCACGCGCCGTTATCTCGACCACCCGATCCTCGTTATAAAGGATCTCGAACCGTACTTCCCGGAAGAGGAAGTATTTCACCTCATTCGGGTCATTCTTGGCGTCCCTCTCAGACTTCCCAATGAATCCCCAAACCGGCAGATCATCGTAGTACATCTGAAAGTAATAGTCTTTGATAACGGCTTGCCTGAACTTCGCCACATCTTCTTTCGACAACGTCTTCTTGCAAACTGGGACCGACGCCTTGTCGATTGCAAAATCAAGCTTGTACGGAGCATCGACCAGGCGGTCACCATTGAGAACTTCACCGAGAGCTTCCTTCTTATCCGTCACCTGGCCTGTGTTGGAGTTAGAGCAGCGATTAAATAAATAAAAATTGCAAAAGAAAATAGATGCTTCGAACATGCAACGATGAAACACTGACCTGGAGAGCAATACGGCAGATCGAAATATCGATACGTCTCGCTGAGATCAGAAACAACCGATAGACCGTTTAGAACATCAACTTAGAAGCGATGCAACGGGATCGAATTATAGAGATCCATAAGAGAGGAAAAAGATTTAGCAAAAGACTCTTTGCGAACTGCTAAGTATTATGAAACATAGGCAATAACAAGGTCATTCTTAACTATTTTCCGGATCCTATTTTATTCAAAGCTAAACAAAGGGATAAATCCCCAAATAACCAAGAGAGCCACAAAACCCAGAAAAGGGCGAAGGATCTTCAACTCTGTATACCGAAAACGATCGTGCCCGATCGATCACGTAAACAAAGAACATAAAGACCTTCAAATCTGGACCGAAACTCAGATCCGTAGCTCAGGCCATAAAAGAAGCCCTAGGAAGTCCACATTCTCGGATCTAGCAAAATCTTGGAGCAAGATCAGAAACAAGAAGAATGAAATAAGGACATGGCTTACCTAGGGTTGTGAAACGGCCCGACCTTGTTGACATAGAGAGGGACGAAATCGCCACGATTGTACCTGTGGTTGGACGAGTCTGATCGAACTTGCATAAATGAGAATGACAATAAGAGAGCGACGAGGAGAGCGAGGGCGGGCAGATCCATCGTCCTGACCGCCATTTCCTCCCCTTCCCTGCCTTCTTCTCCGAGAGAGAGAGAGAGAGTGTTCTACTCAAACGGGGTCGGGTAGAAAATAAATGTGTGGGACGTTTTCGGTTTTAATAAACGATACAACCGGTCTTTACCGAAATAGATTATAATAAACGATTCAACCCGAGTTGGCTTCTCCAAACATCTGCGTATGTCAACGGGTTGGATTCGGGTCGAACGCCAACTCAACCGAATCGGATCGAACCACTTTGACTTTGGGTTAGATAATAATTTGGAGAGGGGGGTGTCTAAGGAGGATATATATACATACATATATATATATATATATATATATATATATATATATATATATATATATATATATATATATATATATATATATATATATATATATATGTGTGTGTATTTGTATAACAGTTCTCATTATGGCTTTTGGGAACGCCAAAGCGCAACCGAATCAGGCAATCATCAGTTTCCATTAAGAAAATTATTGTAGCAAAAGCAAATAAGAGAAAAGAATGTGAAAATATTTAATCCTAGATCATAAAATAGAACTGAAACCGAGTCCATTTCTTAAAATTATTCAAAAAAATACTAAATTGTCCGGTTTTGAATCCACCTAATGAGTTTGAACCCCTAGGATTTCAAATCAGTAGGATATGTGATCCTGGATCCGAAACCCCAAGATTGGACAAAATCATAGTTAATGTGACATGGGGTCAAGATCCAGATTCGAGTTATTTTAAATCGCGATTGCTTTCATTGTTTGACGGCTTTGCCATGCCTTCAATTCCTTTTTGTTTGGTTGACCAAAAGGATTTGAACTAATAATCAATAAAGTATAAGTCCCTTTTATATACGGCACAAAATCAAATGAATTAACTAATGCAAAGTCTCTTTTAGTATATACCAATCAACTATATGTATATGTGTGTGTGTTGTACATTTCTACACTATTATGTGTGTGTGATGCGTGTGTGCTGGATGGGGGTGTTTGGGTCTGGGTTTGTGAATCCAATACTCGATTCTTAGTCACATGATACACAAAGTCGAAACAATTGTATGAGAAATGCCTCATTTAACTAGCATTGGCTGAGTCTTCGAGGGTCCTACCAAATGTGCATACCCACGGATATTGAACTCCTAACATTCAACTTGAAGGTTCTTTAAGTCCATTGTTGTGGAAACTTGTGCAGCTTCATGTTTTCGACCAAATTCCCCCGAATAACGAAGAAAAACAGCTGCCTTGAGAATGGATTCATGGGTTTAGAATTATTATGGTCTCTTTGTAACTTGCCTTACAATAAATACAAGGGAACCAAAAGCTAGAAAAAGAGGAATTTTACTTGACTATTAAAGCAGCTTTTAATGCAAGGCGATCAAATTAAGATATAACGAACTTGGGTCCATCCGACGTGGCTCTCAACCCGAAGATTGAAGTGAAATAAGTCTCAAGTAAGACACGCTTTCAAGCAGTTAAAATACAAAATTTTAGGTTAATAAAATCTAAATATTTTACATTGTATATTGGATCCACCAAACAGGCTCAATCAAATAATTTAAAATATAATAACTCAATACTACATGAGAACTCATGTTTATTTGTATATATTAAATTATACAAATTAATACTACCCGACAAGACCATCCACCATCCAACGATATCCAATATTGTCACACCCGCACGGGTCGTGACTACGACCCGGCCCGAGCCAATGCCACGTGGCCACTTCTCGCACGGGCGTGATGGTGAGTATTAAACAAATACAATACCAATTTAATTCAAACTCAAGAAATATCTAACTGAAATAAATATTCCTATCGAAGTTCTAAACAACACGTCCAAAATGGTGCGGGGCTCACCTAACAATAACCCCGAATAAAAGACTTTCTAAATTATTCAACACTTATCGTACCATCTAAAATAAAAATGTTGCTCTATCAAACTCCTACTCTACTCCGTGTGCCTTTGAAGTGCTAGCTTCAGGATAAGCTGTAAAACAATAGGGTGAGCTCCTATACATAGCTCAATAGGGAGGTTAAGCATCTTTAAACAGAAAATATACTAAAAGCATGCATAGTTCGCAACCATTTCATAGCAAAACACATTTACCTTTAAATCATGATCTCAAATTCATACGCATACACTCACACACGCACGCACATCATTAGTTTCGATAATTACAGCCCATATTGTGTCTGCCCCAAAGGCCACGGGAGTCGTCCGGCCCTCCCTAACGTGACCTCGGTAACCCCGTCCACGACGGTAACCACGCCGACTCTCACGGTAGAGTGCCCCGGAACACACCCTGTATTCGCCCCAAGCCGGATCGCCCGAGGGACCTACAAGTCTCTAGAGACCCCACACAAACCACACAAGTACAGCTCGTATATTCACACATCATTACATTTCTAAAACCAATTACAGTTCATCACAACACATGCATATCAAAACATGCTCTTTATCAAACAGTGTCATAAACATGTTCTATTTAAAAGGCATATCAAATAACCCATAATTGCGAATAACATTTCACAAACTTCAATAAAACAGTTATCAATCATGCACATTTAAATCTATCTAAAACAGTAAAATTACTTCTAGCATGGTTCTGTAAAAGAATGCATAACCCCCTACCTGAAGGAGCGCTAAGATCCAATCCCCAAGTTACTAGGTCATTCTTATCACCACCAAATCCTCCAATTTTAATCTCTAAACAATTGCAAATAATTGAAACATTAAAATTTATTTAACTATAAGTCTAACGAAACAAACTGTATCCGAATCGGATCCCAAACCCCAACTTGGATCCGTTTAAGCAATCCGAGATCCAAATCGATACCCAATTCCATATATGATCCAAATGAGTGACACAATAGGTAGCTTGTGTCATTGTGTCAACAGAGAACCTTTAACTACTGACACATGTCTTATTCTTAACCCAGAAACCCATTTCAAGACGCGACCCAAACTATACCCATTTCCGACACAGAACCTATTTTGACACAGAACTGGTTCTTAACACGCGACACGAGGACACGACACGAACCAGTGTCGGTTCATGACAATTCAGACATGACATGACACGGAAATGAAGGACATGCCCAAAAGTTTTTTTTTTTCTAGCATCGATCTCGCCGGTTTCCGGCGAAGCATAACCGTTTTCCGACCAAATCGACGTCATTGCTTACCTACCCCACCAAAATGCTTAGTTCTACCTCAAACCTCCAATCCAAGCCCAAAACGATGATTTTCAACAAGTTTTTCATCAAAAAATAAAAAGAAAAAACGAAAATCTGAATAAAATATTGAACTCACCAGATTCCGGCTGACTCCTCCTGTTTTCCGGCTAGTTCAAGGCTGCCCAGCTCCTTGGAAAAATGCACTATGAAGGGCCCCTTTTTAAAGGCCCTTTATATCCCCCATTGGACGTTACTGCACAGGTTGTGCAGTAACGCTCAGCCTGTGCAGTAACGCTCAACGTTACAAATACCATTCGGGTGGATCTATATCGCTCAATGTTTGGTCTCAACCAAGTTCATTCATGTCATATGCAATGACAACAATAGTAGAATTCAAGTACATCTCAGCCATCAAGTATATATAAATTTCAAAACAATTATTAAATAGTTCCCAATCACATACATCACTAAGAAAATAAGGTAACATATTCACCTATATGAACCCTCAATCAGATTCAATTCTCAAAATTTAAATCATCTATAAATCACCTCAATTTGCACCTAGACAAATATAAAATGATCATCAAATTATAAACTATTCAATAACAAAATTAGTGGTTCAAAGCACACACAAATCAAAGTCTTTATGACCGAAAACCAAACAGAATACCATAAGTAGACCCTAAATGAAGTTCATATATCCAACTTCATTCTCATGATATTGATAATCTATACTTGACTACAAAATTGACTGCTTAAAATTGAGTCGGATATGGAGTCTAAGTGACCTCGAAAAAGCTTAAACAACTCAACTTGGGTCCATCTTAAACCTGTTTGGATCCATTTAAGAAACCTTAATCCACTCAATCCAAATCAGACCCAAAACCGTGTCATCTTGGACACAAGTTACCTGGAACAGTTCGTCTGACCTAGACTGACTCAACACGCCGAAATTGGAATTCTTACTGTCACCGTTTTGTGTTCTGAAACCATCGTTTTTTTAGTGTTGTTGTCCAAACTGATGGGTTGCTTTACCTATTGTATGATCCTTGTTGAAATTCTCAGTTGCAAAGCGGAGAGTGGAAGGGCGGAAAAAGACATGCACAACAACAAAAAAACATTAGAAAGAGAAGAAATGCATTCACGGTTTCCTTCAAATGTTTTAGTAGGAAGAACTTGTTTTTGTTTTTCTTTATAGAACTTGTTTTTGTTTTTCTTTGTAGTATTCTCTATAGTATTTATAGTGAAAATGGAAATTGGGTTCTTTTTTATCTTTAGGTGACGTATTCATGAAACCCGAGAATATAGCTTATTTTACCGTTTTGCATAAATTTATTGTCGAGAATGACAAAATCGGGGAAAACTAAAATGCATGAAAACCGCCCGAAAAATCCCCTCTTCCGGCGATTCTCGAATCCGACGACGGCAGCGGAAAGGCTTATTTTGGCCATCTTTCTTCCCTCCTCCTGGCCGAGAGGATAGCTAACGATCGGAGTTTTAGCCGAAATTGCATGAAATGAGCTAAAAAAATCCGATGGAACCCATCGATTTGCTGACCATTTCTCACGATTCTGACTTCCAAATCACTGGCCCTTCACGTGAAAATCATTCTCCAATTCGGAAAAGAGGTGTATGGAGCCTCTTCTTCATCTTGTTGAATGCAGCAATGCGCCGCCACCCCCCAAGTTGCACGATTGCCCGGTAGTCGGGAGACCAGCGTCTTCTTTGAGGATCGAGCTTGGGTCCGACCCAAAACCCTAACATTGAACCTGAATATTACACATGAAAAGTAACCACCAACCTTTAAGCACACCATGTAAGTTCTATATGTCATCATCTTTCAAGAATTAAAGACAACACTGTGTTGGTGTCGCATCCCTTCCATATTCCATATTAATCATACGTTACTTTGTTGTTTTCAACGCTTCATTCAATTGAAATCGTTTTAGATACACACATTCATTACGTAATTAGCAGGTTTTCGAAAGTCATTGGCCTACTCAAAAATCTTATCGCCATATCTTATTTTACTTTACCACTTTCATCATCAGATCTCAAATTAAAAAGTCTACGCGAAAACCAAAACAAAGCTGCTATTGCACCGAAAGCGCTAGCTCAACGGCAGGGCGCTCTAGCACCTGTTAGTTGATGGTGTGGAGTTCGACTCCCAGCTTCGGCCTCTCTTGCAACAAAAAAAAGGCCTATCGTTCAACACCAAGTAAAGTCGACTGCGTAGATTCTTTGTCAACCTTATGCTCTATCGTCAGATTTTGAAAGTAATAATGGCAGTTTTTTGGGTTGGTATTGTGCTCTTCAAAATAAAATATTAAAACAACAACAACAACAACTAAGCCTTTTCCCATACTAGACGGATCGGCTACATGGATTCTTTGTTTCCACGTATCCCTATTTTGTGCCATGTTAGCAGTTAACTCCCAATAAGCTAGATCATTCTTTATTGTTTCTTTCCAACACTTTTGTGGTCGTCCTCTACTTCTTTTAATACTTTCTAAATTTAGTTTTTCTAACCTTCTTATAGGTTCTTCTTTTGATATTCTTTCTATATGTCCAAACCATCTTAAACGATGTTCTCTCATTTTATCCTCTATTGGTGTCACTCCTACTTTGTTTCTAATAACCTTATTATGTATACGGTCTTTTCTTGTATGACCACTCATCCATCTCAACATCTTCATTTTTGTCACAGACATCTTTTGTACATGTTGATGATTAACTAACCAACACTCAGAACCATAAAACATGATAGGCCTAATTGTTGCTCTATAATATTTACCTTTTAATTTTAATGGTATCTTCTTATCACAAAGAATACATGATGCTCCTCTCCATTTTAACCAACCAACATTAATTCTATGCGTAACATCTCCATCAATTCTTTCATCACTCTAAAAAATTCACCCTAGGTACTTAAAACTTCCCCTATGAGGAATGCAATATGTGCCTATTTTAATTTTTATGTCCTCTGAAGTAACCAAATGATCAAACTTACATTCCATATATTCTGTCTTTTGTTCTACTAAGTCGGAGGCCTTTGCTTTCTAATGTTTCTCTCCATAGTTCCAATTTTCTATTAACTTTTTCCTTAGACTCCTCCACTAATACAATGTCATCTGCAAATAACATACACCAAGGTACTTCATCTTGAATATGTTTTGTTAACTCATCCATCACCATTATAAATAAGTATGGGCTTAAAGTTTATCCTTGATGTAACCCAATATTAACTTCAAAGAAGTCTGTCGTTCCTTCATGAGTCCTCACACATGTTTTTGCATTCATCATTCATGTCTCTTATAAGGTTAATATATGTCAATGGGATACCTCTTTTTTCCAAAGTTCTCCAAAGAACCTCCCTCGGTACTCTATCATAAACTTTTTCTAGATCAATAAATATCATGTGAAGGTCTTTCTTTTTTGCTCTAAAATGTTTCATAAGACGTCTCAAAAGGTGAATCGCTTCAATAGTAGATCTACCTGGCATGAACCCAAATTGGTTATCTGTTGTACTTGATACTTGTCTTAACCTACGTTCGATTATTCTTTCTCATAATTTCATAGTATGACTCATTAACTTGATACCTCGATAATTCGCACAATTTTGAATGTCTCCCTTGTTCTTATATATGGGTATAAGTGTACATGCTCTCCATTCCTCGGGAATCTTTTGGTTTTTCCATATTTCATTAAATAGTCTTGTGAGCCAAGTGATTCATATTTCTCATAGTATTTTCCAAACTTCTATAGAAATATTATATGGTCCTACCAATTTACCACCCTTCTTATGTTTAAAAGCCTCTTTGACTTCATTCTTTTAAATATGTCAGCAGAAATTATGGTTTATATACTTTTCTGAGTTGGCTAAATCTCCTAAACTAATACTAACATCTTTATTTTCATTAAAAAGATTATAAAAATAGTTTTTCTATCTATTTCTTATATCATCATTTGCCACTAGAATTTTTTCATCCTCGTCTTTTATACATCTAACATAATTAAGATCTTTAGTTTTCTTAATTCTAGCCCTAGCTATCCTAAAAATATCTCTTTCACCCTCTTTTGAGTTGAGTTTTTTATATAAGTCCTCCCAAATCTTAGTTTTTGCTTCACTAACGGCTTTTTTTGCTTCCTTCTTTGCTTTCTTATAAGCTTTTAAAGTTTCACTAGTTTTCTTAGCATAATGTAATTTGTAACATGCCCTCTTTGCCTTGATTTTATTTTGTACTACTTCACTCCACCACCAAGCTTCTTTTTGTGCCGGTACACCTCCCTTAGATACCCCTAACACATCTTTCATAACTTTCCTAATATGTATAGCCGTATTGTTCCACATATCACAGGGTGTGCCAACATAATTCCAAACATCTCCTTGCATAACTTTTTGTTTAAATATATCTTCTTTCTCGCTTTTGAGGTTCCACTATTTAGTTTGAGTAGCTCGATGCACTCTTTTCTTTTTTGTCCACTTTTTTATTTGTAAATCCATAACTAAAAGTCGATGTTGGGCGGTTAAGCTTTCTCCTGGAATTACCTTACAATCTTTACAACACGCTCTATCTTTTTTTCTACAAATAAAGTAATCAATTTGTGTTTGTGATAAGCCGCTCTTATAAGTAATTAAATGTTCATCTCGTTTTTTGAACATTGTATTGACTATAAAGAGATCAAATGCCATAGCAAAATTTAAAATCTCCCTACCTTCCTCATTTATATCCCCAAAACCAAAGTTTTCATGAATCCCTTGATATCCTAATGCCTCTTTACCAACATGTCCATTTAAATCTCCTCCTAAACAAATCATCTCCCTTTGTGGAATCTTTTGAAACACCTTATCTAACTCTTCCCAAAAAATTGTCTTTATACTATCTTCTAGTCCTACTTGAGGTACGTAAGCACAAACTATATTCAAAACCTTTGCTCCTAACACTAATTTCAACGTTATGATTCGGTCACCATATCGTTGTATGTCTACTACACTCTCCTTTAAATCTTTATTTATGATAATACCAACTCCATTTCGAGCATTTTCTTTACCTGAGTACCATAATTTAAAACATGTATCTTCTATCTCCTTTGCTTTTTCTCCAACCCATTTTGCCTCTTGTAAACATAGAATATGAATCTTTCTCCGAATCATAGTATCTACCATGTTCATTAGCTTACCGGATAATGTTTCGATATTCCAAGAACCAATACGAATCTTATTATCTAGGACTAGCTTCCTTACCCCCCGCATCCGTCCATAATCAAAATGCGGAGACCCTCTTTGAAAAATTTTCACTACATTCGGGCGGGAATATAGCGGGACTAACTTCTTTACCCACACCCGTCCATGATATGGGAACCCTCTCTGCAATTGATTTACTACATTCGGGTAAAAATGTAGTGGCCCTTGCTTACTTCTTACTGCATTCGGGCTCTACAGCACGTTGCTAGGCAGGGACGCCCCAAAGCAATGCTCATAATTTTTGTAATCCATGTTATAAAAATCCGACGAAGTTTGACGCTGGCTGTCGGAAGGCTAACACAACCCTCCTCCTTTATCCGGGCTTGGGACCGGCAATGCAAGGGTAATCCTTACATGGGCGGAGTTTCAAAATAAATATTAAATATTAAAAATATTATAGGTTACTTAAAAGAAAATTGCAGCTTATCAATTGCATATCTATGAATGTGCTGCATACCAAACTTATCTTATTTGGGTTATGGGTCCATGTTTAGTATTATTGGCTCACCTCTCTCAATATTCCCATCTAAGGCCAGACTCAATTTAATTACCGATCAAGCGTTTTTTTTCCTAAGTAAAGAACCTCAATTATAGCAATATTTCTAACTTATTGCACATACAAATAGAAGATAGAGCATTGCCTCACCTGGCGAAGGGGTGGACTCATAAGTTGAAGATCATGATCAAGTCTAGTGTATGTTAAAATTCTCTCTCTCTCTCTCCTCAACAGAACCTTTTTCCAGAAGCGGTTTGATCATTGTTTTGTAGAAGGCACTAACGTTTACTTGGTGATTACAACCCTTTTGATCAATGAACCGAGTTGTATGTGTGTGTGAGAGAGAGAGAAGGTTAAATGTTATAGAATGTGCTTAACAGGCTGAAGATATCATCTTCATGCTCAGCTTGGATGGCTTAATTTCAAACTAAAGGTAATCTTTATATATAGAAGAATTCTATCAACCCGAACGGATCCAGATGGATAGAATTTGGCTAATTGTAACCATCAAATAATGCAATTGGACGGTTTCGATTCATACAGGAATGTACTGTCAGACGATGTCAAACCTCCTGCTACGTCTCGTTGGCCATCAACAAGAGCACAGACGGCCATCAGAAAGTGGAACCGGAAGAACGAAAGAACTAAAAGAAGTAATCAAAACGGGAAAAGAATTACAGGTGTGCAGTGAACGGCCAGGATCTTGTGTAGAACTCAATCGAATTAATTCACGGGATCGGATTTCGACTCCAGTGGCTTCCTTGCATGCATGCGCGTAGGATCCGGGCCCACGATTAACAAACACCATCAATCAAACAAGTAAACGAAATGCAAAATTATCATAAACGAAGAAAAAATTCGTTCCGTTTGTGCATGGGATTCAATTACAAAACATGAGCACCATGTTGCATCATCGGTCATGCACGTAAGAAATCAGACGGGAATCTATCACCAACACATGCAACGAGAACGAAACAAGAGAGCAAGGAAAAGCAAGAACGAGGACGAAGATCAAATTCACTTTTTCATATTCAATCTCCCTTCACAGACCTTCATCCTCATGCAGATCAACGGCTGGATTCATCCTGCCCGGCTGATGAGCGGCGGTGCAGCACGGCTTCTTTGTTCTCTCATCCTTCGGAGTGTACAGGGGCATGTGGAACACACCATCCCCAAACGAGTCGCCGAAGGGGCGAGTGTTTAGAATGTGTGGGAACGGCACGGAGATGCCATGCACGACGATCTTGAGGTTGAACAGAACGTCCAGCGATCGGATAGGGACGTAGTTGATGCGCACGCCAGTCCCAGAACTTGTGACTACGAGCCTCTGCCCGCGCACCAGCGTCGGCAGCAACGAGCCCAATTGCAGGCCCGTGAGGTCGGCCCGTGTCAAGTATCGGTTCGGCACGACGTGGAACCGCACATTCTCGACGTAAGAGTGGCCGCCGGAGAAGATCGCCGAGTCGTCAAGCGCGAAGACGGTCATATTCCGGAGAGTCGCGAGCTCGCCGAACTTCACCCTAAAGGCCAATGCAAGAATGCCGTAACCACTCTCCCTTAAACGAATCATAGCATCCCGGAGCATCAACCGCATGACGGAGTCGGCAAATGGATAAATGTAAGGATCATCCGTCTCCATGGGGTTGACGTCCATATCCGAAACAGCACCGGCGGCCGAACTCGGGTTGCAGGATACAGGAGAGATCGGAGATCGAACCCCATGGATGACAAGAGGGCCGTTAATGTACATATCGGGTTTGACAATAGGGACGGAATTCACCAAAATGGGGCTGGTTGAGTTGAAAATGAGGCATCGGCCAGGAGTGAAGGTTTCAATGAGGGTACCCGGCTTGAGATCGATTAGGTGGTTGAGAGTGAAGATGCCGGGGACGATGTGATCTTTGAGACGGAGAGAGGATGAATTGTCGTCAGCGCCGGCATCGTCAGCCGGGGCGAAGATCGTCGCCGGGACATTCCAGGCAGTGAAGGTAGAGTCGGAGACAGAATGAGCTGCCGCAGCCATTTGCTGGTAGCCTAGGGAGCTCAGAAGAGAACTCAATTGGTGGTTGACTGAAGGGAGCGATGGTTGGGCTGCCATGGCAGCCTCTTGATGATTGAAGAAGCCGAGAGACGGGGTAACGAGGGTGGTGAGCAGCAGAAGGATGGCGCTCAAGAACGACGCCATTGTTGGGAATGATAAATCTTGCACTGAGAGAGAGAAAGAGAGAGTCAGCGAGAAAGGATGATGAAGAGGGAGGGAGGGAGAAGGAGGGTTTAAATAGAGTTCTCTGGCCGACGGTTATGGGTTTGTTATCAGAGAGAAGAAGTGAAGAATCCAATTGGTTTGGATATTGACGAAAGTACCCCTATTGGTATTTTCCTTAGAAATAAGGGCGGCTTTGCTATTTTATTGTTGGCTTAGGCTTCGTTATGGTAATTGTTCAGTACAGAATGGGTAGTTCTGAGATTACGCTAGCTCGAGCCGGATTTACATGGCGGCCAAACTCAACCAAATCGTGACCGTCCAAGTTCGTTCTATTTGCAATTTTGCACGGCCAAGATTGGCAGTAATATTGTCCGAAAGGGTGATATGTGGTTTGTCGTTTTGCGCTTGATCATGTGAGATCTGAACCGTTTAGCTGAATGCGTCTGGGCGTTCAGATCGAAGCTTCTGAGCCGTTGATCTGAAGTTAGCTTCTCGTTCTATGCACTGCAAGCCATGTTCAGATTCGGACCCGGATCCGAAGACGATACTTCAGGATCCTTAGACTTTATTTTTCTATGAAAAAAATAATCTCTAAAGACAACTGTCAGTTTGGCACCAATATAACGTCCTAGTGTAAAAGAGATTTTTATTTTAATAACGTGAAAATCCGCTAGCCTTGAAGATCAGTATGATACTGAAATTTACTATGATATTGAATATAATGTTATGGCACCGTTAAGTTCATTTGGGTTAAATCTCTAGAAATTTTTGTGGGGTGAGGCGAACTACCTATTAAAACCATTTGAAATGGAGCGAACTATGTATAGTGGTGATGGATTCAATTAACTTTTTCATTGATTTTATGATTTTCTCCCAAGTTCTTAGATTTCAACCTTTGTTGTATCTAGACATATTGCATGTTCCTGAAATTTCCAAATCAGAACCAAATTGAGTCAGGAACCGAGACTGGGATTCACCCGGTACGATTCTAGTCTTACCTTTTACATAAATAGAACCGTATTTGAACAGGAATTGGCAGTTCCAAACTACCAGTTCTACCATTATGGTATTTTTTTTAATTATGTAAATTTTAACTTTTTATTAAAATTACCTGTTCTATACAGTTTTGAACTGAAACTAGAGTCGGTAGTTCCAAAATCATAACCGGTATTGGACCGATTCGATTACGGTTCCTGATTTCGAGCTAACCGACACCAGACATGTCTAGTTGTACCGGAAATTCTAGTCACAACACGAACGAGAACCCATGATCATGCCCACTCAAAGTGACACCCATAAAGGTCAGGTTATGTTCGAATGAGAAATGAAAGAACAAATGTTATAAAATGGGAACGAATGCCTAGTGTTAGGAAAGCTTGGCTATGTTGTTGCTCAACCTTAAGAACAGAGTTATATTAGAAACATCAATTCTCTATTTAATTATTGATAAAAAAAAGATCATTATTTAATTAACAAAAAAAACTTCTTGAAACGTTGAGAAGTTGAGAACAAGATTTTGTAAAAAAGTTCAAAAAAAACACAAAATGGTTTTATGGTTTTATGAACATTTTCTTTTCTTTTTTGCATATAACAGGAGGAACACACTACGTTCAACTTGTGAGTCAAACACCCTAGTCAAGTGAGCTATCGCGCTTTGTGCAACCGAGTCACCATTTCTATCATTCTAGTTGTTGGCGTGTCCGCTCGTATCCCTGTAACTTTGCGCCCATAGATGGAAACCAATCAGGTACGAGTCGAGTCGTACCTGATTGGCAAACGCCCTGAGAATTACGAGACAGAATGTGTAAGGATACTGACTCTCTACCTTATTAAATAAAAGCACTCAAGGAATCCGAAGCGTTCGTATCCGTCTTAATTTTCAAACACTTGAAAAACTGACACAATATAATAACTAGCCAGAAATACTGAATGCCAATCAGGGTTCAGTTTCGGACCGGGTCCAAGTCCAACATCACAAATCCTGGTCTTGCTCGGGGTGCATCCAAGGCAACCAACAAAATTTGAGTCGAGTCCGGGTCCATACACGAGTGTATACTCCCAGAGTATGCGATGATTTCTATATACGTATCATATCATTACTGAATCTGGCTAATCCAATGTAAAACCCAACAAGGAAAAATCACATTCACACTATAATTATGTTATCAGTTTAGATCTATCCTGTTTGTGTTTGTATCATATCATTTTTTTTATCGTGTAGGGAAAAATAGGTCAACCCGAATGGTTGTTCTGTTGGTTTTGTAGACATATTTTACGTCTACAAAGCACTTGTATTTTTTTTATTGAGGATTAGTTGGGGAAATGTTTTACGGGTGAGGTATACTTGTATTTTGAATGAAACATATTTTACGTCTGCAAAACACTTGTATTTTTATTGAGGGTTAGTCGTGAAAAATATTTTAGGATGAGGTATACTTGTATTTTGAACGAGACATATTTCACATCTACAAGATACTTGTATTGACAGTTACCAATTAGGAATTTTTCATAATTCAAGTCAAATACATGCTTCACCTCACCTTAAAGCGGGTCTGCCACTGCTAACGGTTGTATGCACGGTGGTACCGAGAACATTAACTCAATGACAGGGTGCTTTAGAGCGGTCGCTGCTGGTGGGGAGGTCCTTCCAAGGGGTGTTGGGTGGGTTTGTTAGGCTTCGGCCTCTTCTTGTAACAAAAGAAAAAAAGAAACACAATACGTGAACGTGGCTACTTTTTTAGTGATACCCGTTATGAAAGGTGAACTTAAAGGTATCATGTTCTTCGAGTCAATATGAGTAAAACAATCATTTGTCATCTGCTACTTGTATTTACGTTGATCTAAAATGTTTTATCTTTTGATTATCCAAAAAAAGTCTCTCTTTTATTACGTAAGTTTTTTCTCATATATTCATTGAAGTTTTTACCCCTTTAACAACAATAGGGTTATATGTAATGCATTTATTCGCAAAATTCCTCTAAATGGTTGAGAGATATCAAAAAAATAATAGTTGAATAGAGTGCTTGAAAGAAAGTCTTATATATGTGATATATGCTAAAATCATGCTACCATATTCAAACAAATCTCTAATATGAAAGTGTATATTTTATTTTTTAATCTCAAATCACAACCATTCACTTCTCAAAATCGATAGTTAAGATTTCTTCGTCAATACTAACATCTAATGATGCTAGCATATACTAAGTTCATCTTTTATTTATACACACAGATGAACCGAAAAAATGTTTAAGCGAATTTAAGATGAATAGGATGTGCGCATTGGACTATTCTCTCTCTATATATATACCAATCAAACTGTAAAAATGTTTAAGTGAATTTAAGAGGAATAGGATGTGTGCATGGAATAAGCTATCTCTCTCTTTCTATCTATGTATATGTATATATATATGTATGTGCACACGCACACACCAAATTATACCAACCTGACACAGAAGAGAGATCAGAAGTACAAATGAAGTCTTCAATGAGTCGCTGGACACAGGTTGTCATCACGTATGGTCGTGAACCCAAATAACATTTACAGCTTTGATAATCCGTGTTACAGTGCGTATAATATTCGTTGTCTGCACTTATGCTCTCCATGAGTTGACTTTATTCATTAGTGAGCACGGATATTAACGGGCTGGATTTAGATACGTTTTGCTATCGCTTAAGATACCAAATCCAAATAATTCAGTTCAGTATTGGATCCGACAGAATCAGCTCCCAAAATTATATTGGAAAAGCAAGCATGCCATTGATACACAATCAATTTTTTTATTGTTTTAATAAGAAGAAAAACATCTTTTGATATTAAAATATTCAAAAGTTGTTCAATTAACAAACCAATCTAATTGTTAGCTTATGGGACCAATATATTATCAGACCCGACTTGGGCCCTAGGCCAGTTATGTTTTGGGTCTAGATTTCATGCCCAAGTTCATCATGGTTGGTTCGCGACAAAAGTCAAAGTCGACTTTGGATGGTTAGACATTGAACTGGTAATAAATTCAGTGTTAAGAGGCTTGATTTCATTAAGGTGAGTGGTTCGAGTCACAATCAGATCCATTATCCATTTGCCTAAAACTTGGATGTTAGCTTGATTCAATTACTGTCAGTTTAGCTTAGTGTCTGTTTAAATAGTTGTTCAATCGAGTTTGAAATGGATCATGGCACATTATGATTCTTCGGGGTCGTTCGGTTTTATCCGAACTACTTAGCTTGCCCAGAAGAAGTCAGGAAACACCATGTCAAATGCGAAATCCAAATCTCTCCCCAAAAAATATCCAAATCCAAATTATGACGGACAGGTCCGTCATATCGAAACTTAGTTGGGGCAAAACCTGGAAGAGATCCAGATATCCAACGAGAGCCCAAAGCCTCTCAAGCGTGACTAAGACGCTCCCTGACGGCCTCTTTCTCCTCAAACAGGAAGGAGCCGTAGAACGCGTAATACCGGAAACACCCCTCATGCAACATGCTATACCGGAAAAGTCGAACGGGTTGGACCAAGTTTAATCCAAGTCTGCCTTTAGAAGCTAATACAAGATTTGGATCTGGTTTTTATTGATTTTATCATGGAGAGACATCATATCTGGATCCAAGATAGACACGGCCCATTGTGGTTTGTCGGGAACCACAAATTGTGGCCAAACCGGTTATAGAACGGCTCCGGTTACAATTTGAACTTTAAACTAGAAAAGAATGCGAGAAAAAATATTCAAAATTACTCATGAGATGGTACCCAAACATGTTATTTTGAACCATTAATTCGGGTTTGATTGGAGGTGGAACCATAACACAATTTAAAAGGATTCTAGCATGATTCTACCGACTCAAACCATAATTTTGTTATGAATCAAGTATTTTCTTTTGTTATTCTCATCAACTTTTTCTCTTATAATTTCATCATGGGTTAAGATTTTTCTTATTTTAAAGCTTTTGTCGGTGACAATTTATATGGTGATTGGCTATTTGATGTATAATTTATAATTTCAATTATTTTGTATTAAAGTCTTTTCAATTCTTAATTGAGTCATTTGGTTTGAATTTGATCCACCCAGTTAAAACCTAAAGGATCATTTACTCTTTCATTTACCAGACCCTATTGGATCCGGTACGGCATCAGTTTGGGCCAAACAGGATTAACGTCCCTGGGGACAGACCGCCTGCCCGTTTGTCTGAACAAAAGGTCGGGAAACATGGGCGCCCGTCTCTCCCGTGGCGACCCTATTTGTCTATTCAACCGGTAGAAGATGGTTATTATCTGAAGAGACTGAGGTTAGGATGGTAAAATGAGGAAGATGCCATGGCTGTTCATCTGCCATTATTTCTGCTACACAAGGGCAAATGCGTCGCAGAGAGGAAGCGAACGTTGTTTGCTCTGTTGTGGCATTCTCACTACCCGTTGCTATGGCGTCTCTCATCTTGTTTCCCTCTCTTAGAGTTGCGGTATGCGCTAGGTCGTTCTGATGGGAGTCTTTGATCGATCTGTGAGTCCGCGGCATTTTCTCCTTATTCGCCTTTGGGTTTCTATCTTCTCCTTGCTTGCTTGATGCTTTCTTGTTGTCTAATTTATTTAGGGGATATCAGTGCGAGGAATTAGGGTTTCGAAAATGCTAGGGTTGATTTTTTATTCTTTTCATTGTGGTTTGCTCGTATATTCTTCTGGTTGTGTTTTGATGATTGAGGTCTGCTAATCTTGAAGGACAGAAGAGGTTTTGGGTGGGCGTGGTCGATTTTTTGTGGATTTGGGGTTTCCAATGGAGGTGTTTGGCGTGTTACTGTTGTTTGTCATTCTTTTTTGATACTTTTCTTTGATTATTTTCATAGAGATTTAATAGGTAAACGGAGAAGAAACTGTTTTCTGTTACTGAAAGGTTGTCATTGTGCAAATCTAGTGCATTTAATTGTTTGGTGGTTAAACTACTCAGGCAAGTTGAGGATGATCGGTCTCTGAAAGGGAAATATTTACATTTCTTCCTTTGTTTTGCCTAAAACTATCTTTAGATCTTTCGACTATCGTCCTTTTCAGGGCTTTGTTTTGGCTTCATTGTTTTGCAGCAATCCGGAGTTCGTCATTCTGAGCTTGGTGACGGAGTATTTGCTGCCAGTTGACCAATGGCTGATACGATCGATGTCATATTGGATTATTTGAGACGTCACCAATTTACGAGAGCTGAGGCGGCGCTTAGGGGGGAGCTTGTTACTCGAAAGAAATCAAACGGTGTACTTGTACATTCTGTTACGGAAAAGTTGGGCAACTTGAATGAGGGGAAAGATGATGGTACTTCAGATAGAGGTAAATACACTCTGGAATCGAGTAGATTAGGAAACCCTGCAAATCAGACTTCTGATAGCATTCGAGGCAACGACTCAGCTACGGAACTTATAGTCAAGGAGGTTGAATGCGGGAGTATCACGAATGGCTCTGATAAGAAATGGAAAACCAAATTTTCTGCTTCTGGAAAAAACATCAGCGGATCTGAGAGATACCCAATTGATGAATCTGCAGGAACAAGTGGAAACAATTTCGATATCCAGCAAGCAACATCGAACCTTCAAGGATTCAGTATACCAGGCCAATCTGAGGATCTTTATCCATGGACGTTTAGCGTGGGAACTGATACTAACTCGAAAGACTATGTGGCCGTTGTACCTAACTTTTCACATCTTCAAATATCTGCTCATCATGCTGCTCGCAATTTGAGTAAAAGTAATTTCACTAAGAGCTTAAAGACCTTCGACGATAGCTTTGGATGGTCACAGAACAGTAGATCACTTGGCTTGAAAGATCGTGCTGAGGGGTATGATAAAATGGAAACACTATCATCATGGCCTGGGTGTACAAGTAATGCAGTTGAAGGAAACCATGCTAGAGTCCAAAGGAGGGAACAAAATGAAGTTGATAAGACCCCAAAAGCTTTGGATTACATTCCTTTCGATATTTCATCTTCAGAAGGTAGCAAGCATGGTAGTCGCCATATCAAAGAACAATTACCAGAATATGCATGGTCAAAAAGTAGTGGCGCTTCTCAGCCGTCTCTTGAAACATGGAAAGAATGCTCCATTAAGACAGTTTTTCCTTTTCCAGCAATCGAGGCATCATCTGAGTACGGAAGCATCCTTGGTAAAACATCTGGACGTTCCGATGGTAACAGCAAAGCAGGGAAACAAGATATTGAAGAATCAGCCTTTTTTTCTTTGAGCAGAACCCATGCCAATCAAACTTGTGTGGATATGTCTAAAGATACTGCCAGACACACAGACATTGGAAACTTGGGTGTGTCTGCGAACAGTGAAGATCACCAGGAAGTGCTGCCACCATTGCCACCTGTCAAGCTTAAATTTGAAGAAAAGTCGGTGAATATTCCTTGGGAAGAGACGGTGGGGTGCTATGGGTTAGGACCTAAACCTCCAAACATGGATAGCGCCTTCTCTATCGGATCCTTTCTGGATGTTCCTGTTGGACAAGACATCACTTCGTCAGGTTTCCTCATAAACTAAACATGTCTAACCACATTCATCAGTTTTAGTGGTTATTTTGCATTTAACGGTTGCTGGGTACCTTTCTGTTCCGAGTTCTTTTGAAATCGAAAATGGGGCTTGAGATGAACACACATTTCACATGCTGCTGGAATGCTTCAATGTTTGCACTTTGCAGAAGTGGTTCCAATTTTGAATTGCTTCATTCAATCTATTCTAAGTTTGTTAATCCGTAAGCCCGAGGTAGGGTAGAGAGATAGATACTCACTCAAACCATATTTAGTAGTCCAGTGACGTGACCTGTTAGCATTCCTTGCAGAAATGCTTTCTTTTCACGGTGCATAACTTTTCTAATGGCTCTGAGTTGTCATTCGAATTAAAATGTTTCACATGTGGTGGTTTCTCAAAATAATGGCTGTAAATTGAAGGCGCTTAAGCGATCTTGCATTATAGTGCAGTTTCAATAGCGCGGTTTCTTTATGTAAGCTCCTTGTTCATTTATTGTTCTTGAACCCTGTTATTTGCATTAGTTACTCCTAATTTCTGTAGCAAGCACTAAGACTTCCCGTTGGTTGAAGCAGGTGGAAGGAAGACAGCTGGAAGTAGTTGGTTGTCTGTAAGTCAGGGGATTGCTGAAAATACTTCTGATTTTGTTTCTGTATTTGCTACAGCTGGCGGTGGTTTGAGTGAGTCTGTTGATTATCCAAATGAGTACTGGGATTCTGATGAATATGAAGATGATGGCGATGTTGGGTACATGAGACAGCCAATCGAGGATGAGGCTTGGTTTCTGGCCCATGAAATAGATTACCCTAGTGACAATGAGAAGGGCACTGGACGTGATAGTGGTCCTGATCGCCAAGAAAGGGTTCCATCAAAAGATGACGATGATCAGTCTTTTGCAGAGGACTCTTACTTTTTGGGGGAGCAGTATATCCAAGCCAAGAATATTGAGCAGGTTGCTGTTTCCAAGGACCCAATGGGATCCATGACTGAAATGTACGGAAGAACTGGTGATAATGATCTGATTGCTCAATATGATGGACAGTTGATGGATGAAGAAGAGCTGAACCTGATGCATTCAGAGCCTGTTTGGCAGGGTTTTGTTACTCAAACAAATGAACTTATTATTCTGGGTAATGTGGGAGCTTCAAGCAAGCATGGACATTCTGGGCATGATGATCTGTGCAACGATGAAGATCAACATGGTTCTGTCAGATCAATAGGTGTAGGAATTAACAGTGACGCAGCTGACTTTGGCAGTGAAGTCCGGGAAAGTTTGGTTGAAGAGAGCAGTGAAGGGGATTTGGAATATTTTCCTGAGCAGGCCATCATCACGTCAATATCAAAACAAGCACAAGATGAAAAAGCGAAAAGGTGCTTTGAGAGGGTAGGCTCTGGAAAAACAAAGGCATCTAAAACAGTACAAACTAAAGGCATTGTTGGGCCTGAAAATGATGGTTGTGCTGTAGGAATGTGCTATAATGATGGTGGATTTTTGTTTCCATATCCTTTGAGAACTGAGCAAGAGATGAAACCAGAACCCAGTAAAGTTTTCTGGTCAAGGAAAGGTGAAGGGGTGATTGTTGATGACGACCATGATGATGATGATTGTGGTAATGGTAGGATAGAGGCAGATGGCATGCTGGCTTCGTGGAGAAGAAAAAGCAGTGAATCATCACCTATCAAGAGATCAAGGGATGAAGATGTGACTGACACTAGAAGATCACCACAGTCTACATCCTCAGCGGTTTCCAATTCAGATTATTTTGCAGAGGAGCATATGAACAGTGCACAAGATGAGAAGGTAAGTGATGCTAGGGAAGAAGATGGAGCAACAACCCTTGAGGATGAAGAAGCTGCTGCTGTGCAAGAGCAAGTACAACAGATAAAAGCTCAGGAAGAGGGATTTGAAACCTTTGACCTCAAGATAGTTCACAGGAAAAATAGGTAAGCGTTGTGCCTTGATGGTGCTTGTTTTTATACTTTTCTAATTAGTTCCATGATGCTTTATCAAAGGAAGTTCCGGTAAGAAATTAGATTATGAAAATGGGAAAAGAGGAAGAGAAAGACTACAAAAGTATTGGAAGTAAACAACAAAAAATGATCTACCTTATGTTGAGTTAACTGTTAGCATGGTACATAATCGAGCTCTATGAAAACAAAGAATCCATGTAGCCGACCACATCTAGTATGGGAAAAGGCTTAGTTGTTGATGTTGTTGTAGTTCCACGATGTTTTATGTGCACGAGTTTTTGTATTCATAAACCACAGATGTTCAATTTAGTCTCTAATCTCCATCTTTTCTCGATAGTAATTACCCCTGTTTTCATCTAGGTTACTGCTTTTCTTCTTAGCTACTTCTACAATCGTCTCTAAGAGTTTATCTAATTCTTTGGCTATCCCATGGGTTAGGACGGGATTTGAGGAAGACAAAAATTTCCATGTTGTCCTGAACTCAGTAATTGCTGGGCGCTATCATGTTACCGAGTATTTAGGTTCTGCTGCTTTCAGTAAGGCTATTCAAGCACATGATCTGCACACTGGAATGGATGTATGCGTCAAGATCATCAAGAACAACAAAGACTTCTTCGACCAGAGCCTTGATGAAATAAAGCTTCTTAAATATGTGAACAAGCATGATCCTGCTGACAAGTATCATATTCTTCGACTCTATGATTACTTCTACTACCGAGTGAGTAAATTTGTTTTCTTTGTTGCTCATGTACTTCTAGGATTAATTGGACCACTGTATCCACTTTCCTTAAGGGTATAAAATTTCAGTTCATGTCTAATCGCTTTGGACTGATCCCACTATCTGAGATTTGATTTGCTTATTCAGAATATTTATTTTTGTCCAGATAGACCTTTGTATTCATCCCCCCATCTACCCCCACCCCAAAAGAGAGAGAAATAACTTGGTGCTTTTTGCACAAATGGTTGCATAATGATTTCATATCCTCGTCATAGATGGAAATCATACAACACTTGTTCAGCCTTTATCAACACAGGAACTGTAAAGCTATTAGAGTGGACCTTAGCTTTCGTGCATAGTACATATGCATAAAAGTTATCTTCGTATGCATCTTGCATTAGTTTTCCTATTTTGTTTTGACCAGTTGATTTGCAAGAATCCCTCTGTACAGTAGTACATGTGCATAGTACACATGCATTCTCTCTCTCTCTCTCTCTCAGACAACTATTACAGAGAGGTTTACTCTGTCGTATCCTTTTTCTTGCCAATGACATTACCGTGCCAAATAATGAGAAGCCTTCACAAGCACTTCATCAGTTTGACTATGCTATCTCGACATTATTGGCAGTATATTCTCTTTGTTTCTGTGATGATAGTAGTAGATTTTTCTTTCCCATGACATTAGAGTGCCAAATAGTTGAATCTGGCAAGCACTTAATCAATTTTATTGTACTACTACTATGCCCCTGTTGTTGACAGTTGCACTCTTGGAAGATAACCTGATGTTCCTTGTGAGCAGGAGCATTTGCTTATCGTGTGTGAGCTTCTAAAAGCAAACTTGTATGAGTTTCACAAGTTCAACAGAGAATCTGGAGGGGAGGTCTACTTCACAATGCCGAGATTGCAGGTATACTGAAAGTTTGTTGAAGGTATCTTAGATCCCTTTGTTTGCGTTTGAAGTTCTTTCCATCTAATTTTTAACTTCATCTTGCAGTCCATCACTATTCAGTGTCTCGAAGCCCTTCAGTTCTTGCATGGTCTTGGTCTTATCCATTGCGATCTGAAACCGGAGAACATTTTAGTGAAGAGCTATAGTAGATGTGAAGTTAAGGTCATTGACCTTGGCAGTAGCTGCTTTGAAACAGATCACTTATGCTCCTACGTTCAGTCTCGATCTTATCGGGCACCTGAGGTTATTTTGGGACTTCCCTATGATAAAAAAATCGATATTTGGTCTCTTGGTTGTATCTTGGCAGAGCTGTGCACTGGAAATGTAAGTCGACTTCAACCTTGAGTATCTTTGGATTTGTTCCTTTATTGGTAGTTCTACTTTTTCATGTGAGCCAAGTCTCCTTGGTAGTATTTTAGTGATCTATATCTGAGCTATTATGTGTTTGATATCAATTCTGGTTGAATAGCAGCCCCTGGTGCCCTGCACTGCAATGAAATGAGATTGAGCTCAGACTTTTTTGTTCTGATAAGGATTTATTTTATTTACCAACTGGTGTGTTCATGGTGGCATGGACAAATGAGGTCTCCTTAGGTGTTCTCCATGGGCTAGACAACATTATAGCTGGACATTTTACAAATTTTTCTTTTGGAAAAGAGAAATAAAAAGCTCAAAAGCAACATATGATCATACTTAACAAGCAGTTGAATAGTAATTTCAAAATTTCCGTATATTAACAAACTTTTGATACCTAAGCAAAGCTAAAAATAGAACACAACTATGCGACCATCATAAAAGGTTAAGCAAATGAAACAAAAACATAGTGATTGTTGTGTCTTTGCATTATATGATAAAAGTATCGAATTTCAGAGAACCTAGTGTGCGTGTACGTATGGTTCATCAAGAGTTCTTGGTGGATTTGTAGTAGCCATTTATGTAGTCTGACTGGTTCTGTACACTGTAGGTTCATGGTCTTGGTTTTCTTGTTTCAAAGTACGTGGTGAGTGATCCGTTGTTGGCCATCGACTGCATGATCAACGACTATATCACACACTGTGATGTCTGAAACGACGAGTTATTTTTATTGCTGCAGGTGCTGTTCCAAAATGACTCACCAGCAACTCTACTTGCTCGGGTCCTTGGTATCATTGGGTCAATTGACCAAAGCATGCTTGCAAAGGGACGTGATACATACAAATATTTTACCAAAAACCATATGTTGTATGAGCGTAACCAGGTGTGTATTATGATTTCTTTTCAATCGAATACAGTAGGTAGTTTTGTGCCTAAGCTTAGCATTTCTGGTCGAATCCACCCAACCCAACTAAGAAGAAAGGACCTGACTACCTTCCTGCAATCAAGCTTGCTTTCTTTTGTTGCTGTGGGTACTATACCTAGTTACTTCTCATATTTATTGAAAAATGTTGGAAAATACAAAAGATCCAAAAATCATTACCAAATATCTTTTGACTACCTTCCTGCAATCAAGCTTGCTTTCTTTTGTCCGTGATCCTTATTGCCGGTTTCTGCTGCCTGTTAGTTTGATTGTGTACACCGTCCTGTCACGAGGTCTTGTTGTGCTCTTGCACTAATGAATCATCAGTGGGAGCTTCCCAGAACCCAAGAAGTTGGCTTTGCCAACATCCTGGGGGTCACTTCGATGCTTCGTGATCCCTTCCCTACCATCTTATATTTATTTGGGAAGGTGGCCATTCAGTCAAACTCCGAGACCAGAACCCTCGCCTCGAAGACTTATTTCTGATTGTGCATAATTTCATACTAGCCCACGGGGACCAAAAGCTGGCTGGCGGACACCCTCCTCTTCAGGGTTTCAGGTCATGGGTGAATACTAGTTGAAAAAATTGATTTTCTTTAAGCAATGATGAATGCTTTATTTGTTGTTTCAGGATACAAACAAGCTGGAATACTTGGTTCCAAAGAAGTCATCTTTAAGACACCGGTTGCCTATGGGGGATCAGGGTTTCGTAGACTTTGTTGCGCATCTCCTTGAAATCAATCCAAAGAAGCGGCCCTCAGCTGCTGAAGCTCTTAAACACCCATGGCTATCATTTCCATACGAGCCGATTTCATCTTGATGGTCCAGGTTTGTTTTGCTGATGGTAGAGTACAGGATCAAATGGTGCTCGTCAAACCTTGTGCCTCGGTTCTTGCACGAGCATGGCGAGCCTGAATGTTGACTGTAACTGAGAACTGTAAGAGGCGCACCCGACTAAGCATTTTGTTGCAAGTAGGTGCGAGTCATGTGCCCCCCTGCTGCCTGGCTATATCAAAGTGAATTTCAGTGAAGGAGCGATGTTGTATCCTAACTTGTAATTTAGGTTGTAACTTTGCATGCACCATGTGTTCCTGGGTTCTACATTGAGGGTGAACTGCTTGTGTATATGCTGTGATTATTCTTTTGTTTTGGCCCAGGGCAAAGGCTGATGCTCTGGCTGCTTCTATGTCACCGGTCGCTTCCACATGAATGATGCTCATGCTGGTGGTGTACGTACGTGCATTTTTGTTCTCATATTATTCTGAAAATGGCATAAGTGTTCCTCTCTCTCTCTCTCTCTCTCTCTCTCTGTGTGTGTGTGTGTGTGTGTGTGTGTGTGTGTGTGTAAGTATATGAATGGCTACAATTTGTGGTGGAAAATTTGTTATGAAAATTTTCTCAGAGAAAAAGCTGACTATCATTTGTTCGATTCTTTTCTATAGAAGTAGACTTTCATACATTTCTCCACCGCTACAATTAGCCCGTTGCTGATGATATGACACAAGATCAAGCTCAATGGACTTAGAACCAGTTTTTGGTTGGTTCTAATAGAAAAAGGCAACCTAAAAATATATTATGTATATCGATTTGATTCGAGTGGAAAGATTTGGACCAAAAGGAAAACAATGGAATCTAAAATATTATGGTTGTGCACCATGTTCAAACTTTGCGCATAATCAGTTGAAATCGTAAAGGGAAACTTATGAGTAGAGGGCCACAAATAAACCTGTCAACAGCTGTTGTAGGAATGAGGCCAGGCACAGGCTGCATCTTCTGCTTGAAAACGGAGTCATACTTTGGCCTAACCCAACTAGCCTTTAATCTTGAGTGTCTTGATGTAATGGGTCATACTCCGGAGCTTGATTCAAACCATCCAACCCCGGCTTTTGGCTCATATCCTTCTTGGTTGCACTTTCTAAATAGACGTCGAGAAAAGTAGTATGATCTGGGTCAATTCAGATTAATCTACACATTTAGTTTTGCGCAACCGTGTCGAGAGGGAGATTAATCTGATTCATTTAGTCTTTTGTGCTTGAGAACCAGTGGAGTATCGTTCTTATTGAATCAAAGCAAAAGAAGCAAATGTAATGGCCAGGTCCAAGAAAGTAACAGGAGTACTTGTCTAGCCTTGTCTGCACTTGCCTACTCAATCACTGGTTTCTTGAGCCCACAATGCAAATCCAAGCATGTGCCGTTGGGTATTAAACAAGCTTTGGTTCAAAATTAGATGCATAATGACATGAATTTGATTGTATCGAAACCCTTGGTTCGCTCGAGTTCGGTCCATGTTCAAAATTAGGTCAGCTCAAACACGAACTTTTCATGTTGCACCCTTGTTGGATTTTTGTGGTGTTCCAAGTTGCCAGCAGTAGAAATAGATGTGACGCAGCTGGATCCAGATTTTGATGGAGCCAGGCCTTACCAGGACCAAAATATCATACTTTCGATTTAGAGTAATATGAGTTTGGACCTCATCTGCTCGTTTTCAATGTCAGAACTTGGATTCAAAATCAAACTCGAATGAAAACGCAACAAAAATATGAGCTGCGAGAGATTGGATCTAATCCAATTATGTTACCCTGCCCACCTGAAGGGACCCAGTTAGGTCTCGTAGTTTAGCACCGTACCTATCAAAGGAGAAAACTAATACAAACTTAAATAAACGAGACCACAACCAACTTGTGTCTCTTTGGAGACATCCGATAAAATTGGAACGATACAGAGAAGATGATGACATGCACAAATCGAGAAATGGTCCAATTTTTTTTGCCATTTTCCTGTATGATCTCGCGGTTTCTTTTGCCTGATTTTCTTGTTGGGGGTCTTATTCCTTTAATTCAAAGTTCAGATCTTTTTGCCGTCGTTTCGGTTTGGTTGCTGAATTCCGAGTGTGTTATTTTTGCTATGCAGCTCCTGAGGGTGTCTACGTTTCTCTTTCTTTTGCCTAATTTTCTTCTTAGGTTTTAATTGTTGTGATTTTCAGTTCAAATTCTCGGAAGGCACTCGTTCGCCATGAATTTGGTTGCTTATCCCGCTTTGCCGCTGCTAATTGGTGATTCAGATTTTAGTTGCAGCTATTTGTGAATTATTTTTCTTGCCTTCTGATGCTCCGAAAGCATTCAGGGTTCTCTCCTTTCTTCGTATAAGCTAGTGACTAGGGTTTTGAGTGCTTTGATTCTGGGTTAGAGTTTTCCTCTATTGAGCTTCTCTGAAGTGAATGAAGGTTCAATTGGGCAATGAACATAAGGAGGTTTCGAGGGGATTCACTATGTGTTCGTTATCTAGTATTTGATAAGTCGTTGTCGAGTGGAGGTATTAAGCAATCCACGAGTGAGCCCTAAACGGTGGAGGCTGTGATTGGGGGTTAGCGGTGTAATACATGATAAATACATCTTGACAGGGTTTAGGGCACGTAATAGCATTCTTCATTGTGTTAATACACTGATCGTGTGCTTGAATTGTAGCTCTTATTTTCTTGGTGAACATTTGAATCTTAGTTTTATTTTTTCCTCTTGGTTCGAGAAATTTTGAATTGTAATAAGGCCAAGCCTTTTGCCAGTGGATTATACGTTAAGCATTTGCAATTTTCAAATTCTTATAGTTAGTTGTTGAATACTAGCATGGATGGATGAGGTAGATGGGTACAACTTATACCATTGATATTGGTTAATTTTCAGAAAACATCAAAGAAAACTATGAAACAGAAGAATCATCGATGGTTTCTTTCCTTAACAGGGAGAATCTATCTAATGGGAAAGTTATGTGTTTGCTATGATGATATTCTAAACCTGATATCACGAGTTACAATTTAGTTTACTTGAGTCGGTTAAGTTTTGGTTCATTGAAACATTTGAAAACTACTCTAGTTTGATCATTGACCTGAAAGCATCTTTTTCTCAAAACTGGTGTGGTTGAAAGTTATCAACTTTACCGCTTTGAGCCTTTCAGGTTTTATTATTCTGAATAATCTCTCCTATACATCCCTTCAACGAGTCTGGGGGAAAATCTTTAGGTGAGGCCCTACTGATTTTCCTTTGAGAATAAGAGAGGACTTAATTCCATTCTCACAATATATATTAAAACTTGTTACTTTCAAGATGCATGCCTTATCTAGCAGGAACATCTTAGTTTTTGTCACTATTTCAGCTAAGTGGAAAGGTATGATTGAGCCACCCGAACTACTGGATTTGCGATATGAACGAGCCAAAAGAAATCAAAATGCTGGTTAGTCTTGGTCAAAGTTCAAAGAACACTTGATCTTGGTACTTTTATCAGTAGAACAGGCATTCCATGAGTTATATAGTCACTGTTTCTTGCATGAGAGGATGCACGTTATGGAGATCTTTTCTTGCATCAGAGAAAGCAAAGATTGTCAAATCTTGGGTTTTGCCTTCTTCCTTTTTGGGATGGTGGTGGTGGTTATGATGGGAGGCTGAAGCCTAACAATGCACACATGCATGCACCTAGAGTGTTAGCTCACGTGAATGACTCTCCGACACCCACTTGCAGGTGGCAGGTTTATCTGTTTTATTAACATCGTTACCAATATAGATTAAAACCTTGTAAATTCACCTCCAAAGTGAGAATCCATGTGCTTACCTGAAAACACGACAGGAATTGCTGAACTCACATTGGCAACCTAGGTTAACTTCATGTGTCTGCTCTATAGTGGTACTTCACTTAGGAGGAGTATCCTCTCCAATATAGGCAGGATACAAGTTCAGATGAGAAGTAGGTATGCAGCTAGGATACGATTACCTGAATTTTGAATATTTTTGGTGTTCTACTGTTGTTTTTAGGAAGGCTGGTCAATTATACATTGTTAATGAGTAATACTAGCCTATGAAGTTGAAGTCTTGACCAATCTAATTTATTGCACCTGCTCATCCAAGTTCCACTTAACCTCCTCTCTAAATGTTTAAATTATCTTAAATGATTCTCTTATTTTATTTTCCATCGTTGCAAGATCAACTTTTTCTCAACTAGCCTTGTCAAGAATCAAGTCTTCCCTTATATAACCACACATCCATCTTAACATATTTGGTTTTACCATAAACAACTTTGGGTATCTTGGGTGTATCTTAATGATTGACTTGTCAACACTCGAGATTATAGAGGATATTGCTCTTATTGCTGATTTTATTATTTACTTTTCAACTTCAGTACATTCTTCTTAATTTTAATTATGTTTTCTTGTCACATGAAACACCATATGCATTACTTCATTTTACCCTGCCTACAATTAACCTTATGTGTGTGACATATCAATAAATTCTCTGGTATTTTTCAAATGCTGTTTTAGGTACTTGAAATTGTCTTTTTGGGTTGCAATGTACATACTTTTAACTTCCACTTGATTCAATGTTGAACTTGCATTGTGTAGATCTATATTTGTTGTAATACAACAAAAACAAAAACAACTAAACCTTTTCCCATACTAGATGGGGTCGGCTATATGTATTCTTTGTTTTCACATAACCCTATCATAATTTGTAGAATCTATGGTAAATAAGTCAGACAAAGTTTTACGTTGGTTGTTAGAAGCCTAACGCAACCCTCCTCCTTTATGTGGGCTTGGGACCGGCCATGCAAGGGTGATCCCTTACATTGGGCAGAGTTACCACCATGAATTAAAACAAAATAAAATAAATTAACCTAGTGCTACTAAGCTATGATGCATGAATGCTCCATTTATGAAGTACCCACATTGGGTATGTTGGTAGTATACCAGAACACTCTGGTAGGTTTTTCAAAAAATTGGATTTTGGGTACATTTGAGTATGCTAATTGATACTCATACCTATAATTTTTTTTTGTATTTTGTTATTAATAGATCACGTTTATCTACCTATATAGGTCAATTTGATCCAGGAACCGAAAAGTGTCATGTATTTTGGATGTTGAAGCTATATGTTGTAAAATTAGTATTGTTATAAGACGTCACTTTCTTATTTTGTGTTGTTATATTTCTTGTCGGAGTTGTATCTTATGTTAAAATTTTATACATTCCAATTAATATGTTTATATTATGTTTTTATATTCAATTTTGTGCAAGTTCAACTTCTTATATACATATATACATACATATTACACACATTTATTTATTTAGCTATTTATTTTCTATAGTTACGTATATAACTTTTATTTTTATATAGTGGTGCACCCGTACCGTTAGACCTTTTAAGAATTATCATACCGATACTGATACAGAACACCAGTACCAATGCCCATAGCCATCAAACGTAGCTGTAGAGCATTCATGGATTATTATTTAGATTTTGTTGCAGAGAAGACACCAAAGTTAGCATCAAAGGAAGTCATTAATCACAGCATGTTTAAGGCATCCAACAAACATAAGTTCTAGTACTAAAATGGTACCGTATCCTCCCATTAGGGCCATTACAGATGACACTGCAAACATTACCAACCTGAAAGATCCAAGTCTCATTTATATTACAGATGACACTGCAACATCTGTATTTGTTGTAATAAGTTGAAAAAAAAATCATTTATGAGGTTTCTCCGTGGTTCAAGTTTTATGTAAAACTCTCTTGTTTCATCCACCAACATAATGTCATCTTCAAATAACAAATATCAAAGTAATTCTTAATGGTACTTCGTTTGTTTATCCATGGCTAAAGTAAAAATAACGTGAGCTTAGTATTATCTCTAGTGTAATCTGGTATTAACAGCAAAAGAATCTGTTCTGCCCTGTTAAGATTGTTTTCCATCATACATGCCCTTTATAAGGCTGATACGTGTAAGAGGTAGTTCTTTCTTCTCCTCGATTCTCCAAAAATATCTGTTTGGACTACTTTGTACTTGTTTATATCGATGAATACCATGTAGGAATTCTTTTTGTCTCTAAAGTAGATCTTCTTGGTATAACTGTATAAGTTTAAATTGGTTCCATGTTGTACTAGATAGTTGTCTCATCTTCTTTCAAATAGCTCATCTTCGGAGTTTCACGATTTAACTCATCAACCCAATTCCCATAGAATGTCATGCCTCTGGATAGCTTCTTTGTTCTCATGTATGAGTATCACTTTCCTTTTCATCTATTGATACTGCATCTTCTAGTTTCTTGTATATGATATTAAGTAATCTTTTTAGCTAATTGATGATTGTTCTACTCCTATAGGAATATTGTTTGACCCATCAACTTATAACATTCAATTTAATGTGTTGCCAGATATCAAGATTTATTTATGCAACTAAATTAGTCAGCTGCTCTAGTTAGTTTGAATAAAACTCCAATTAGAGGCTTACAAATGTAATTCTTCCTTGTGAGTCTGTGACAAGAGTTTTCTCTTCCTCTGTCTACAATATATACATATATATATATATATGTGTGTGTGTGTGTGTGTGTGTCTAGATTGATACGTGTCAGTGTGTGTATTTCTGTACTTGTGTGCATGCATGTGGTTATAAATTTGGAAGTTCTATGTCATGCACCTGCACCCCATACCCTGTGTGACCTACTTTTTGCATAAATAAGTGTAAAGCCTTTTGCACTGCATAGCTCTCAATAGCCGATTTTCATTGCAACTTTTTTTCGCTTCTTAATCTTTCTTCGTGTTGTCTCTTGCTCTTCTATTTTGTCTGCCTGAGCATCAGTCATCAATTTACTTCCGTTGCTTGGTTATGCATATTAAGTTCATTCTTTCGGAAAATCCTTTTCAAGGTAATCATAAATGCTGTTCCTGGGCTTTTACTGGATACATCTTCTGATAATGTTATTTGCTCATGGGACTCACTTGAGTCATCCATACTTGAGGGTCTACTTATGCTGTGTTTGCTTTTTTCTTCTTACTTATCTTGAAGCTTTGCGTTATTCGTGAATCTTCCTTTGAAACGCCTTGGACTTCTCAGTCTTCCCCTTTTATTCTGGCATTTCACTTCACCAAGCAGGTCAGCAAAGGAACGGGTGCATGACAGAGCTCATGGATAGTTTGGGAGATCTTTGTAGAGTAGGGAGTATTTTGGAAATCAATGATAATTTAGCGATGTATCTTGCACTTTGTGACAACTTATAACTGGGAGAGACTGGAATCGGTGGTTTTATATATATTTAAAAAAAAAATAGTTTGAAAATTTTAATGCTCTTTCTACTCGAGTTGAAACCAAACTATCATTGATTTCCAGTTAAAGTCATGATCGCCATGTATTGCATACGATATGTTATCAAAATAAACCTCACATTGCAGACCTTATGGTACTCATATTGTGCTCGGGGTCCTGTCACCTGTGCTGTCATTTCAATGTGGGACCTGGATCTGAGCTGGATTAGCCTAGACCCAAACCAGGTCCGATCCGTGCAGACCCTTAATTGCTCCCATGTAGCTTTCATGCGTCACTGTTAAACATGGCGTGCCGTTTCCAAAGATTTATGACGGCACTCTTGCAATGGAAACGCAGTTAACTTGCACAATTACCTCTGCGTACACACGATCTGACGCAAATGATGGAGACGAACCAACTCTATTCCGTTTCTTTTCTGACGGTAAAGTACAAAAAACTCCCAATTATTACACTATACAAGAACCCACCTGCTTCACATCTATTTACAAGAACCAGTGCGATTTTTAGTTGCTGCCTGAAGCAGCAAAAGACTCTTGCTTCTGGCCGTACAGCAGGAATTTAGCTCCCTTTCCTCTGGTGGGCCGATAATTTTCTTCGTTCCAGAGATCAGTTCTCTTCCGGTGACGGGTCACCGACGAACAAGGCCGTAATGCTCCTACCACCTTTGTAGATAATTCGATTACGGGAGAGTGCTTTGTATGAGACACTAGCCAGGAAGCTTGTTACCACTTAGGAGATTCAGCTTTGAAGATTTATGTACAAGAAATTTAATTAGTGAATGTGACTTGGCTTCCAATATTCAATGCTGATCACAAGTATGAAATCTAAGGTTAATTAATGCATGACAAATACTGGTACTTATGGGGGTTGTCACTACATAAATTATGTTTTTTCTTAATCATTTTGGAAGACAGTATGATGCAACACCCAATGTAAGTTCGAGGCTTTAATTTGTTGTGTTGCTATTAGGGGTTTCAATTAGGGTGGTAGAGAAGATGAGCAAAAAGAAAGAGCAGGGGCTCTTGATGCCTTACCATTTTACCTATTTTATATTTTCTGTGATGAAATAAACAAGATTTTTTGTTTGTCTCGAATGGCCTTCGGATTATAAACATGATTTGTTCGCATCATCGAGTCGGCCAACTATGTCAATCATGCATGTTTTATAATAGAACACACAAAAAGAACCAACTAGTTGGGTTCCCTGCACCAATGGCCTAAGCTCGTTTGGTAGGACTTACTAATCTTCTTGATCCAACAACATAGAAAAGAAAATGAAAGAAGTGTAAATTGTCATTGTCGTGGATCGGCTAGCGAGTTTCTTATTTCAAGGTTAAATTGACTGTGGTTATCGAACTCGCCACCAGTGTAGTGGGAGTCAGAGAGCCCTACCAGGTGCGCCGACGATCTAGGTGCAAATTGACTAGTTTAAGTGGGTGGGTGAAGGATACTTAGTCTTCTACCACCAATCTTATTAGTTAGTGGTGGAGCTAATATTTTCCTCTATTAAAAGAATAATTAGTGTCGCTAATGACACGGAAGTAAGAAAAGGTTAAGATTTGCCCATTCCAGAAAATAGGCTCCCATGCTTTAGACCTCCATTCACCTCCACAACAGTTCCCACTAGCCAAAGATGGTTCTTTGGTCTCAATTTGTAAATAAAAACTTGTTACATCGTTGTATATACCTCAACTTATAAATGTTGAATCCATGCAGAAACTGGCCACTCGATAACTTACAATAAACAAATACAAGTTGCATGGTTGTAAATGCCCAGCTCAGCTAATACAGTATATTTACAATAATAACTACAACAACTAAGCCTTTTCTCATACTAGACGGGGTCGGCTACATGGATTCTTTGTTTCCGCAAATCCCTATCGTGTGCCATGTTAGCAGTTAACTCCCAATAAGCTAGATCATTTTTTATTGTTTCTTTCCAACACTTTTGTGGTCGTCCTCTACATCTTTTAATACTTTCCAAATTTAGTTTTCTAACCTTCTTATAAGTTCTTCTTCTTATCTTCTTTCTATATGTCCAAACCATCTTAAACGATGTTCTCTCATTTTATCCTCTATTGGTGCCACTCCTAATTTGTTTCTAATAAGCTCATTATGTATACGGTCTTTTCTTGTATGGCCACTCATCCATCTCACATCTTCATTTCTGTCACAGACATCTTTTGTACATGTTGATGATTAACTGCCCAACACTCAAAACCATAAAACATGACAGGCCTAATTGTTGCTCTATAATATTTACCTTTTAACTTTAATTGTATCTTCTTATCACAAAGAATACGTGATGCTCCTCTCCATTTTAACCAACCAGCATTAATTCTACGCGTAACATCTCTATCAATTCTTCCATCACTATGAAAAATTTACCGTAGGTATTTAAAACTTTCCTTTTAAGAGATGCAATGTGTGTCAATTTTAATTTCTATGTCCTCTAAGTAACCAAATGATCAAACTTACATTCCACATATTTTGTCTTTGTTCTACTAGGTCGGAGGCCTTTGCTTTCTAATGTTTCTCTCCATATTTCTATTAATTTAGTTTTATTACTTTATAATATAGTTCAATATAATGATTTAAACTAGTTATTCTGTTGTCTAAGTTGACTCACAAAGTAACGAGTCAGACCCGATTCGTCCGAGTCAGCTATAAGGACTTCTCGAACAGTGTGGTCATTTTTGACAGGAACTGGTGCTCTCTGGTTACTAGGAAAAGGTTTCAAATGTAGAAATTTTCCTTTCTGCGGTCCACTACTGATCAGGGCCATGAGGTATGACACTTTCTCTGGCTGAGATGATACATCTTTGACATCCACTACCTTCCAGTCACTACCAGCTTTCAGGTAGGATTGCAACGTTAGTGGCTTTCAGCAACCTGGGTCAAATTATTGTTGCCCGATAGTGTCTCGGATTCTTCCAAACTGTAGTTCGGAGAGAGACCCTAGGGTGGGCTGGCTCAGCTGAAGCAGGCCCAAACCTGCCACACCGTCCTCTCCAGTTATGCATGATCAGCAGCAACCAGTTCGCCTATGATTTGGTGGGCTGGACCAAGCTGGCACGTCGTCATCGCCGTCGGTGCCGGGTGTGACTGATGGTGCTGTGTTTCCGGCATCTGAGACTTGTAACAGCCAGGCGACATGCTATTCTTGTAATACATTAGTGGAGGTACATGCATTACATCCTTTCGTTTTCAAATAACCATGGCACGAGGTGAAGTGTAAAGTTGTGACATAACTTATCCAGCGATGTAACATAGTTATCTTAAGAGTTCTAAACGTGTATGCCTCCTCATTCAAATTAAACTGGATTACATAATCCAAACTCTGGGTTGGGTCTGGGTTCGATGTACATTCACACATTACCCGACCCAGTTCCAAACCGACCTGACCCAGAATGCTAATGGTTCAATATAGTAGTTACCAGTACTGTGGATTCGGGTCCTCAGCTGCAACAAATGCACACTCACGTGTTAATCACCTTTTCAAGTGCTTGTGGTTAAGAATCAAGGACCCGTGAGCTCCTGTACCTTTCGGCACCGATTCTCCTGGTCTCTTTCACAATGGAGCTCCGTTGAATTGGGTCGGGTCTGATCCAGAAACGGTTCCTTCCTGGGCCGACCAGGACGAATCTATATTTGGTACGACATAACCCACATTTAGCTCGTTTAGTTAGGTGTATAGAACTTTTATGTAAATATATGTCAGAAAGCCATGCTAATAGATGATTCAGTAGTAAGCAACACGCAGTCCCGTTGGGTAAGCACTGGCCCTGACATCAAACACCCCTTAAATGATCTGAACTAAGCCGGTGAGAGTCGGGCTGGTCCACTGTGGGGGTAAAGGTCTGTTAGCTTTCGTTTGCTCCATTCACAAGATTAGAACTCGAGACCTTGCTTAAGGGAAGCAGGGCCCAATCATTTGAACCAACTAAGAATTGGTTCGTAATTTGAGTCTTATTAAACTTTTATTTCGTATAAAATCAGGTTAATATTTATGACGTAACGGGGTTGCACTTGCATCTTTTTAACCAAAGTGGGCGGGAGAGGGAAATCTCACCTATTTAACCTCCATCAAGCTGGATCGGGCGCGTGTCGTCTTCCCTCTTCGTCTCCTCCTGTCGTCTCTGCAGGCACTCTTTGGTTCTCTACTTGCTATCTGCTCCTCTCTCTTTCTCCTCCCTTTCGATCCGTATCCCGTAGTTGCAGTCTCGGATCGCGTCGCCACTGCGGTTATTCCGTCGTCGTTTGCGTGGTTTCCGCTCTCGTTTCTCCGAAGAATCTGCGAGGCACGACGACCTCTCTCTGTCTCGGACGAACTGCGGGAGTTCTGGGCTAGAGTTGCGGAAGAAGGATCGCCGTGACGGGACAACCTTCCGTCGATGAATTTTCCGTCAGAATATTCAAAGGTCGCAGCTAAAACGTCCTCAATCTTCGATTAATCGACGACTGCAGGGCGTGCTTCTTCGCTTAAGTAGAGGCTCTCCCCCTTTAGCTTTTCTTTACCCCTCTTTCTTTTTTCCTCTATTTGACGCGTAATTGCTTGCTGGATCGCGTCATGATCGCAGTTTCCGTCATCGTAATCGTGTTTTCTGTACTTATACGAAGCATTTCGGCGGAAACGACGATCCCTTTGGCGCTGAATAATCACGGGGATCTCCGTGTTAGGATCGTGGCAGGATGGCCGCCGTGACGGAAGGGCATTCAGTTGATGAATTTCTCCGTGAGGAGAGCTCGGCAGGGCCTGAGGCAGCAGTGATCTTTGCAGGATTTTCCCTGGTTCTTGGGATTGCTTGCAGGCATCTTCTTCGCGGGACAAGAGTTCCTTACACCGTCGCTCTTCTCATCCTTGGAATCGCGTTGGGCGCCTTAGGTCTGTTGCTCTCTCTCTCTCTCTCTCTCTCTCTCTCTCTCTCTCTCTCTCTCTCTCTCTCTCTCTCTCTCTCTCTCTCTCTCCCTCTCTCCCTCCTTCCCTCCCTCTCCCTCTCTCTACGGGGCGATCGGTCAGGTCATGTCATAGGGCCCAGGGCCCCCGCGTGTGCCTCTGAGTGTAGATGCTAGGAGTGAGTGTGTAGCGCTCATTCTGGATCATTTACACTTGCTGGTTCCTTTCTCACTCCATAGGAACTTGTTGATATTTTATGATCAAGGATTTAATTCAGTAAAGCTTAATCGTCTCACACTAATCGAATTTGCCGTAAGATAACATTCTGAAGGTTAATATGTCTCTACGTGATCTTTAGATATTCTGCTTCCTATTGAAGATTTGATTGTATATTGTATACTATGCGATTTGTATGAATCAAATTTATGTAAGAAATAGCTCACTTCGCTGACTGATTTTATTTGTACAATCAAACTTTCATATAAAAGGCTTTAGAAGTTTAATGAATCGGAAAAGAGACTGCTGTTTGCGCACGCTTTTCTCAAATAAAAAAATGAAACCGAAACCGAGGTGACAGCTTAAGATTTTTCTTTTGTATTTTCATTTCACCAATATTCATTAGTTTAGATAATTCCTACTAATTTGAGCCTTGGTTGACAATTTGAGTAAGATGTGTTGACTATTCTTTGCATTTCTTTTCTCCAGCACATGGATCAAATCGGTTGGGTCTGTTGGGAGAAGGCGTTCAGCTTTGTGAGTAGGACTTTTGTTCTATCTTCTTAATTTAGGGACCGGACCATAAGAAATTGGCCATTCAGTTGATAACAATGAAATGTTTGAGTGGTGAGGAGCTTCCAGGCAATTTTAAGCGATCTTAGTCAATGTTTTCTTTGTGTTGACTTGTAGGGTCACAAATCAATCCCACTCTTCTGCTTGCTGTTTTCCTTCCGGCACTGCTCTTTGAGAGTTCATTTGCCATGGAAGTTCATCAAATAAAGGTAAACTCATTGAAGTAATTGGTTCTTATCTGCTGATTATGGAGGAAATGCTCATATAGGGGACATGTATCCTTATTTATAATTCAATACTGGAGGAATTAACATTATGTAAGATTCATCGCTTCATTTAACTCTTACACTGAAGTACTTCTACCTTGATGCTTTTAGTAGAGCAAACTTTCAAACATCAAAATGAAGCAGTGCAGTATATTTTTGATAAAATATGTAGAGGGAAGTTTTTTTAGAAAACTTGACGTCTCTTTCATCTAAGTATCTGATGAATATGGACATGAGGATGACTTTTCGTGAACTTCTTGTAGATGATGCATTACTTTTAGTCCTTCTTGTTTGATTGGCTATAATTCATGTTTTCCCATAACTGCCCTTCAGCTTTAAACTTACACATGTAAGGCAGCCTACCACCCTTGTCACCACCTGTTTGAAGCAAGCAAGGGTGCGGGAACACTTGAGAGATAAATGACTCAAAATCATAGACACACCAAGCATATAAAACTATTTTTCTTCAAATTGTACAAATAAAAAACATGATAATAAAAGAGGAGAATGTTGTTCTATGTACAGTTATACACACGAAGAACAAAGAAAGAAACACTAGTATTGGCCAAGAGCTATATAGCCTCTTTGTATTGGCTATCCAGCTGGAAGTAAGAAGTCTACTTTTGACGTTATTGGTTCCATAAAAGGTGATATTGGTTACAGGGTGTCACTTCTAGAATTTGTGCAAGTTGAATAAGAAAAAAAAACTTATTGACTGTGTGATATTCTTATCTCTTAAATTGCATGTCTTATAGGATATGCAGATATATTCTGTTGCCAGCAGCATGTAAAGCTTAAAAAGTGTTAAGAACTTAACATAAATGTTAGTCAAATCTTGGTAATTAATTAGGCTTGGGATGGAAAAATCAGGATGCCTTCTAGTTGACATAGATACTGTCTGGTGCAACGCATGCTACTGGGATACCACCTGTGTAACTGGATTTTGGTTTAACAAGAGTTGAGACATACATATGTGTGTATATATGAATGTCCACATACACATGCTTGCCCATATTCATTTGGCTGTTGGTTCTCCTACATGCTAAATCACGTGTCGTATAAATCCTCTATCTGTTAAAAAATGGCATGGAGCTGTGTTTTCAAGGTGCATTTGATGTGCTTGTCTTGTCATTGGCTGTACTTTGGGTTGTTAGTTGTCTGTTCAAGGACATTGTTGGTTCAGCTCCTTTTGTTTTGTTTTATTTTTTTCTTCAAATATTTCTGGTCACACTGTCCTGTATAATTATAGATCTGTTGCTGAAGATTCTTGATTCAGTTCAAGTACGGAATTCTTTCCTTGTGGAGTCTGTTTGTGATATAGCTAATATTGTCTAGTTTGCATAAATTTTCTCCTGCAGAGGTGCATAGGCCAAATGTTGCTCCTTGCTGGCCCTGGTGTGCTAATATCAACTTTATGCCTTGGAATTGCTATGAAGGTATGTGTATTATGACATTTAATATTTTCAGTTTCAAAAATTTGCTTTTTTTTGTACACCATTCAATTTGGTGGGGCTTCTATTGATTCATATTGATGGCATCCATGTTGTCAATTATAGATGACCTTTCCATACAATTGGACCTGGAAAACATCATTATTATTGGGGGGACTCCTTAGTGCTACAGATCCTGTAGCTGTTGTTGCTTTACTGAAGGAGCTTGGTGCAAGCAAAAAATTGGGTACCATAATTGAAGGAGAGTCATTGATGAATGACGGGTAAGAGTTATAGTTGTCCAGTGATTTCATGTACTGTTATTATATCAGCGATTTCGATAATGTATCTAATCATGCATACTTCAAAGTTGATCCTCCTAAATGCATCTCTCTTATCTGATTGTGTATTTATTCCAAAGCTCTGTTAGTCTTTATGGAAGCAAGCTTGAAAAACCATCCTTAAGTTCTAAGTAAATGTTTATATGCTATATGCTTCTCAGATTCTGGACATGCTTGTGTGCTTAACAGTGTGATCAGGTATTTGTCAAGACCATTTCGTGATAAGACTCCAATGAAACTTGGCCTGTGTGTACTTTGTGGGCTAGAGGAACTATTCAAACTTATGACTCGTCCATGATTTGTATTTTCCCCTTTGTCATGCGAACAAGGATCAAAGGATAACTTTCCCTGTTTCTTATGTGGTCATTGCATGACATTAACTGCATTCTTATAATATAATTTGCTGATCCTGTATGAAAGAGCTCATATATAGCCAGAGTTTGGATTTGCTTGAATTATCACTTCGGTTCACGGTTGACTGTAATTATTCACCAAAACCAAAACCAAAGCAAGGGGTTTATCTTGTGTAAGTGGGATTGGCTATGTGGATTCCTATTAGCCGTTGTGCTCTACCTAGTGTCCTATTAGAATTTAACTCCAAAAAACCAGGTTCATGTTGTATCATCTCTTTTCAGTGCTTTGAAGAGACTTTCTATACCTCTTTAGAATTGTTACCATCTGACCGCCTCTCTAGATGTCAAAACCACCTGCAATATGTCTGTCATTGTATCTTTTATTGTTGCCATACTAACTTTTTCTTCACTAACCTCATTTTGGATATTCTGTGGCCACCCCACCTATCTCAACATCTTCATTTGTATCATGAACATCTCACATATATAAAATAATATAAATATAAAAATAAAAATTTGCATTTCAACAAGGAGCATCTGCATGTTAGATTCTTTTTTGGTAATTAATTTGAGTGCAAAATTAGACACTACAATCAACAAAGTCAGATGGAGAATACGTATGCCAGAACATCATCTGTTGGCACACTAGCAAACTGAACAGCAAATTTGGGGTTATGATGGTTTCTTAAGATTGAGTTTCCAAGCGCTTTTTGGTGTTGTGGCAGTGGCCGTGATGCTTGAGCATGCGCGTCATGCCCCCTGAGTCCACTGCTTTTAACATAAAATACGATTCACAGGGTTTGCATCTGGCTCTTGCAGGCCTTCAACACAAAGACCCTTATAGAACTTGAGATCCCTTCCTCATTTCCTTCAACTGTCACTTTGAAGTAGGCAGAAAATGACCTAAGGTTGTGTAATGATTGAGAGTGAAGAGTTCTGATTTCTCAACACATATTGAAGGAGCTTGGTCTATTAGTTCTTAGGATTATCTTCAACAAAATCAGCCATGAGTGGGTTTTGTTTGAGGCTTTGAAGGTTGGAAGAGGTGGGAAACTGGGAATGAAGAAGTGAGATGCCATTTCTGAAATGATTTGCAAGGACAAAATGCACTTAACTACAATTTGACTGACACACATAGAAGTAGCAAACTTTTTAGGATGCTAGCTGATATGCTTTTCTGTTTCACGTTTTAAAAAAAATTGTTTTCTCACAACTTTTGCTTATAGAAAAGCATGTCAGCACGGAACTTCACCACATTCCCCTTTCCTTAATCTGAGTTAAAGGAAATCTTTGTTTGACACAGTTGTTTGTAACCTGCTTACATGGTTAAGGCAAGGAATTTCCTAGATCTTTCTTTTCTGTTATTGAACTGTTTTAAGCTGAGGATGCTTTCTCTGGGTTGGTCCAGTGTAAACTATTAACAGTGAAGGCGCTCACAATATTAGTCACTGAATGAACGTGAAAGGTGTTATTTAACATTATGTGCTGATCTACCTATAGTGCCTGATGATGTCTCCTTTCTCATTGTGTTTTAGTAAATTTGCTTTTCCTATATGCTAGAAGTTTTTTTCTTAAGATTATATGTTACAGGTTCCTGCTCGTACCTGGGTACTGGTTGGCTGCATTGGGGATAGCATCTGTTTTGTGGCTGGGGTTTATTTTCAATGATACAGTCATAGAAATCTCACTGACACTGGCAGTTAGCTACATTGCTTACTTCACTGTAAGTTCTTATGCTTTCAATCTACTTATTTCATCTTTTACAATTCACATAGCTCGTCTGAGGCTTTCTTGTGCATATAACATGTTTATTCATGCTTCTCTCGTCCATCACGGAGTGCTGTGGTGGCTCACATGGTAATTATGGCTTTGATTTTTTAATGCCTTGAGCTACAGGTTCATCACAATTGATTAAGAAATAAATATGAGCTCACAGAGACCATTAACTTTTATTTCCATGGTAAAGTGTTTGATTCTGGCCTTTTGCTATCTAATGCAGCCCTCCTCACTTTATCTGGGGTTGGGACTGGCTATGGAAAGCAAAGCCTTTATTATGAGCACGGTTACTTAAGTTTGCTTTGAGATTATATCTTCTACAGCTAGGATTATCAGCTAGGCCAATCAATTGAATTTCTTAGGCTGCTTTGATGTTGAAGTTTATATCTTGGCTTCCTTGAGTTAGAACTGTCACATGTTTTCTACAAAAAGTACCATTTATGAGATCCAGTGAACTGTTTACATGTTTCTTCTTCCAGTTTGAATTTGTGAAGGGGGCTTGACAGCAGTTTGATTATCTGTTAGTCCGTACTGTAATGTCCACATTCTTGTTCTTTTATTGGAGAGCTAGTGCATGTTGAAATGCAACTAATCTGTATTTTGCTTTTCTTTTTTTGTTTATTATCTTATTATTTCCCATAGTTTGGGAGGAATACCCGTTTGATATAACCAGCCATTCGAAGTTTCACCGGTCATTCTCTGTTTACTACACCTCTTCAAATAGAGGCTGATCCCCTCTTATAAAATAAGCTCGTATAGCACTGGTCAGTCATTAATTTGAAGTCTGATTCATTATTTAGCTTGTCTAGCTATTTGTTTGTCGTGTTTGATGACCTTGAGTGTTTGACTTTGTGAACTTGACGCTTTGCAAATTCTACTTTAGCATCGTTGAGAAATCTTTGACGTCAGTCTAAAGTGGTGGATCCTAGGCCCTGGCGAAAGGGAAACCCTTTGAAAAGCCGATTGCCTATTCCAATCAAATTTCAATTAACAATGAATTCCGGAAACAGTTCAAACTATTGCTTAAAGAATGTACTTTTCATGTTTTTACAGTATCAGGAAAAGAAATCCTTTTAGTCTGATAAGTGCCAGCATGTTGATACTTATCAATAGTGGATGGCTTCTAGTTAGTGTACAGCCCTGATATAGCATTAACGGGGATATGACAAATATTTTAGGGAATTTAGCAGTGCTATCATTAAATGCATAGAAATATACTAATTAATCATGAAGAAATAGTCAAAAGTGTATATCTAACATTTTTCATAAATACAAATAAAATATAAGTAATACAAGGTACACAATTAAAAGTAAAAACAATTATATAACAACAACAATGGGGTCAGCGACATGGATCCTTTGTTTCCACAGAGCCCTATCATGTGCCATGCTAGCAGTTAACTCAATATAAGCTAGATCATTCTTATAATTTTAACATCAAAACCAGTTTTTGCGGTTGTTCTTGCTCTATGATTCTATCTTTATTTCTCAGCATATCTTGGATTAGTTCTTCCATATCTATGGGGGGTATTACATACTGTCTTTTCATTCTAACTTGTTTTAATATTTTTGTTATCTTGGTCCACGCTTTATGCCGTATCTAGCTCATACTTAAGTTTTGCTATTATGGTTATATAGGCTTTCTCTTACTTACTAGTTTATTTCCGCGTCTCCTATTCTGTCATCTGTTCATGTCCCAGTTGTATTCATCTTACTTCAGTCTGGTATGTATCTATCTTCTGATCTGATTGGGAATTTTGCATAGTTTTGACCCATCTATCTGTACATCTGGTAGGGAACTTTACCAATTCCTTAATCATTTTGAGTCATCCTCAACCTACGGTTGTTCACTTGCCACAAAAACTCCTGTCCATCGGCTAAACTTGGGCATACGCTAGTTCAGTACTATTGGAGGACTCTCATGATCTAAGGGTGGTCTCACTATACCAGCAACGCAACTGGTCAATCATGCCTCACTAAATCAGGGGATAAACTCATACCATTCCTTGGTTTGATGTCTACAACCTCATCATGCTTCAATCACATACAAGACTACAACAGAAATAACTAGCAAGTTCGAGAAATAACTATTTTGGCCCATGAGCATACTTACAGTAGCTCGAGTCGTATCTTGCTTTGTGAAGAGTCCATATCAAAAGACTGGCCATAAACGGTCCAGCTTTGTTTTGTGGGGGGGTACACCAATTTGTCCGGAATCTTTGCAAAAATGATGTTTACAAGAAAGGTAACTTCCTAACAGAGAAAAAGAGAAGGATGAATATAGTAAAAATGAAGTAAAATCAATAAAAGGCAGCAATTTGAGTGTTATGAGGTAAACCAAGACAGTAAAAAATATTGTTGTCTATGGTATCCCTTATGGGATCTCCATGCTTCGCTGACAAGCAGGAAGTCTAATGCTAGACACCTCATCATCTTCTTTCTCTTTTTCTCTCATCTATCATGTTGCTTTTAGGTTGATTGGATTGAGTTTTTGGTGTTCAGGTGTATGTTGCAAATTTTGATAATTTAAAGCTTTTCTTTTCTTAACAAATTGCTTCTTATGCATTTCTGGTCTGCTGTAATTGGTTTGTGATGTCTTCTGAACTGCCATAGTTCCATTGTTCCACTACAGATATGAGAAATCACAATAGACTCTCAATGGCTCCTTTTAGATTTTATTCTTTTCGAATTCTATGTTAGGACTATCTGTTAGAAAGTGTGACAACTTTTCTGTTGTAGGCTGACAAGGCAGCTGAAGTTTCTGGTGTCTTGACGGTTATGACTCTAGGAATGTAAGTGAAATGAGATTTTCAGCTTTCAGATTGCCAATTTTTTTATCAATGATGATCTGCTCTTTTTTCCAGGTTTTATTCTGCAGTTGCTAGAACAGCTTTTAAGGGTGATAGCCAGCAAAGCTTGCATCATTTCTGGTAATGCATCTAAAAGATGTAGTGTTTTTTTAAGTCGATTTGAGTGTTTCTTGTCATACAACAATAACAACTAAGCCTTTTCCCATACTAGACGGGGTCGGCTACATGGATTCTTTGTTTCCACAGATCCCTATCGTGTGCCATGTTAGCAGTTAACTCACAATAAGCTAGATCATTCTTTATTGTTTCTTTCCAACACTTTTGTGGTTGTTCTCTAGCTCTTTTAATACTTTTCAAATTTAGTTTTTCATGCCTTCTTATAGGTTCTTCTTTTGATCTTCTTTCTATATCCAAACCATCTTAAACGATATCCTCTCATTTTATCCTCTATTGGTGTCATTCCTAATTTGTTTCTAATAACCTCATTATGTATACGGTCTTTTCTTGTATGTCCACTCATCCATCTCAACATCTTCATTTCTGTCACAGATCTCTTTTGTACATGTTGACGATTAACTGCCCAACACTCAGAACCATAAAACATGGCAGGCCTAATTGTTGCTATATAATATTTACCTTTTAACTTTAATGGTATCTTCTTATCACAAAGAATACCTTATGCTCCTCTCCATTTTAACCAACCAACATTAATTTTACGTGTAACATCTCTATCAATTCTTTCATCACTCTGAAAAATTGACCCTAGGTATTCAAAACTTTCCTTTTGGGGGATGCAATGTGTGCCAATTTTAATTTCTATGTCCTCTGAGGTAACCAAATGATCAAACTTACATTCCATATATTCTGTCTTTGTTTTACTAAGTCGGAGGCCTTTGCTTTCTAATGTAAAGGCCTCCGACTTAGTAGAACAAAGACAGAATACATGGAATGTAAGTTTGACTATTCAGGATGAATATTCCTTGTCATCTGGATAAATATTCTCATAGAAATGAATCATGACATATATGTTGGGTTTTACTATTGCATTTGTATATATAAAAATCTTTATGTACTTTGTAGAAATATTGTAGAAGAATATGAGTTTAGAGTCATTTTTAGTAAACTTGATGTTTTAGGATAGTAAATTTGATGTTTTAGGTATTATTGTAATTGTCTGAAGTCGTAATGGTATTTTGATAATTTTCTGTACTAGGGGGTATTTTGGTCATTTTACATTTTACAGCTCCTTATATAAGGGCTGATAGGTTGTATTAGGGTTTAAGTTGCCGAGATTAAGAAAGAGAGAGAAAGAGGGGGGGCGACCTCCATTAGAGGTCCAACCCCTCCTCCGATCTCCATATTTCTTCTTCTTTATGCTTGTGATTTTCAATCATCGCTGTGCAACCACGTTTTTCAACATGGTATCAGAGCCATTTGATCAATGAGAGCAGCGGTAGACTCATCGAAAGTTGAAGCAAGAAAGCGATAAAAAAGACTACGGATGATTATGATTCACCACGGGATTATTATGGGCATGGTACACATACATCATCAACAACAGGTAATTTTGTTCTTAATGCAGAGTACTTTGGTTATGCTAAAGGCATCGCAAGAGGAATCACACCTGCTACTCATGTTGCGATTTACAAGGTCATCTTTTCTACCGATGATGACAAGAGTGCTGCTTTCGACGTGCTTGCCGGAATGGACCATGCCATTGCCGATGGTGTCGACATCATGTCATTATCAATAGCATTTGGGTCATCGCCTTATTATAATGATGTGATTGCCATTGGTGCACTTTCAGCAATAAGAAGAGGCATCTTTGTCACCTGTGCAGGAAGAAACAAAGGTTTAATATTCAAGGAACATCTTATTACCCTAGAAGAACACGTATTGCCAATCTTCCGTTGTACTTTGGCAAAGGAAACATCACTAAGGCCTCATGCATGGCACACAATCTTGATATTACTGAGGTAACTTGAAAAGTTGTGCTTTGTGTTAAAGGTCACATTGATATCACAAGTCAGATGAAAGAAGTGAAACAAGCTGGTGCTGGAGCCGGAATCTTTGAGGGAAATCCGATGCCCTTGGATCCAACAGACTATTCGATACCAAGTGTGGTATTACTAGAATAAAAAATTGATCCAGTGATACACTATGCTTCAAAAACATCTCATGCTGCATGAAGTTTGAAATTACTAAGCTCGATGAAATGTATCACATAAACTTAAACTCTGTAGGAGAAGTGTTTGATGAAATGTTCAAGAGAGATGTTTATCTACACGTGAAGTATTCGATGAAATGCTAAAAAAAGAGATGTTTTTCTGCATATCAAGTGTTCGTTGAAATGCTCGAAAAGAGATGTTTACCTGTGCATAAGTGTTTGAAGAAATGTCTAAGAGAGATGAAAAAAGTTCAGAAAAAGATTACAGAAGATATAAAGTAGTAAGTGATGATTGCCTTCATTAGAAAAATAACTGAATACAAATAGAAGGAAAGATGGAATGCAGAAAGTCGATCTTTTTCATTACACATGCATGAAAAATTAAATCATAGAAGAAGCCAGAGGAATTTGATGGTATGAAATGTGACAGTATCACCAAGAAGCATGAAAGTTAAAACCTTGAGTTGGTGAAGTAAACAGCCAAGAGGGTTGGAAAAGCGGCTGTAGTCACCATGTGAAGGGGCACAAACTGACTAGTATAAGCAGATGTCTGTATTTTGCTATTTGAACGGTAGAGAGAGGGTACCCAACCAACATACCAGGTACAACCACCATGTGAAGTGGCGCAGAAAAAGTCGTGTGAAGTGTGTATGGTGGAGTAGTACCTCCTATAACAAAAGATCAACTTTCTAATGAGTAGAAAAAACATGACTTTTGAAGTGCAGATGTCTGTATTTTGCTATTTTAACGGTAGAGAGAGGGTACCCAACCAACATACCAGGTACAACCACCATGTGAAGGGGCGCAGAAAAAGCCGTGTGAAGTGTGTATGGTGGAGTAGTACCTCCTATAACAAAAGATCAACTTTCTAATGAGTAGAAAAAACATGACTTTTGAAGTGTAGCTGCTGAATCATGGAAAAGAAGAAAGAGAGAGGGAGTAACCGACACCCATACAAGGGTCGTGTGCTACCCATGTGTTCTTGATTGTTCAATTTGTTTTACTGAAGCCTCGAAGAGATCGCTTGTGTACGTGTGGTGAAGAAAGAACAAATTTTTTGGTAAGTTTGGAGTTCGAAGTATTTCACTCCCAACTTGAGGGGGGTGTTGAAGAATATGAGTTTAGAGTCGTTTTTAGTATACTTGATGTTTTAGGATAGTAAATTTGATGTTTTAGGTATTATTGTAACTCCGAAGTCGTAAGGGTATTTTGATAATTTTCTGTACTAGGGGGTATTTTGGTCAATTTACGTTTTACAGCTCCTTATATAAGGGCTGATAGGTTGTATTAGGGTTTAAGTTGCCGAGATTAAGAAAGAGAGAGAAAGAGGGGGGCGACCTCCATTGGAGGTCTGCCCCCTCCTCCGATCTCCACATTTCCTCTTATTTATGCTTGTGATTTTCAATCTCCGCTATGCAACCACGTTTTCCAACAAATCTAATATTGTAGTTTCACTCAGTGCCTGAAATGACTTGTATCTAATTATCACAATCTTACATTCAGGACTTGAAGTTAAACGGTTTGAACCCATACCTTTCATTCTGTCTCTTTCCTTGCTTTAAGATTTCACAGGGTGAAGCTTTATAAAACCATGAAAAATGAATGAACAAAATACTAGTTTTGAATCCTGCTTAACAAAATTGAACTCTGTCCCACTTGTTTATCTCTGATAAGACGAAACCTGAATGATGATGATAATGCTCCTTTAAGTGATCTCCTTGAGACCTTTGTTTCAAACGTGTCTATGTTTTTAATTCGTCTATGGATACCATTCTGAACAGAGAAGACCTTTGATTCGTTTTCATCTTGTTTGCAGGGAAATGGTTTCGTATATTGCAAACACACTGATTTTTATCCTCAGGTATTGGCTTTTTTCTAGAACTTTCATGATCGATAAGGTGTCCTCTTTCCTATGTTGACTGATACTGCTGTTTGATCTGTGAATTATTGTTTCAACACATTGTATGCGCAAAGATTTTCACTTTTACAATAAAATATGGTGACCATAGAAAAGTCAGTGTCTTGTCTCTTATCACTAAATTTCTGATGAAAATTGATGCTTTATTTTTTTCTTTTTGGCAGTGGCGTAGTTATTGGTGATAGTGTTCTTGGGAAAAACATCAGTCAAGAGTACCAAGGTATTTTCCCTTTTGATGGTTTTCCTTGTCAACTAGATGATGTTTTAGCTTTAGGTAAGACCTAACTACATTTGCACTTCATCATGTTTTACATTTTGCAATTTATGTTGTGTGATCTTGTTGAGTACTCTAGCATACGGCGTTCCAACTTATATGGTTAAACAACAAGATGAGATGAAATATCGAAGTCTCTGTAATGTTGCATTTGTATGCCACGTTATTTTGGTGAACTAAGGTTGTCATGACTGGATCAGGAAGATCTGTTTTTATAGCTGCAATATGATCAAAATAGGCAGGACATCAATGGTTAAGTGTACTACTACAACAACTACAACTAAACAATTTCCCATACTAGATGGGGTCGGCTACATGTATTCTTTGTTTTTTTTTTTGTAGAATACATGTTAAGTCCGACAAAGTTTTATGCTTGCAGTTGGAAACCTAACGCAACCCTCCTTTATCTGTGCTTGGGACCGGCCATGCAAGGGTGATCCCTTACACAGGCGGAGTTACATCAGTGGTTAACTGTAACATACCTAATATTTTTTTGTGGTGTACTTTCCACTTAGGGTTTCTTATACCTTCTGCTCCCAGTAATGGAAGTATGGATACAAGTACTTCTTCATTTTGCTTGTTGGCAATTTTCTCAAATTCCATCATGTTTGCCTTTGTGTTTATCTATTTCTCTGGTGATGTATAATCATTCTCAATGTAGGAGGTTTCTTTGAGAATGATAGGCCACTATTTCTCGTTCACTGCTAGAAAGCCTGCCTGCCTGAGCCTGGTTCGTTAGCTGTGGAAGTGACAAACCATTTTGGTGCCAGTTGTCATCTCATGTCTAGCCCACATAAATAAGATATATGTGTGTGTTATTTATTACAAAGCAAACTTATTAAGGAACCTCCATTCTTTGTTGTAGTTTGAAGAAATTTTGGAGTTCATGTTTTATAATTCTGCCAGGCTGTCAGTCTCAAACGCGTTTATGCCTTGATCATATAATTCCCCCAAAAGTGTCAGTATCTGCTACACAGATGATGTTATGTTCATGTACTAGCTAGCACCTTCTGATGCAAAACTGTCACCTCAGAATTATTTGGATCACCTTTTGCTGAATGGTGCCATCTAACATTTATACTAGTTGATAGTTACGTTAGCATTTTGTTTATGCAATGTTGTAATTGAATTTGTTTCAGGAGTTACTTGGGGCTACCTCATTCTTCTTTATGTACTTGTTCAAGTATCCAGGATCATTGTTGTTGGGTCGCTGTATCCCCTCCTACGATATTTTGGGTATGGATTGGACTGGAAGGAAGCAACAATCTTAGTTTGGTCTGGCCTGCGTGGGGCTGTAGCGTTATCCTTATCTTTGTCAGTTAAAGCAAGTGTTCTTTCCAAATGAATGTTTTCTAAGTTTCAATGCTGTAGACAATTTTGTGCTTCATACCTCCTCTAAAGTTGTCTTGCATATTTCATGTAAATTTCCTGAAATCTGGATAAGTATATACTTGTTTATTACATTTCTTTTGTTTCTCCTGTCATTATTGCTGCATAGTAGAGCTTATATTATTTTTTGTTCTTTTGCCATACCTTGTGGAATGCCATCATGGATGAAAACATATAATAATGGAAATGGAGTATATCATTGAGGAAATGTTGGAGACGATCATTATCTTCTGTCATGGTAGAGAAGTCACGATTGATAATATTGCAGGCAGTTTCGAAGTACATTGGCAGCATAGTCTACCACTAAAAATGCAAGTCTCAAACTGTTAAAATTGTCACATGTAGTTTGTTATCTTGGTAGGTGATAGAAAATCTCCTAGATGTGTGGCAATTTTATTTCTTAAGAACATTGGGATTATTAGACTTAACTGTTAGTCATAAGATGCATCATTCTAACTTGTCATGTGAGCACGTTCTTGTGTTTTGAGGTTGCCAAGAAGTATAAAGGGCTAGTTGCCTTCATATGCTTCTCTCTGTCTTGGTGGTGTCATGTTTGAGACTCCCTATGAGGAGATTATGCCTAGCAAGGCCTGCAGAAACATTATGATTTCTTACGATGTTACTTCCACACAGGAGTCACAAAGTGCTGTGCTGAGTCAAGAACCAAAGAGTTTCACACTCGTTTTCAAATCTAAGAGGAAAAGCTTACACAATATTTTTTTCACTGGACATTGATATAGAGTACATCAAGTGGTCTGGAAATCCCCTGATGGTCAACAGGTTATTGGCGTACTCCTAGGGTTTCACAAACCCCACAAAGCAGCCTCCATTTTGTGTATGACCCCTCTTAGATGATGAACGAGGATTTGGTTTGGTGGAGGATTGACTTACTCGAGATCTAAATTGAAACTGCCAATACACCTCATGAGAGTGGCATGACCTTGGTAATTTTTGCCACTTGGTGTATTAACAATTGGAAGGCAGGCTATGATGGGTTAACTGTAAGCTTGAAGGGATGGGGTCAGATAGGTAAGAGAGAGAGTTGAGATAGGTAGAAGGGAGAAAGAGAGAAGTTAGAGATAGTTGAGAGGGAGAGAAAGAGAGAGATAAGTAGAGCAGTGTGAGAAACTTACAAATTTTTCAACAGAGTAAAAGCTTGACTTGGTATGGGAAAAGGCTTAGTTGTTGTTGTAGTAAAAGCTTGACTTGCCGCTCCTTTTTGTAGAGACAAAATTACATGTTCTCCAAGAAGTTTCTTGGCCCTTGATCTAGATGCTTAATGAAAGGCTGAAATTAACTCTGGTCCAAGACAAAATGCAGCTACTTGTCCTTTTTTTTCTTTTGTACATATTTTCTTAATACCCTTATAATATCATGTCAGAAGAGTTTCCTTTTTTTCCTTCAAATATCCAGACAGTAGAAGATTTTTTATTTGCTTAATATGACACTGTAATCACCTAAAGCATGTGAAAAACAGAAAAAGTATGGAAAACATGCTCCTTTGCATGGTGAGGTGAGTTGTCCAAGGAAGCACTCTATGAAGAGGTGGTGGTGGGGAATGTAGTGAATTGGCTAGTGTGGAAAGTGGCTTTTATGGCGTTGAGGTGCCAACAAATCCCTCTTTAGAGTGGTGGGCTGTGGTTCCTCCATGAGCTGATGTAGTCCTTTCTTTTAATATATTGGTTGGGCCTTATCCATCTTCACCCAGTTGGTCCAGTAATGTGTCTTTTAAAGGAAGTAATCAATCAATAAGATCCTGAATCTGTCTTCTTCAGGTTTAGATGGTTCCAGAATCCAAGACATATGCACCTAAAAATATTAACTATTTTAAGTGGGTGAGATAATTGATCTTTATTTTAATATGTTTAGATAAATGATACATCTTTTGATTGTGAGACATTCTTCAAATTAACAAAACCAGATTTGGTTACTCTTGGAAGTATGGAGACTATCTCTCTTTATGGACTAGACTAGAGATGTCAAGTGTATAGAACGGAAAGGTATTCATTTCAGATTCCTTTATGGAAAAGGATACATTTTTTAAGAAGAATACCACATTAAGAAACGATAAAATAAGGGAAGAATGATATTGAGAAAGAAGTTAAAAGAAACACGAGATCTCTGTTAAATATGCCTGCAAATACTTATTCATGGATCTGATAACTTATCAGCTTTGAAGAAATAGGGATGCAAAAGAGATGAGAGAAAGTAAAGTAACTATTTTGTTCTTACCGTGTGTACTGTATAGGATGACACAGACGAATCTTGTTTGTGGAAGGATGCTACGAATAATTACCGAAGCCATAATTTGATGCATTTATCCTGAACACATTGTGGATAAGGATAGGAGGAAGCAATAGTGAAACTACCAGAATCAATGGTTCAAGGATGATGGGTGTGTCTTTTCATTGTTACACTATCACAGCAATGACCACAAGAATGGTAATGTGATGATAACGTAAAATCATAGAATAGCAATATAATGCAACTGTACAACTGCTTTGGTCGATTTTGAATGTGGACCGTCACCATCATATGCAATCATGATGTGTCCTAATTGTTGATAAACAAAGAAAATATGATCTAACATAAAGGAATTGAAAGAGATGATAAGGCAGCAGTCAGCCTCCATGGGTCATGCGGCTGCACTCTCTCTCTCTAATCTCGTTTTTTATTTTACTTAACCTAATTGTTAACAACCAGCCGACCCCGTCTAGTATGGAAAAAGGCTTAGTTGTTGTTTTAATGGGCAACAATATATTAGTATTTATACCGAATTCTAACTTGAAAGACAAATATACCCCTAATAAGTAAATCTAATTCAAAACTAGACAATAAACAATTAATCATAAACAAAATACAGAACTAAACACAAACTGAATATAAATTGTGATTATTCTGCACTCCTCAAGTTGAGACAAAGATACTATGAGTGCTCAACTTGTTTAAAAGTTTTTTCGGTCTTCATTTTTCTAACGCTTTGGTTAAGAAAACTGCATACTGGTCTTCTGATTTTACATAAATTATGTGTTTAATTCTTGACTTTATTGCATATCTTATAAAGTGATAGTTAGTTTTGATGTGCTTGGTTTTTTCACGATAGACAAGATTAGTAGCTATTTGTATAGCTGCTTGGTTATCATAATAGAATAAGATTATATTTTTTTTGAATAAGTGCCAAGTTCTTGTAGTAATGACTTTAGCCAAATAACTTCACACACACCAAGACCCGCAACTTTGTACTCTCCTCTATTGAAGATCTCGCTACTACAGTATGCATTTTACTTTTTCATGACACTATGTTGCCACCCACCGTAGTCAAGTATCCAGAGGTAGATCTACTATCACCAGTAGACTTTGTTTAATCTGCATATAGATAAACCTCAATGTTCAGATAATTGTGTGTTATATACATAACACTTTTTCTAGGAGTATGCTTTAGATACCTCAATATTTGATATACTGCATTCATATGAGTTTTTGTAGGATAATGCATAAATCAACTTATCATACTCACAACATATGAAATATGTGGGCGTGTAATGATTAAGTATATGAGTCGTCACACTAGTCTTTGGTATTCACTTGGTTCTTCCAAAGTTTCTTATATAAGAGCACTCATTTTCAAGGTACACTTGTAGGTTTACACCCTTTAAGTTAAGAATATACCATTGCATTTCTTTAAGACCAATCCCTAGAAAATAGTATAGATGTCCAAAATTCTTCATGTTGAACAGAGAGCAACTGATCCTTTAGCAACCTTATTTCATTTTAATTTTCGCGTGATAATAATATCATCCACATATACAAATAAAACACATATCCCTTTTTCTTTCCGTACAAATAAAGTACGGTCACTTACACTTGTGATGAACCCAAGACTAATAACTCCATCACTAAATTTTTCAAACCATGCATAAGGTGACTGTTTTAATTCATATATAGCTTTCTTGAGCTTACACACTCTGTTATTTGCATAGGCATTACTTGTCCCAGATGATAGGTTCATATAGATTTTTTCATTTAAATCCCCTTGGAGAAATATATTCTTGACATCTAGCTGCCAAAGGTTCCACCCTTTATTTGTAGTTATACTGATGGATACTTCTATAGTTGTTATTCACCCATTATTTGCAGTTATATTGACGAGTATTTTTATAGTTGTCAATTTGGCAACCGATGCAAATGTTTTCGTATAGTCTAACCCATATGCTCGATTATAACCCTTTGCAACTAGATGAGCTTTATATCTCTCAATGTCCCATCGACCTTGTACTTTATAGTATATACCCACTTGCAACCAACTGGTTTTCTACCTTGAGGTAGTGTCATAATGTCCCACATCTGATTTTTCTCTAAGGCTAGAATCTTAGTCTTCATAGTTTCTCTCCATTGCCTGGAATTATTTGAATCTTCATAATTTCTAAGTACATGAACTAGATTAGAATTAGGGGCAAACGTCTTATAATTGTTATAAGTATTCTCATATGAAATGTAGTGATGAATGAGATAGGTGCAAGATCTCTTCCCTTTTTGAGTGCAGTAGGAACATATAACTGATCTCTGTGTTATGTAATGATATGTTCAGATTCACTCTCGATTGACTATGGATCGGAGTTGGGTAGTTCCTCTTAGGGTATGGTAGGATGCATCATTTCAGTAGTTGTATCCTTCTTCCATCTTCCATACACTCATAGGCTGATTTTCTAATTCTATAGTCTATGACTGTGGAGTATCTTCCCATCTCATTTGTGGTTCTGAAAATATAGGAGGAAATATAGGCATAACAACATAATCTTGATGCTCTATAGATAATGTCTCCCTATTGCAGTCATAGTAAGTTAAATCCTCGAGAAAGGTCATATCTATAGATACATGTACTTTCTTCTTGCTCGGATCATAACATACATAACCCTTTTGTGTCGATGAGTAACCCAGAAATATGCACTTGATAGCTTTAGCATCCAATTGATTTCTATGTTAGTACACACATCCAAATACTTTGAGTGAAATATCAAATGGTTTTTTTAGCATCAATACTTATAGAGGGGTTTTACCTTATAATATTATAGAAAAGGTCTCATTTATAAAGAATACCATAATTAGAACTGCATCTCCCTAAAAATACTTAAGCAATTTACCTCCAATAAGAAGTGATCTGGTAGTGTCTAAAATATGATGATTTTTCCTTTTTACTATTCCATTCTATTGGGGTGTGTATGCACATGATGTCGAATGAACTATGAAGTGATTCTTTAAATACAATTGAAGATGCATCCCATTGAATTCTCCACCGTTATGTGATCTGATGCATTTGATTAAACATTGAAATTTATTATCACAAATTTATGGAACAAAGGAAATATGGTTGGAACTTCACCCTTGTTTTTCATTAAGTAAACCATAGTGAATCTAGTAGAATCATCAACAAAATAACAACAACAAGAAGTAAGCCTTTTTCCATACTAGATGAGGCCGACTACATAGATTCTTTGTTTCCACATAGCCCTATCATGTGCCATGTTAGCAGTTAACTCACAATAAGCTAGATCATTCTTTATTGTTTCTTTCCAACACTTTTGTGGTTGTTTTCTAGCTCTTTTAATACTTTTTAAATTTAGTTTTTCATACCTTCTTATAGGTTCTTCTTTTGATCTTCTTTCTATATCCAAACCATCTTAAACGGTATTCTCTCATTTTATCCTCTATTAGTATCACTCCTAATTTGTTTCTAATAACCTCATTATGTATACGGTCTTTTCTTGTATGACCACCCATCCATCTCAGCATTTTCATTTCCATCACATACATCTTTTGTACATGTTGATGATTTAACTGCCCCAACACTCACAAGTCAGAACCATAAAACATGACAGGTCTAATTATTGCTCTATAATATTTACCTTCTTTAATGATATCTTCTTATCACAAAGAATAGTATTGTCTGACACGTATCGTATCGCGTATCGCTGGGCTCCACGATACGAGCGTATCGTATCGTATCATACTTTAATATTAAAATAATACATAAATTATTTAAAAAATCAAGAAAATTAGTAAAAATCTGATAATTGCTTTAAATTCATATAATGCAAAGTTTAGCACAGATTGAACAATTGCATCCAAAATTACATATTTTGAAGCAAAAATGAAATACATTTACATTTTACATATTATAAATTTGTATCAGGATCATTAACTAAATAATCTTCATCTTCTACTTGATAAAGATTCAAAGTTTCTCATCACCTTTTGCTTTAAAATGAAAATCTTCATCTCCTTCGTGATGTTGTTGCACTTCAAATTAATTCATGCAATGTCTTCTTCAGTTAGGAGTGCATTTTCTTCGTTATCTTCCATAATCCACTCATCTAATATATCAAAATTAACATACTGCTATCTTTGTACATGTAGTTGTCATATATGCTAATTTTTATATGTGAGCAAAACAATGAGCTCAATTTCTTTGATTATTAACTCCATAACACCTCAGTAATGTGATATTATTACTTGATGATATCCCTTTTTCTCTTACTAGAGACTAGCTTTTTAACTAATGCTTGAGCTTCATTTCTCACTTCACCGACTGAGTTAAGCCTCACACATGTTGATCATGTTCAACTCAATGGAAGTCACATAAGGTGAACCCTAAAATAGTGAAGTTGTGAAATGCCCACTCAATGAATCGAGACAACCAAATGTTTTTAATTGTTTGCGATCTCATGAAATTAGAAACTGCTAGCAGAAATATACCTAAAAGTTGGCAACATAAAGGGAAATAATTTTGTCATAATTTTTATTTGTTCATAAATTATTTTTATTCAATAAATAAAATTATAAACCCAAATTATAAGCATAGGGAAGTGAAGAGAGGCCCAAAAAAATTTTGAAAAAAAATTTGAAAAAAAAATTTGATTTTTTTTCTTTTGGGTGTATGATACAGGTGATACGGCACGATAACCTGTATCTTATGATACAGGTTACCGTATCGTATCGTGGCTTCCCACGATACAATATGTATGCGATACAGATAACACTGACAAAGAATACCTGATGCTCCTTTCAATTTTAAACAACCAACATTAATTTTATGCGTAACATCAATTTTCCCATTACTTTGAAAAATTAACCCTAGGTATTTAAAACTTTACTTGTGAGGGATGCATCATGTGTAAATCTTAATTTCTATATCATATAAAGTGGCCAAATAATCAAACTTACATTATATATTTTGTCTTTGTTACAGTAAGTCGTAAGCTTTTACTTTCTAATGTTTCTCTCTATAGTTCCACTTTTCTATTAACTTTTTCCTCATACTCATCCACTAACACAATATCATCTATAAATAACATACACCAAGGTACTTCATCTTAAATACATTTTGATGATCAATATAAATAAATATCGACTTAAAGTTGATCCCTCACGTAAATCAATATTAATTTCAAAACAGTTTGTCATTCCTTCATGAGTTTTCACACAAATTTTTCCACCATAGTACATGTCTCTTATAAGATTTTATATATATCAATGGGATACCTCTATTTTTCAAGGTTCTCTAAAGAACATCTTTGGCACACTATCGTAAGCTTTTTTTAGATGAATAAAAATCACGTGAATGCTATTCTTTTTTGCTCTAAAATATTCCATAAAATGTCTCAATAGGTGAATTACTTCAATAGTAGATCTGTCAAGCATAAATCCGAATTGGTTCTCTATTGTACTCGATACTTATCTTTAACCTATGTTCGATAATTCATTTTCAGGATTTCATAGTGTAGCTCATTAACTTGATACTTCAATAATTCAAACAATTGTAAATGTCACTCTTGTTCTTATATATATAGGTATAAGTGTACTCACTCTCAATTACTCAGTTATCTTTTGGGTTCTTTATATTTCATTAAATAGTTTTGAGAACCAAGTGAGTCTCATCTCTCCTACGATTTTCCATACTTCTATAGTAATATTGTATGATCCTATAAATTTACCAACCTTCATATATTTAAGAGCCTCTTTGACTTCATTCTTTTGAATACACGGATAAAAATTGTGGTTTATATATTTTTCTGATTTGGCTAACTCTCCTAAGCTAATACTAACATCTTCATTTTTATTAAAAAGCTTATAAAAATAGTTTTTTCATCTATTTCTTATATCATCATTTACCACTAGAATTTTTTCATCCTTGTCTTTGATGCATCTAACAAAATTAAGATCCTTAGTTTTCTTATCTCTGGTTGTAGCTATCTTAAAACTATCTCTTTCATGGTTTTACCCTTTTTTGAGTTGAGTTTTTTTATATAATCCTCCCAAATTTTAGCTTTTGCTTCACTGACGACCTTTTTTACTTCCTTCTTTGTTTTTTTATAAGTCTCTAAAGTTTCACTAGTTTTCTTAGCATAATGTAATTTGTAACATGCCTTCTTTGCCTTGATTTTATTTTGCACTACTTCACTCCACCATTAAGCTTCTTTTTGTGTCGGTACACCTCCCTTAGATTCACCTATTAGGCTAATACATCTTTCACTACTTTTCTAATATGTATAGCCATATTATTCACATATCACAAGGTGTACCAATATAATTCCAAGCATCTTCTTGAAAGATTTTCTGTTTAAATATACCTTCTTTCTCGCTTTTAAGGTTCCACCATTTAGTCTGAATAGTTTGATGCACTCTTTTATTCTTTGTCCAATGTTTACTTATAAATCCATAACTAAAAGTCGATGTTGGGTGGTTAAGCTTTCTCTTAGAATTACCTTGTAATTTTTACAACACACTCTATGCTTTTTACTTATAAAAGTGGCTTATCACAAATACAAACACAATCATCACAAAAGTGACAAAATATTTGTAGTTTGATATAGCCACTAAAGGACTATTATCCCATAGAGTGTACAAGCTCAAATGGTTTTGTTTTTCTAGATTCATTACTGGGAAAGCTAGCTCTATGATGTTTAGCTTTCTCATAGGTTTCACAACAAAAAAGTGACCCACCATATCTAGACTTAACTCTAGACCATAATGTTCAATTTTAGAGCTTAAAGATGGCTCATTTGATGATGCCACAAAATGATTTCCCTGATACTTGTATCCAAAATTCCTTTATTTTGCAGATATTCGCTTAACTCTATTCCGCATATATAATCCTTCCTTGACTCTAGCATACCCAAGGATCCTCTTTGTTCTCTGATCCTTACAAATACAACCATTTTGCATCAAATGTAAGTGAGCAATTTAATTCTTTAGTAATAGTATGTATAGAAAGAAGGTTAGTAGGAAATTTTGAAACATGCAAAACAGATTGTAAATTGTCAATTATCGTGCTCACGATTCTTTTTCTTAGGATATGTATATGTGAATCATTATCAAGCTTTATAATATTGTCCTCTTTTATATTCTCATATGAACTAAAGATGTTTTTGTTTCCTTTCATATGGTGAGTGTATGGGAAAAGGCTTAGTTGTTGTTGTTGTTGTCATATGGTGAGTGACCTCTAAATCAATAACCCAAGAGGAAGATGAAAATAAACCTGTGGAGCTCGTGACATTAAAACCAGATGCGTGGATTAAAGAAGCTTTTAACTCAGAAGTAGATTCCTTGTTATCCTTGGATTTACCATATCCCCTAATCTCTTTGATATCTGGGAAAGAACATTATTATCTAGCTCCATTGTGTTTGAAGTACTCACGTGGTTTACTTTATTTTTTAAATCAATTAATTTTCTAATTAATTCCTAGTATTGTTCCTTCGTATGCCTTGACTTTTCATAGTGTGAACATTTCAATGTCCTTATCATTTGAGTGTGAATATCCACGACCACGACCACCATATGAAGAGTTTCTCTAATGTGATGATTTCCTTACTGTCCAACACTGATAAATATCAAATTTTCGTAAGTATGCACTTTTGTTTTTGCATTTCTAGCTTTGAAGTAGTGTGAACAATCACCCTGCTTTTAGTAATTCAGCTTGTCCTAGAGAGTTCTCAACTCTCCATAATATTGACTGATTGACCTATAATTCTATCTGTATTTTATGATCTTTGATTGTATTTTATATTTTTTTGTAATGTTGATCTTTCTTAGATACACTTCAGTTACTGTCAACCAAATTTCATATGCAGTAGTCAAATACATAAGGTGCTACCCATACTTGGCACCATCGAGTTAATCAATCAAGAAACCACAACTGAATGACACAGCGGAAGCATGGTGGGCTCATAACCCACAAGTCTCAAGATCAAAACCTGGCTCTGATACCATCTTGATAAAAAAAAAATGATCTAAGACAAAGGAATTTAAAGATATGAGGAGGTAGCAGTCGGCTTCCATGTGTCGTGCAGCTGCACTCTCTCTCTCTAATCTCCTTTTTTTTATTTTACTTAATCTAATGGGCAACAACTCATTAATATTTATAGAGAATTCTAACTTGAAAGCCAGATATACCCCTAATAAGTAAATCTAATTCAAAACTAGCCAATAGACCATTAACACAAACTGAATATAAATTGTGATTATTCTTCAACACTAATAAGGGATTCATTTTCTATTTCGTTTAATCCCTGTTAGTGAGGGTTAGATCTCGAGTATGAATATGCAACTTCTGATTTCTGAATGCAAATCTAATATAAAAGGTAACTTAGAAGTTCCTCAGTACCAGATGATGTGAGTTTCTTTTCCCTGTCCTTGCATTTAATGGTATTGGGTGGTTGCTATTAGGATATTTGCTACTTTCTTAAAAGTGAAAGGTTCACGTTTTTGTTTTAGTTACACGTTGTATATTCTTTCATTAATGGAAGTTCATTCTTTGTTTCTTGCATTTCCGAGTTTTATTGTTGACATATTCACTTTTAACATGAACAGCGTGCCAGTGACAAGACAACTACGCCTTATCTAACGGAAGAAACTGGAGCTCTGGTGTGTGGGTTGGAGTATTCATGTCCAATTGTCCATCATGTTTAGTTATAATATTTTTGTATTACGATGGTTGCTTTGTTTCTGACCTTTTCCAATGGCAATTTTCTTTTACAGTTTGTGTTCTTCACAGGTGGAATTGTATTCTTGACCCTTATAGTGAATGGATCAACTACACAATTTGTTCTTCGCCTCCTGGGGATGAATAAAACATCACCTGAAAAGGTATAGAAAGGATGAATAGGTTATACTGGCTGAGAAATTTATTTGGATCTGTGGTGTTAATTAGGAATATATGACCAATTTAAAATTTTGTCATCAGCCTTACTTTCACGAAATTTCAGTGCAACTTAAGTCCTGATACATATGTTATAGTCGGCAAAAGTTTCATTCACAGGTATTTAGTTAAGGCTGTAGCTTGATGCGGGACCTAGCTACCATTTCTTTCATGTTTTCTTTTTCAGGAGATTAGGTTTGTGTCAGTCAATTTACATAAACAGCAATCCTGTTGCAGAATCAAGTTCTTTTTTTTGCTAATTTCCTGGTCAACTATGTGGTACATCAGCTAATTGTTTTCATAATTCTTGTCATGAAATGAACCTTCTTTTTGCTCAATATTGTGCATTCTTGATATTGCTTAGTATTGTCATGATTATTAACAAGGACATATTCTTCAATACTGCAGAATATTCTCATGGATCTTGATTTATTACTCCAAAGTGATGTCCATACTTTGTAATTTTTCAAAATTGAGATTTTTCCTTTGGTTGGTGCAATTATTTTACATCTAGATACTTTTTTTTTTAATATAGAAACTGTGATTCATTTCTGTGGTGACAGATACGCATGTTGGATTACACACGATATGAAATGATGAACAAGGCATTGGAAGCCTTTGGTGATCTTGGAGATGATGAAGAACTAGGTCCAGCAGATTGGCATACTGTCAAGAGATATATATCGTGCTTGGATGGGGATGGAGAACAAGTACATCCACATAGCACATCTGAAAGTCAACGCCACCTGCATAGCTTGAATTTGCAAGATATTCGAGTACGACTTTTAAACGGCAAGTACCGTACAACTTTATAACCCTTATTTTACATTAACAGAGTAGATCTTAAAGGACAACTAGAAGCTACAAGAACTTCTGACCTCACAAATATTTCTGGTTGAGGTACTCCTATTTATGCCATAATTTCCAATATTAATTTTGGGAAGTATGTCAATAAATTTAGTTGACTTTTTGTACTGTATATCATTAGGTCACCAGATAATATTACGCTGTTAGCTTGAGACCTCTTTATATTGCTTCTAATGTTTGCCATCTCAAATATTACTTAGACTGGTGACGTTCAAAGCTCTTTCTGGAATCCTTTTCACCTTTACTACAGGTCAAATGGAATCAACGCTGGAGTTCATTCTATCAGAATCATAAACATGCTATGTGTTACACTGGAAGCGTACATGTGTCTTTCAATTGTCAGTTTCTATTTCAGGTGTCCAAGCTGCCTACTGGAGAATGCTCGAAGAGGGAAGGATAAACCAAACTTCTGCTATTCTATTAATGCAATCCGTTGATGAAGCACTTGATGTGGTATTAAGTGAACCCTTATGTGACTGGAAGGGTTTGAAGGGAAACGTTCACTTCCCAAGCTACTATAAGTATCTCCAGATGAGCCGTTTGCCTCAAAAGCTGGTCACATATTTCACAGTTGAGAGATTGGAGTCAGCGTGTTACATATGTGCAGCATTTCTTCGTGCTCACAGAATTGCAAGGAGGCAGTTACATGAGTTTATTGGTAATATTACCCACCAATTTGATCTATAGGTTCTTTCTACAGAGAGTCATTTAAGATACAAATTATCTATATTCTCCTTTCATCTATCCATCAGTGAAAATGGCACGAATATTTTCACATTCTTCGGGTCCATTTTAGTGCAAAGAAGTCAGGGATAAGCAGGGGAATTTTAGCCTAGGCAAATATACCATGCATTTTTGTCGTTCTTCCAGTTATATATTGCCAAGCACTGGAAGCTTCAAGCAGTTTTATGTGATTACACAACTAAGTTTGGCCTTGTTTGGTCAGGCAATGCAAATTACTTAAACAAATCATTAATATGATGTCCTCTTGTTCTTGATAGCCAGTACAGTTAAGCAACTAAGGTGATCTATGACCTGTATAAATTTAATTACCAAGGGGACGAGGACAGAGGGCAGAAGCTTCTAACAATATATACATTCCAGTTGACCAATTACTCACAGTCCATGGATATAAGATAATAAGAATAGTTTGAATTAAAATTTCTTTGATTTTTACTTTGCTTATCCCATTTCTAACGTACCAGTCTCAGTAGCTATACTAAAAAGGAGTTCCTGGTGCACTAGCTGCAAGTCTTTAAGCATGGAGAAACAAGTTGTCCATAACAAGAAGCTTGTCCCGATAAAGTAAAAAATCCTTTTGAATGCAAAGTTTGAGCCCTTTGTAAATGTTAACTGGACACATTATCAGAGCAATTTGGGAATAAATGGTAGGTATTCTTAGAAATTTAGATGATAATTCATGGATGTTTCTAAGTGACATGCTTGGAGTTTAATCAAATTAACAAAAGATTGATAGTTTATGTCATCACGTTTTGCTGCAATTTGAACCCTTGTTTTTTAGTTAAAACTTTAACCTAGTATATTATGAAAGCATTTAATGGTGATGCTACAATATATATCTACTAGTCTTTTCTTCACTAAAGCTTCATCAAAACTAAATATAACTGTGCAATACTAACCCCTTTTACATTTCCTTTATTTCTATGTGTGTCTATATATATATATATATATATATATATATATATATATATATATATATATATATATATATATATATATATATATATAGAGAGAGAGAGAGAGAGAGAGAGAGAGAGAGAGAGGTTGATGGTTCTCTGCACACTCAGACACATGCATACTGCTATACACCATTTAAAAGTGGGGCATGAAGTTATTTGTTTCAAATGTATTGAAAAGGGAAAACGAGTGACTGCTTAGCCCCATTCGTAAATGGGTGTAATTGTATGTGTCAGGCTGTGCAGGAATAAATCACTCAATAGATAGACAGGAGAGTAGGATAGTAAAAGAATTTTATATATTATATATCAAGACAGGAAATGAAACAAGAAGGCGGATTGGAAGATGCCAATCAAGAACAGATATTGGGATTCATAAAAATTTTAATTTGTGCAATATCTTTATATAATATATGAAAACATATACATATATTATACAATCAAAATTTTACTCAATTGAGAAGAAACATTGAACTAGGCATCCACACATGCACACACACCAATCTTCATAATAATTATATATCACAAACCTGTACCAATTCACAATGTGAAACTGATTTTCCAAGATGTGTTTCAATCAAGGATTATCTGAAATTTTTCCAGCATTGAGTTAACAGTACCCAGTACCTTTACCTGTTTATCATAATAATGTACACATCCATATTTTGCTACAACACATAAGATAGTCTACAAGTCTAGAGTTTAAAAATCATAAACAAGGATGACAGCCAACATCTAACACTGAACAGCAAATAAAACACCTCTCTCTCTCTCTCTCTCTCTCTCTCTATATATATATATATATATATATATATATATATATATATATATATATATATATATATATATATATATAGAGAGAGAGAGAGAGAGAGAGAGAGAGGGGGGGGGGGGGGGGTTTTATTTGCTGTTGGTCATATTAAAGCCTTGCTTTCTCCTCAGGGGAAAGCGAGATTGCTGCCACTGTCATTCAGGAAAGTGAAGCTGAAGGCGAAGAAGCAAGAAAGTTTTTGGAAGATGTCCGCCTTTCATTCCCTCAGGTTCTTTTCTCATTTTTCTAGAACAAACTGTTGGCTATCTCTATTTTCTTGTGATCTTAATTGGTATTAATTGTTTTTTGGAATATGATGCTGTGCTGTCCTTTCTTTTTGAAGAAGATTTAGTTTTTTCTTGCAGGATATATTTTCCATACTTATAATTTTGTTGGAAAAAATATCAGGTCTTGCGGGTAGTGAAGACACGTCAAGTTACATATTCTGTACTAGTTCATTTAAGCGAGTATGTACAGAATCTTGAGAAAGTCGGCCTACTTGAAGAAAAAGAGATGAACCATCTGTATGATGCTGTACAGGTAGCTAAAAGATAATAATTTTAAATTTGATGCAGTTGTTGAATTATATATTGGGGAAGACTTCTATTGAATATCATCTCTTCCTTCAGACCGACCTAAAAAAGCTCCTGAGAAATCCTCCCCTGGTAAAGATGCCTAAATTGACGGACATATTAAGCATGCAGCCTCTTCTTGGGGCGCTTCCTACTATGATTCGTGAACCTATTGAAGGCTCTGCTAAGGAAATGATGAAATTGCGTGGAGTTTACTTATATCGAGAAGGTTCAAGACCAAATGGGATATGGCTTATTTCAAATGGAGTGGTTAAGGTTAGACCAAATATTCTTCTACTGAATATGCATGATGCCTTTAAATTCTAATTATATATTTATTTGCAGTGGAATAGCAAGACTCTGAAAAATAGGCATTCCATGCACCCAACATTTTCACATGGGAGTACTTTGGGACTATATGAAGCTCTAATCGGGAAGCCACACCTTTGCGATGTGATCACTGATTCTGTAGTTCATTGTTTCTTCATCGAAACAGAAAAGATACTGTCAGTGATAAGGTCAAACCCTGCATTGGAGGAGTTCTTCTGGCAGGTATTGACTACGTAGATATTCTGGCATATGTTGATCCAGTTTGCATTCATCTTTTTGGTTCCCCTGTTTCTTTCATTGGTTGATTTTTTATCATGATACTCCATACTCAGGAAAGTGCTATTGTTGTAGCCAAGCTCTTACTACCTCAAACGTTTGAGGAAATTGCTTTGCAAGAGTTACGAGCTATTGTTGCTGAAAGGTCGAGCCTGAACATCTTTCTGAGGGGTGAAGTTGTAGAGTTATCTCCTGGCGCTGTTGGCCTTCTATTGGAAGGCTTTATCAAGTTACAGGATGGAAAGGAGGACATGATTAGAGCTCCAGCAGTGTTGCTTCCTCTACATGAAGAAAAGCAGTTTTTTGGTTCTGGTATTGGATTGAGTTCCTTCTTTAACAAAATAAATGTGTGTCCATGGAAAATTTGTTATGATATGTTTTATATTGCATGGTAGGGCCCTCTCTTCATATTTAAAACCTTCATACGGGCTAGAATACAAGGAAGATTCTTTGCAAACTGGACTGGTTTAAACTATTGTTATTATGTTATGGATAGAATGGCCTAGACATGGCTCGTTCCCTAAAACCGGCGGTTTCAAACCATCGGTTCCAATTTGCTTCGAACTGGGAACCAGAACTGAACCAGGATCGGATTGGTGCTGGTACCAGTTTGGAACCTCTGGTTTAGGTCCCAACCATCTGGAACCAAAATAATATTACAAAATATGATTTTTGACAAAAAATATTAAAAAAGTATGGAACCACCTGTTCTAGTTCCAGTTCCGACATGGTTCTGATTTCTAAAAATGTAGAATTGGATATGAATTGGATCCTTTTCAGTTCTAGATCCAGTTCTGATTGGAACTGCCAAGCTGGTTTGGAACCAGACACGTTGCCCCAACATTTGGTGCTTTTATAGAAAGTAATCAGTGTTATCCGTATCGTACGATACGGTGCGATACGTACGATATGGGCGATACGCCCAAAAAAAAAAATTCAAAATTTTTTTTCAAATTTTTTTTTTCAAATTTTTTTTTTCATGTTTCTGCCCTCTCTTCACTTCCCTTAAAGGCATCCTCCAATATGCTTATAATTTGGGTTTATAATTTCATTTATTTAATAAGAATAATCTATAAAAAAAATTTATGACAAAATCATTTCCCTTTCTGTTACAACTTTTAGGTATATTTTTGCTAACAGTTTCTAATTTCATAAGATCGTAAACAATTAAAAATATTTAGTTCTTTCGGTTCATTGAGTAGGGATTTCACAACTTCACTATTTTAAGGTTCATGTTACATGACTTCCATTGAGTTGAACATGATCAATGTATGTGAGGCTTAACTCAGTTTGTGAAGTAAGAAATGAAGCTCAAACATTAGTTAAAAAGCTAGTCTCCAATAAGAGGAAAAAGGGACATCATCAAGTAATAATATCACATCATTGAGGTGTCATAGACTCAATAATCAAAGAAATGGAGCTCTTTGTTTTGCTCACATATGAAAATTAGCAAATATGACAACTACATGTACAAAGATAGCAATTTGTTAATTTTGATATATTACATGAGTGAATTATGGAAGATAACGAAGAAAATGCACTCCTAAGTCCTAACTGAAGAAGACATTGCATGAATTAATTTGAAGTGCAACAACATCATCAAGGAGAAGATGAAGATTATTTAGTTAATGATCCTGATACAAATTTACAATATGTAAAATATAAATGTATTTCATTTTTTGATTCAAAATATATAATTTTGGATGCAATTGTTCAATATTAAATGTTCAATTTGTGCTAAACTTTGCATTATATGAATTTAAAGCAATTACTAGATTTTTCCAAAATTTTCTAGAATTTTCTTGATTTTTTTTTGGATTTTTACTAATTTTGTTGATTTTTTAAATAATTTTTATAGTTTTTTAATATTAAAGTATGGTATGGTACGATACGATACGATACGCCCGTATCGTGGAGCCCAGCGATACGCGATACGATACGCGTCAGACAACACTGATAGAAACTAACATGCCTTCTTTTGGCATCTTGTAGTGGCATTAACTTGTCCATAATCAGGTTAAAAGTATGTGCTCCATGACATTTGGCTTATGTTTCATTCTTAGGAAAATTTAGGGCATGTAAATAACTTAATGTTATGTTTCAATAGTGGCTGATCTACCTGTTCGTTCTGTTGATAATGTATTTCTAGAGGATATTCGATGGATTTCCCTTAGAACCTAAAACATTCAAAAATAGAGTGTCATTGGGATCTAAAGTAATCTCTCTCTCTCTCTCTTATATAAATATATATAAAAGTTTATCTATATAATATAACATGTAGACACGAATAAGTGTATGCAGTTTTAGGAGGGAGGGAGTTTTGCTCCCGTAAATGTTAGTATTTACTATTTAGGAGAACATAGTGCAACAAATTCTTTTCAAAGCAAAAGTTTCTTGTGTTAGGAAAACAATATGTAATATTGGTATTTCATGGTTCAGGATCTTATTTGTTGCAACTGTGTTTGAAGAACCTGAAATAAGCAATTATAGTGACATGTTTGTGTGTGTTTGCATGAATACTTGTTTGTGTTTGAAAGTTAAAAGGAGTTTCTTTTAGTATAAAATGACCGTTTCTGTTCCAATCATTAACCTTGAGAAACATCAATACGTCTTCAGTGTTCATTTCATAATTCTTGGTAATCATAGAATAACTGGCCTTTGGGCAAAGGCTTTTGCTCACTTTGCTATGGTAATTGTGAACCTTCAAGGCATTTCCATTCAGGTTATGTTTATGACGTGCATGCCTGACCTGTGAAGGAACTGTTGGTTTAATTTTGGAGTGCCGTTTAGATAGTATTCACAACTGCTTCAGAGTTTAAATTCTTTCCCTTGATACCAAAAGCTGAGAAAATCTATGCTCAATTTCTGTTGCAATTTTGTGTTTTTTTTCTTTTCTAAAAGTGCTTTCTTCAATCTTAGCCTACTGAAGATGTCCATCTGAATCCACTTACAGGTAGTCAAACAACAAGCTTTTGCTTTCATGGTTTATCTTATCTGGCAGAAACAAGGTGTCGAATTATTTTCTGGGACATTGCTTCAGTTCAGACAGATGCTCTGTCACCCAAGTTGTCAATGTCATGGATTTCACATTCTTTTGAAGTTCCAGGACACCCAAACAGGGAACATGGAGGTCTAATGAGTTGGCCAGAGCAAGCGTACTTGTCCAGGAAGCATCTTGATCACCCATCTGAAACTGCTTTCCGATCAAAAATGCTATCTGAAAAGGCGATACAGCTTGGAATCTTTGGCAGCATGGTATTCTGTTATTCATTAATCTCTTCTATGCAACTCTTTATTACTTTATGACATCGCACTTCTCTTTTCCCCCAAGATTAATCTTATTTGCTGTTTCTGTATTTTAAGGTGAATTTGCGAAGTAGGTGGCAACGTAGTTGTCCACATAGTTTTCATGGTAAACCACTTCACAGTATGTCACTTCCAAGATTCTCTCTGAAGCTTAAGAGTCATACATCTGCCCGTCCATTTAAATCTGCTCGCTCAGAAGGGGAAACAATGATGGAGAGTCAGAGAAGTAGCAGAACGATCAAAGTAGAGACTGTTCCTGCACTGGCAAGTGAAACCATAAAAGGAAAGCATACAGGAGATGAGTCAAGTGAGGAGTCAGGTGGTGATGATGAAATTATAGTGAGAATTGATTCCCCAAGCCGGCTTTCCTTCAATCAGCATCCTGGTAAATCTCTACCCCCACGTCCTTGAGACTTCCATCATCTGTATCTATCATCAGGTGCTTAAATATTCCCTATATCCTGTATCTTGTTTCTTCTGCGTGCAACTCTAGTGTTAAAAGTTCGTATTTAATTTAATTTGATCTGCACCAGTTTCCCCTTTCGCAGAAACCTTCTAGATTTCATTGCACACGCTGAAAGTTATAACCCTTGAGCCTGGAGAGTGCATTACATCTTGTTAGTGCTCCTTCTGATGGCAGGCAACATGTATTTATTTCTATTTCTATTTGATCCATTAGCGTGACTAGTATTACGCTACTTTGCCTATACCAAATTCTGGTCCTTTCTCCCATATGCTTAATTTGCTGCGTGAATGTTGGAGTTCCCTCTAGTCTGATAGAATGCTTCCTCGCTCCTGCAAGATAAGCGTCTTATATTCCATTTTGCTGTTCAGAGTGCCGGCACTCTAGAGGGCCTCCATGCCATTTAGTTTGCTGCAGGTTCAGTCCAACTTTACCTTGTATTATCTTTTGGATTTTTTCCAATGGCTTTCTCTACGGTGAATTTCTCAACAATATCTCTGTTCATCTGGTTTTCCACAGTAAGGTATCGTGACTCTAAACCCTGTTTGCCAAAGATGGTGTCTATGTTTTCCCCCTTTGGCCTCTGCCTTTGAATTGAATGCCTTGGTTATGGGACAAGGATCCCTCTCTCTCTCTCTCTCTCTCTCTCTCTCTCTCTCTCTCTCTCTCTCTCTCTCTCTCTCTTTTTCACACACACAAACAACCGTGCATTCATATACATATGCATATACGGATAACAGTCACGTTTAAATTAATATACTAAAAAATACTGGTGTCAATTAAGTAATTATTTTTATAAAGGATATTGGCATTTACCTTTCATACTGTATCAGTATACTAGCCTTTTGAACTAAAATTACATTGTTGGTCATTAAATTTATAAACATGCTTTCCTTATTTGTTTTATCTTATTTATCTGTACATTGCATGTATTTTTTGCATATATTTATGTTCATTTATTTGAAATCTATTTCAAATTATGTTCGTACATGCACATGCATCTGCATACATAGCCTGCTGGAAAGAGCAATGTCTTTGGGCCCTTTATGGCCGATCACTTGAATTCCTACTATTGTTCTTGTTGATTTGATTCAACAGTAGATGAACCCACCTTTTGGGAAACTGGCCCAAATATTCAATTCGGAGGTTAGGACCCTTGCCTCCCCAGATTGTGCTGTAGGAATTCTTGATAATAGCTAGCATGCATGAGCTTTACTGGGGGATCATAGACGATTCTTGCTTGGGTCTGTGACAGCACTTGGATATGGAACGGAGAGCATGGGCAACGTATTCAACCCTTACCCTGCGTTACCAAATTCACCTATGGCGCGGGGTCAATACAATCCCGCCTTTTCAGGGCTTGGAGTTAAGGGTGACCCTGACCTGATAATATTGGCTCGGGTCCCTGTGCTTGGTCGGTTCTGCCTAGATGTTAATTCTCAACCAATCAAACGGTCACTACCTGCTTCCTTCTCCGCGTTCGCCATCTTGTGGGCTTTCGTTGGTTTTGTAGGAAAATAAAGTTGGCCTTTCGCCGAACACTATCTGTCAGATGCATTCCTTGGGTATCGAACCTAGAACGAGGTAACCATATAAACCAGGTTCCCTGTGCTTCTCGGTGTCCCGTGGTCTAAATCAATATTTTTAGCTTTTGCATTTAACGCTGATCTCCGTGATCCCCCTGTTATTAGACGTTGATCTTTTTGGCTCGTTCTGAATGCAAAGGCATGTGCATAAAATTGAAATAAGTTTCAAATACGTTGAGCATGATTGTACACGGAAAATGTATTCAAATGTATAAATAAATTGAGATGGAAAATGGCCAAGTGCAACAAGTTTACAAATTTGATGATGAATAATTTAATTTTAATTTAAAAGGTTCATATTACATACAAGAGATGGATTCCATCCTTTCCATGAATCCAGATCGTTGGTCAAGTGAACGTGTCTGTTAATGCTTGACAACTTACCGGCGGTTGTCTGTGTTGGCTCGTTTCCTTTTCGGGTACAACTTTGTTCATGTAGATATATTCATCGAACCATTTATTCTCGAATATGTTTGTGAACTGTTCGTTATTTGATAACCCATGCTCAAACAAAGAGACGGACTTGAACTTATTTGAACTCGTCTTCGTTGTTGTGCTCACCTGAACTCATGTTCTTGTTTGTTTTAGCTCCCCACTAGAATTAATATTCACTCGTTTTCTGAAGGAACATGTATAGTTCACCTATAAATAACCTACTGCGACCATTGAACTACCAAACAGTGCATTTACACAGAACAAAAGATAACTCCAAATCACAATGATCAACATGGTTTATTAACATATATTTTGTGGCAAACTTCCTAGCTGTGCTGGACTTTGATCGGCTCAGTTAACGTCACAAATTAAATCCGTGCAAGGTGGTAAGAAGCTGAACTAAACCGATCTACGAGCAGAGGTTTGTCAGCCTAATGCTTGATTCTAAATGAGAAAAGGTTTACCCCTGGGATTCCATATATTTCCTTTGATGAAGTACGAGTGAGCATAAGTGGATGCAGTGTCGGATCTAGAAACAGTTTCAGGGCGGGGTGAATAGTCAGTCCCTCAAATGGTTTAGGGTAGAGCGAATCATATATTATAGCTCATCGATCTCACCATGGGCTATAGACTTCAAGTCGATTTTTTAAATTTGAGATGGGGCGGATACCCGACTGCCGCTCAATGTAGATCCGCCACTGACTGGATGCTTCCAACAGCCCATTCCAATCCAAGGGCGTAGGAAAGTTACCCTTGATTTGTGGAACACCTAGCTGTATGACCTTCCTTCCTTTTGAATATAAACGAATAGCCAAACCCAACGCAGTTGGCTGAGGAAGTCCTTCATCTGTTCTTAGATGAGGCGTGCAAGATAAGGACAAAAATGGCCGAGATCATTATTACGATGATTTGGCATGGCATCAGAACCAACCGTTCTATATTATCGAACCCCATTTTACAAATTCATTTCGTGTAACCTTCTTAAGCTATAGTGTGTGCTCCAGGCCCCATGACGCCAACAATGACCATGGTGATCATATTGTGCATTCTATGCATGAATTTGCATATGAAAGCTTTTCCATTGAATAAAATACATTCCGATAGATTCTGAATTTGCATATGAAGCCTATGTTAAAATGTCCAGCCCAATGGCAGCTCACTCACTATCGCTGCGGCAGGAGTTCGACTCCTGGTGGGTGCACGGCTTCATCCTCCCGTTGTAACCACAAAAAAGGTGTCCATTATCTTGGACCAGGAGCTGGTCCATCCAATCGTAAACTGTAGCCATGAACAAAGGTCCATTTTGCGGATGCGATTCCACCGGGTTGTTTCCTAGCAAGGCTACATCTATATTAAATCCGTTTGGAGTATATAACTACCTTCCATTTTGTATGTAAGTCACGCATTTGGATCCAGAATATTCAATGAACTTTGTGCTTGGATCCAGAGGCTGAATGGTGAATCCGACTCATGATTGTTAAATATATCAGATATCCGAGTGTCACTGGTGTATCGTAGTAATGTTTCATCATATGGATGTTTCTTAGATGATTAGAATCCTGACGTTTTACGCTTTCAAACATGAGGAAGAATGAAGGAAAAATTCAATTCCCTTGCTTAACATGCTTTAAGCGATAAATGCTTAACAACCATTTTCTTCACTAAAAAATGAAAGAAGTTCTTATTGGATTCCCACGATTCATCATCTTAGCAGCTCGGCCAAGTCTCTTTGAATCGGAAGTAATTTGTCCTAACGATAACGGTTGTCATTTGTAGTGGCCTGCCACCACATTCTAGCAATGTCCAAATCCGACGTTACTGTTCTTCCTTCTTAGTGACAGATCACCTCAAACTCTTACTTTGTAAGACAAAACCCGGTTAACTTAGCTGTGCTTATGCTCAAAATAACATCTTGCCTAAACCTTCAAATGTTTAGGCCGAGTATTTGCTGCCTAACACAATCCTGATTCGTTCAAGGGTGATCCCTCACCAATCGCAGAGTTCAATGACAAAATTACGAATGCTTTAAAGTATCAAGACAGCGCTAGCTTCGAGCTAGTTACTTCCAATTCTTTTATCCAGAGAAACTAGCGCCACCGTCGAGCTAACTGATTTGAATTCTTTTATCACATCCAACTTTGTCAGAGCTAGCTCGGAGATAGAGGTTCTCAAAGTAAGGGATTAACATCTATTCAGCTTTGAAAATACCTTTTGATAAGATGGTGACGTTTTCCGCATGACCGCGAGAGGCCATTAAATAAACGCTCCCAGCAGAACTTGTCCGAATGAATTAAACAATCACAGGCGCGTGCGCTCCCACAAGAACATCAGGCACGAACAGGCATCCCTCAACCTGAAAAATTGGGAAAAAGAAAATCAACAATGCCCCACCTGTTTCCTTATACTCCATATTGTTCATGAAGTTCAAGAATCTTTTGAGCTAGTTAAAATTTGCCAAAAAGAAAATGATAAGGATGATCTGTCCTCAAGCCTCAAGATCCTCATTAGAAGTGATGAACGAAATGGGAATCATGAAATTGTACAAAATCAATAATTGATATGAAATTTCAGCGAAATTATTGGTCCTGTATCTTGAAACTTCTAAAGATAAAATCTTTAGTAATATTTGCAAAGTCGATTTGACACCTCACGCTCAAGTCATTGTTTTCTCTGCTGCCACGTTTAAAAGAAGAGGAGTATTCTGGAATCCCGTTGTACAAGGATAAAAGGACTGTCAAGAAAAATAAACAAAATTCTTTTATGGACGGAATTCTGAAAAAACAAGGAATGTTTGCTGCATTCTGTGAATAATAAATGAGACTGGCTCGGTGGTGCATTTTTGTCAGCATATCATTTCATCTTATTGTTGTGCGTAAATAAAACCGATGACTTTACGAAGAGACGGCAAGATTTCATCTATTTACTGGTGGCTCACTAAAACCAAGTCCAAACTCCCTCCCATACCAAATGAGGCTAGCTGTTTGAAACTTTATCATCGTTTTGCTTGATCTTTCTACCATTTTAGCATTCAAATAGGAAAAGATAAATTTGCAGTTTTTTCAACATTTTTTGATGTTTTCCTCTGCTTCTTTTGAAGTAGCTTATGATATAATCTAGGGCATTGTGTCTCTAAATGTTTGAACCACCATTAATTAATATTTTGTTGTTTTTTTAATACCATTTAGTGATCCATTTAGAAAAAGATGAGAAAAATTACATCAACTGCGATGGATACTACCAACTGGATGGTTTATGTTTTTCAAGTCCATTCTTCTAAGGATCGAGTTTCTTAAGTCGGACTGGTTACATGAATTATTTGTTTTTATATAATATGATAATGTGTCATACTAATAATTAATTTAATATAAATTAGATTATTCTATATTACTTCCTTCCAATACTTAAGTATAACCTCCCAGTTGTAACCTAAAAAAAAAGTCTCTTCAAAATATGGATGGCAATGGGTCGTGGCCAAGAAGGTTATCACCTCACCCCTATTGGGAACATGGTATTGGAACCTCCCCCCACCCCTTGGTATTAACCGGCTACCCCACTTTAAGACACGCAAGTAATATTTAAAAATAATTAATATCATATATTTTACATAAAACATGTAATTTGCTTTTATAGTATTCCACATTGTTAACTTAGATGATGGTTATATATAGGAATATATATTAAAAGTATATACATCAAATATATATTTGCTGTGGGGTGGGGTCGGTTCTTGCTTCGCCATCCGCACTTCGAGACCTACCGGTTAAAGGGAAAACCACCGAATCGCTTTTTTATGCCCGGAATTCCAGAAAAATGTGTGAGCGTGTTGACATTTTCTGAGAATACAAGGCATGGATATGAATTGTTTAAGAAATTAAGCACCTGCATGAAAAGTAGGACTGGAATAAACGGGAAATAAATTAATTAGTTAATTTAATTAAGGAAAAGAGAATCAAAAGGCGCCTCTCTCTCTCTCTCTCTCAAAAAGTGGAGCGGCCGAGGTGGCATGTGAGACGTACGTCTTCCCATCCGCACTGTCTTTCCCTCCCTTCTCTCCATCCTATAAATGGCCGTTACGCTACGCGCCTTCTTGATTTCTGCGGGCACCTAATCCCTGTTCAGTGTGTGTGTGCGCGTGTGTGGATCATAGTTCATCTTTCCTTTTGCTTTCCTCTGTTCTTCTCTTCCATTTTCTTCTTTTGTTCGTAGTCTTGGTCTTCTTTTTCAGTTTGTGTAAACTCGGAATCTGCTGAGGGGATTCGGTGGTGGGTATCTGGAAGCGATGGAAAAAAATATTCTTGTGACCGGTGGAGCGGGCTACATCGGTAGCCACACCGTCCTTCAGCTTCTTATCGGAGGATACAAGGTCGTCGTCGTCGATAGCCTCGACAATTCTTCGGAAACCGCGGTTGTCAGAGTCAAGGAGCTTGCCGGGAAATTCGGCGGGAATCTTGCGTTTCACAAGGTAGATATGTCACTATCTGAATTGGTTCTATGATTAATCTGTGCTTATTTGGTGAATTTTGATGCAAAGGAGTTCGATTCTGCGGTGCATGTGTTGTTCGAGTTGATTGGATTCGTGGATTTCAGTTTTCTGTAGGGTTTGGTTTTCCTGATGAGATATTGTAGTTTTTATGGTTTTTGGTCGAATTCTTCAGGATGAAATCGCTATTTTCACTATTGCCTGGCGAGGCGCTATTTATTGCAACAGAGTTTACCGTCGTATTCAGACGAAGCTGTGATCCAGTCAATTCTTTCCTGCTTACGCAATTTATTTTGCCTTGTGTGCAACGCACCATATTCTCTTGTGCGTAATTTCGTTTCGTCAGACTTTCTTCAATATCTGATGTTGCTAGCACAAGTGAAAACTGACTTGCTGTCTTGCGATTCGTAACGTCAATGTCTCCATGTGAATTCATATCCTCCAGTAGAGAAGCCAAAGACTATTTACCTTCCTGTTTTCCCTGGCATTCTTTTCCGTCCGATTAACATATCTATACGGCTTTCTTTGATTGATTTATCTTCAGTGTTTTGTCTCTCTTAGTCTCTTAACGCAGTGATCTACTTTAGTTCTAGAATAATTATTGAAAGTTGGCGGACTTTTTCTGCAGTTAGAATGTTTCTTTTACTAGGCTTACACGTGATTAGCTGATGAATTTGGAGATCTCTTTATATGTAAACTTAGACTACCTTAACGCCAGAGTGGTACAAGAATCACATGCATGTTGAAAACTTGGCAGCAGTTAATTCTATTTTCTGCCACTTGTCGTTTTTAAGCTTTGACAGCTAAACTATTGTCTCATTTTGTAGCTTGACCTGCGGGACAGAGCAGCACTCGAGAACCTGTTTTCTTCTTCAAGGCAAGATTTAGTTATTTGGCTTTAGTTTTTCTATTAATTTGCAAAAGAATCGCGAATATTTGTTGGAAATGCAACCTGGATTACAGAATGACATTTCCGATGGTTGGCCGTGATGCTTATCAGTGTTATGCTTCTTCGTTTGGTTCTTCAGCTTTGACGCTGTCATTCACTTTGCTGGACTGAAAGCTGTCGGCGAAAGCGTGCAAAAACCTCTACTTTACTATAACAACAATTTAATTGGCACCATAACCCTTTTGGAAGTCATGGCAGCACATAGATGCAAGAAGGTAATCAAGTACCCTAAGTGACCTATATTAAATGTAAATCTATTATGGTCTCCGTCCCAGATACCACTCCATGCTAAAGCCAGCTATCACTCCGTGCTAGTTTTCTTTGTTATATCAGTGAAACTTGCTTTAATTTTTAATAAAGAGCACCATAAGTTGAAGTTTTTATCAATATTGTTTTATGTCTAGGATAGGTTTGGACGCATCTTGGTCTTTGGGGGCTTGTACCTGTGTGCTTAAAATGCTTTGCTTGCTATACTGCAACTGAATTGATGCTGATGAGAGCTCATTTAGCAGTCAGGCTTGAATTTCTTCCATCTCATATCTAATCCAGTCGGATTACAATGTTCAATATCCCCCTTGACAGTTAAAGTTCTTGAACTTAACAAAATTGTTGCTGGATGTACACAGAGCTAAACAGAGTTGGTCACTTGGTCTTGTAGACATGATTTTTAAGGTTAACATCTGTTCTATCTTACTCAGGATGGAGATTTTGTGACTTGGCTCCTAAATTTTCATGGTTAACCTGTCATTATGAATGTCTTGGTGTAAACGTGTCAACCTCAAAGTGCAAGAAAAGTTAATCAGATAGAAAAGTTAATTAGGCGTTGACGGGCAAAATTTCAGTGTTAAATCACTATAGTTTCGATCATCACATATTCTATAGCTAGCATGTATATTTACCCCAGAATTTCCTAAAATTTGCTATATGATTACCTAAGAAGAGCTTTTAATTCTCTACGCCACTGTTGCCTAAAAACAATCTAGTTCACTGGGTTTCAATCTCCTAATTTGCCGTGTTCCTTATTGTTACTTCAATCAAAGTTCAACCCATTTGTCATTCAATTTGTTGCAGCTTGTGTTTTCATCGTCGGCTACTGTTTACGGTTGGCCCAAGGAAGTTCCTTGTACTGAAGAATTCCCACTATGTGGAGCAAATCCATATGGTCGAACCAAGGTTTTTTTAATTTAGAACTGATGTAAATTCTATTCGTTGATCTTAAATATGAGAAGTGAGCTGACTGATGGTTCCTTTTCTCTGTTCCTTTCTAAGCTTTTTATTGAAGAAATATGCCGTGATATCCATCGTTCAGATTCAGAATGGAGGATTATATTACTCCGATACTTTAATCCTGTGGGCGCTCATTCTAGTGGTTATATTGGTGAAGATCCTCGTGGAATTCCAAACAACTTGATGCCTTTTGTTCAGCAAGTTGCTGTTGGCAGAAGGCCTGCATTGACGGTCTTTGGAAATGATTATTCCACAAAGGATGGGACTGGGGTACGTCTGCTGTCAGATATTATCCTTTAGCGAATTGGTTAACAGATTGGTACTTTATATCTTCGAACTTCTAGAATCTAAATAATGTCCTACAATGCACTATTTTCTGTACATTTTTGTTAATCATGACGTATGATTTTGAATGAATGTCATTCAGTTTGTCAACCATTATAGAACATTAAACAACTTAAGATCTCAGGCTACAAAGCTTGAGCACGACTCGCATTCATTCTCCTGAAATGTGGTATAGTCATCCTGCACAGAGTGTAGATCTAGTATTTACCTTTCTCCATATACGACAAATTACAAGGCGCATATGCCCTCTTTCAACAATAGTCAGCATTTAGCCCTAGACTTACCCTTTCGTAACAAATCCTGTTTCTCTTTTCCACGTTCACCTTGTGACTGATTTCTTTTTGTTTCTCCCTCTTCTGTTTTCTGTTTCTATGGGAGCGTATGCTACTGCTTAGTTACATTTTATCTAATCAAGTTTCCTGCTTTGCTTTGAAGGAATGGCAAAAGAATAACGTACCAAGAGTGTAGGTTGTAATTTATTTCATAGTTATGGTAACTTCATCCATGCTTGTGGTGCTAATTGTTTTCAGGTTCGAGACTATATTCATGTTATTGACCTCTCAGACGGGCATATTGCTGCACTGCAGAAACTATTCGAAAGCATTGATACAGGTGAGCCTTCGACAAATTTTGCTTTGTTTTTTATATGTTTCTCTTAGATCTGTGGTTGCAGAAGACTTCTAATCCATACTTATGTGTTTGCGTAACCCCTCATTAAGCAACAAGAAATTTCTGAATACGAAACCACATGTTTACTGGATTCTAATATCTAGGGCATGAAAAATGGTACTTGTAAAAGTCATTCTATTATTAGTTTTTGACATGTCAAGGGTCGATATAGGTAGAGAACGTAACAACCTTAAGTATGAGTTGACAACTTCACAGGCATTTCTTATACTTTCAATGCATACTTGCTACAAATATTCTTCCCGTATGCATGCATGTGCATGTGATGTTTAACATCATTACGTTTGAAGCTTATGTTAACTTATGTTGGCCTTTGTCTGAACCCACAAAGCAAAAGAAAGGTCCTCGGTTTCTTGTGTTCTGGTTGGTTGAACTTTCAGAGAGTTTCTGCGGAGGTCTTTGACACTCTTGCACTTGTTGATAACATTCTTTTGGTTTAAGCGGCTATGATTCGTTTCAATCCAGTCTTTGGTGCAGCATAAATCTGAATGTTATATGTTATTTTCACAATCACTGCTCAATGTGTTGTATGAGCCTTGTCCTTGCTATTAGGAATATTTGTTTCGATCCAGAATAGTCCAAATAAATCTGTGGTCCTTGCAGCTGATGTTGTATGAGCCGTGTCCTTGCCCTGCAACCTACGGCTATCTTCACATCTTGCTGTGGCCGAATTTCTAGTTATCTCGCCCTCCATTTTACCTTTTGTAATTTCAAGTTACGTTTGAGACGGATTATTAATTGAAGGTTTCGGTCTTATTCAGGTTGTGAAGTGTACAACTTGGGAACTGAAAAGGGAACCTCAGTGCTGGAAATGGTGGCTGCATTTGAGAAGGCCTCTGGAAAGGTGTTCATTTGGTTTTCCAATCATCAGAAAACTGTGAAATTTGACCAATCTTCATTTGATGGGTTCTTACTAAAATCGGTGTTTTCGGACTTTTAAAACTACCTGCAACTCAAGGATTTAGTGTTGATTTGAAGGCTGTCTAAAGTGAGTAGCTAAGCCCATAGGATGCCATCATGCCAGTTAGGCTAGATGTTGTCATCGACTTACACAGGGGTTTGCCCTTTCGAAAAGTTGCTAATTACTGTTCCTTGGAAATCTGAACTTGCTAACCATTTTGACGATATTGTTTCTGGGTTCACAGAAAATACCTCTTGTTATGGCTGGAAGGCGACCTGGTGATGCTGAAATAGTGTATGCATCAACAGACAAAGCAGAGCGTGAGCTGAACTGGAAGTAAATCTCTCTCTCTCTCTCTCTCTCTCTCTCTCTCTCTCTCTCTCTCTCTCTCTCTCTCTCTCTCGTGTGTGTGTCCCACTCTAGGTGGGTTCATATAGGGGGTGCAACTCAAGGACTTTCCAAAAAGTCACTCGTCCACATATACTTTTGCCCAGGCATGAACTTTGTAATTCTGATGGAATTCAATGTATTAGTGCGCAACAGATTGCACTTCAACTAATTCTACGAAGTTCTAAGAGACATGGAGAAGATCCTATTAAAGCATAAACATACACACACTGGCTCGCACACACGTGCCTGTGATTTGTAAAATGGCAGCTTAGACCAGGTTGTCTCTGTTCATTGACTTAACAATAGATCCGTACAGCTTGAGTTATTTAGGAATGGCAAAGTCAAAAGTGTGTTCCAAACATGGAATGATTACACTGACTACTTTATTGCTCTTTGAGGAGCAAGTCAGCAGTGTTGCGGTCCCAACTGTCTGTACCCTCTGCCTCTTAAGTGTGGGAGCATTTTTTCTTTCATTTGTCTTGGTACTTTATTGTTCCTAAAGACACCACCAGTAACTTGGTTCCTTTTCTTTATTTAATTGATTGCCTGGACAAACTGCCCTCAAGAGGTTTGTGCTTTGGACTACCTGGCCAAAAGCCCTTAATAGTGCTTAAACGTTTTGTGCATATTACTTAATATTGGCAATTCTATTGCATGATCTTGAATGTGGAAAACCAAATGAAGAGCTTTACTGAAGCTTTTTGTTCCTGTGTCTAAGAGCAGTGTTAAAAGTATCAAACCCGCTACCAGTGCCGTGTAAACTGGACAGTTGATTCTACTTTCCTGCTTTTGTTCTTTGAAAGATTTGGTTACTGAGTCAGTTTCCGGGATCGGGATCGATGGCTTTTGCAGGGCAAAGTTCGGCATCGACGAAATGTGCAAGGATCAGTGGAAGTGGGCGAGTCAGAACCCTTGGGGTTACGGATCATCTGACACGGACAACTGAACATGAGCAAGTCCATAGTCTCTGTGAACTCATTCATTTACATTGGTTGCTCCTCAGTAGCAGTTACATGTTCCTGTATCATCACATGCGTCTCAATAAAAAGATGCTGTTGGTTCTGCGATGATAGTCGAGCTGCCTCTAATTCGTCTCTTGATCAATATCAATAAGTGCTGCTGAGGTCTTGATTCTTCATCATAGGCTTGCGCAAGTATCAATCAATGTGCAGATAAGCTCTTGTACACAACTAATTTGCAAACGCACTTGTTACATTACAGATCGATGAATCCCGCTTCCTACATTGTGTGTGTATGTGTATGTGTGTGCGTGTGTGTGTGTGTGTGTGTGTGTGTGAGAGAGAGAGAGAGAGAGAGAGAGAGAGAGAGAGAGAGAGAAATGACCAGGTTCATTATTTGCTGTGCTAAGTTTGAGTAATAAATTAAGAGGGGTATGATTTCTGATACTTAACAGATTTGGATCCAAAAGATTAAGGTTGCCCCTTACAATACTCTCTCTCTCTATGTGTGTGTGTGTGTGTGCATTCTCTTGGTATGGCCCCGGTATATGGTTTTTCGTGCTAGGACTAAGATTTGGACCTACACAGACCCCCAATTACCTGAATAGGGACAATAATACCCCAATTCCACTTGAAACCATTTCTCGTGCTAGGAGTACGATTTGGACCCACAGAGACTTCCGTTCGCCTGAATCTGAACGGTGCCCCATTTCACTTGAGCCCTTAGATTGAAGCTGACCTGGATATCGCAAAATCTTGCGCTCTTGCAAGCATGTCTAGTTCCAGCTGGAACCATTTTTCATATATATATATATATATATATATTACTTTTTTGTCACAAACATCATCTTAGACTCTTCCCTTCTCTCTCTATGCATATATACATTTACGCACATATATATACATACATAACATCATCTTAAACACTTCTCTCTTTCTCTTTATGTATATACACATGTGCATATATATGTATATGTGTCTATGTATGTATAGAGAGAAGGAAAGGAAAGTCTAAGATGATGTTTGTGACAAAAAAGTAATATATATATATATATATATATATATATATATATATATATATATACTTTTTACTTTTAACCATCCATTTACTTGAGGTTGATTGGATAGACATATTAAACTCTCTCTCTCTCTCTCTCTTTATATATATATATATATATATATATATATATATATATATATATATATATATGTATAATATCTTTCAGTACGTTGTACATAAATAATTTTCATTGTTTAATTGGTATGATAAGTGGTAAATAATTAAATTAAAAAATAAAAGTACCATTATATTTTATTTATTACATAGTTTTTTTTATTATTTCAACTATTTATTTCGAAGATCAAACGGTGAATATATTTACGCACGATTCTGTTTTGAAAGATGTTATGCATTTGAACTGTCTTTTTTTTCCTCTCTCTATGTGTGTGTGTGTGTTGAGAAAGAGAGAGATATGGGATGCTCCCTAGACCACAACATGACTTGGACACAAGCCTTAGTTTCCAAGTTTTACATGGACTGGTCCGAATATAAACCTCAGGGAATCAGCCATAGCCTTTGATTCCACATCATTAAGGCGTCTCATGCGTGCACTCAACTTGTCCCTACGTCGTTTCCGCGAGATAATTCATCTAAATTGCTGCTCAGAGTGCAGGCAGGAATCTGACACGTAAGTTGCATACATAGTGATTGAGGGTGTTACTGCTCATTGCCATATCTTACACCAGAATTTCAAGCAAGCCAAAGGCCGAAAGGAGAAGCGAGTTAGTCATCCTCTGGTTCTAATGATGGTGATGGTGCCCTTTCCCTGGGTCCGTATTCTAGTGAGGGCTGTGACCACCTTGCCAGACATGCCGGAGCCCACTTCAGAGGGCAGCTTGGCGAACTCACCCACTGGGTGCTGTATGGGCCTTGTTGGCCTCTTTAGAATCTTCCTATTGATGTCTCTCAGTGTCACATCTCCTTGTACTCCGTTTGGCTTTACCACAGCGAAGGGATGCGCCACCTTCATCGTCTGCTTCTTTCTCATCTTCTCCATCATCTTCTTCTCTTCTCCTTCAAAATGTACATAAAGAAGTGTCAAATTGGCCAAGATGCTAAGCGACGTCTGCAGGTGGGCTTGGCCACCAGAATCATTATAATGGACAGTCATCGTCTTGAGAAACTGAATTGTTATTAGGGAACTTCGCGAACCAGCATTCAAGCTAATCTATCAATGGTCATGTGACAAACCTTGATTATAGTAACCAAATTGGCCGTGGCCGCAATATTTGGTAAAATGTCATTCTTTGTGGCTCTCAAAAAAAGAAAGCAAGCAAGCAAGCAAGAAAGGGTATCCTAATTAAATTGGACAATGCTAGGTGAACTGAGAGATGATGCTAACCTGGAATTCTTGGTTCTGTTGGCGCCCACTTTCCATCCTCAACTGTGGTTGAAATTACTGGTTCTTTCTCTATAGAAACTGCTACGTCTTCCTCACTGTTGCAGCTAGGCAACAAATCTTCAAAGCCAAGAGAGAATATATGTATAAGAGAGACACCAAACATAAGGTGAATGACAGTATGGAGAGGCTGAACTGACTTACCGGAGACGGTATTACTGTAGCTGTCCTGAGTAAACCAGCTTAAATTCGCATCTAATTCCTCTTGAAAAATCGGACTGTTTTCTTCGCTCTGCAGAGAATAATATGATTGACCAGCATGAATGGTAGGTTGATTGTGGAAAAAATACCATAGTTCATTGATAAAATGCAGATGATTTGGTGCGTACTTGTGTAGAGTAGCCCGAGCTCCATGTACTGATGAAGGTATGTGAATTCTCTGGTGGAAAATAAAGCGTTCGTCTTCGCTTGCACCGATCTGTCCAGTCGATGACATCCTCAAGATAGCCTGAACTCCGTATGTGGTAATCTTCCATAGCTTCTAGATATTGCATTTGATGAAGTTGGTAGCTGGGTAGTGCTGGAGTGTGCAAAACTGTGAACAACCATGACCAAATTGTCAATGGGAAGGACAAGAAGTCCAGAATGCACAAAGAAAGGAAAAGCAACTTCTCTGAATACCCAAGGACAAGTCTGAATCAAAATCAAAGTATGGGCAGTCATCTTCTGTTTCCACTGTCGAGAAATTGGGATCCCAACTCCTAAAATGATCGTCTGGCTCTACCATCTTGGTATACTAAATTTGAGAGAGAGAGAGAGAGTAGTAGCCAAATGGAGGTGTAAGAGTCCTTATAAAATAGATGGCATAGAGAGAGAGAGAAGTAGTAAAGTAGATTGTGTTTTTGTCTTTCACCGTTTTTGAGAGAGGAAGGGGGTACTAAATTATTGTTTGAACATCTTCTCTTGGAACATGCGAGCCACATTCAAATATCATCTTTCTCTTTATTCACTAAACAGGGGGTGCAGGTAGAGAGGTATCCATCCGACTCTCCTTTTTGCTGTTTTACCTGTTTCTTTTTGCTGCTCTCCCTACCTACAATCTTTTACTTTCCATGCCTTCTGTGGGCCCACCGTGGACCTCGGGATACGTTATGGTCCCACAATGATGGGCCCCATTTGGCACGCCCCAATCATCGTCAACTGGTATGGGCCCCATCTCCATACTCTCGTGTACGCTTGGAATCTATAGTTTTGGTTTGGTACAATTTTGGTAATCTTTCTCCCCTTCTGTTTTCCGAACAACAATACTTTATCCTTTTCTGTTTATGAATGAGCCCTTGGACTCATTAGCAGCCCAATATGATACGAGAACAAGAAGATAGCAGTACTGTAAAAGGCATTTGATATATTAAATTGAGGGTAGCTAAAACTCGCTTAAATTTAGTCATGCAAGCAGGTAAATCATTCAAAAACTACTGCTACGGATGCAGAAAGGAGAACTTAGATGAGTTGATTAGTCTAAGAAACTGAAAACTAATGGATTTAAACACTTGATTGAGAGAAGATCATTCTGAGTAGGTGTGCTCTCTGATTAAGGATGATCATATGACAGCAAAGAAGTGATATCCTGCAATGGCAGAAAACCGCAGCCTGTTTCTCGTTGTCAACACCTGACATCTGCACATCTCTCACTTTGCTTTGATGTCGGCAGCACAGTTTGGGTTCAAACCTTTAGATTTTAAGGGTACCTTTTGTCTACTGTAAGCTGCAACTCTGTGTACGCAGAGCGAGCTTTACCGACGTAGGTAGAGGGCTTGGCTGGCTCCGCCATCGAACACTCCCCTCTCTCTCTCTCTCTCTCTCTCTATATATATATATATATAGGAGATGCTTCACCTACGAATATGGTCACTCAATGCAGAGTAAAAGGATTCAAACCCTCTGACATCGGATGGAAGTCATTTTACTTAAGATCATAATAGTTACTATAATTCATCTGGGTAGCAAAGATTAACCGACATCCTAACCGTCTAGATACCGAGAGTTGACGGCTTTGATTTCATGTAAGATGCTGTAATCCTATGTAAGAGGAGTGAATCTTTTCCCCGAAGGGTCCGCTTGCTTGCAAATCAATCAAGATGCACAGGGAACCTTACCAAATATGTAAATCCATGGTACAAATCTCAGCTATCTTGGTTCCCAATTTCGTCTTGCAGTAGACTCCAGTCTGTAAAAAGTCTACACCAAAGAAATTTGCAGCATGTTGCTTTTCAACGCTTTCCCAATTGCAAAGACTAAAATATCAGAAGTTGATGGTCGAAAAAGCACAGCATCTAAGCTCATTAAGGTGTGGAATTTCGTGTCAAAGCGCGCATGGAGTCTCTGTTCGTCAGAAACAGATGGTGGAGTTAAACCAAACTGCTGCCTGACCACCAATTAGGGCTGGTAATGAACCAAATCTCCTGTAACTCGTATTGGTTTAGCTTGTCTTTTAGAAAAAGAAAAGTGATTCCATGTGGACAGAGGTCGATTTAGTGCAGAAAAAACGACGTGATCTTGCTCTTTTGAATTTGATTGCCAGTCTAACCCAAGATAGATTAGAATGGATATTTTAGTTTGATATCACCTAGACCTTTCCCACTAGAGGTCGATTTAATGCAGGAAAAAACGACGTGATCACGCTGTGCTTTACATGGAAATGAAGTACTGTGCCCAGCTCAACCTCCACAACGTAGCAAACTTCAATCTGTTCAAACATCAAAGGTAAGTCACAGCGTGCAGGTTATGCGTCGAATTAGCTTCACAGCTGACCTGACCCAGCCGAGTCTGGTTCAAGTTGGACTGGTTTTACAAGTGGAAACAGAGAGATTCAGATGGGTTTAACTCGGATCGGTTGAGTCATGGTCTCAAAAGTGTTGAAAGGAAAAACTAAACCAATATCTTGTTTTTTCAGAGTTAAAGGCAAAAATCCTGAAGTTGTAAATAAGAATTCATTGAGCTGAGCCCACTTAATGCGGGATAATGCTTGGGTTTTGGTTTTGGTTACTTCTCATTTGAGTGGTTGGGACATGAACTTTGAGAGCCATTGGCCAAAATACAAATAATGTAAAGGGAATCATTTTGGACTCCTAAGCAGGAAGAGTGGTTTAAGTAAGACTTAAATGGAGGGCTACTGCTGCAAATTGAGATATGTTAGTTGATTTGGTAGGACCAATAATTCGACCTACTGCCTGATGTTACAGCAGAGAGCTGTAAAATTGTTGATGTAATATGATCAGTAGCTGACTTAGCCCTCTACCAAACCTCAACAGTAACTTCTCTCTCACACACATGCACACGCGCACACACACGCACCTGCACCTGCACCTGCACATATACGGGACAGAAACCTTCTCAACATGCAACACACGGGTCGGGTCAACCTAGTTGGGATGGACCTGACTCAGTTCTCATGGTCGGGACTGTCGACCGTCCGATGAGACTCATGTCACACTGGAATGGATCTATTGGCTCTGGCAACCGATCCAAAACTTTCTGTATTTAAAAAAAAAAAGTGAGGAAGCATCCAATACATCCTTAGTGGGTGTCATGCCATTAAGACATATCCAGTTCTAAACTGGACCAGCAGTTTCAACCGGAATGAAAACTGACGGGGCTAGAACCGGCTGAACCGGACCCAACTTATGGTTCAGTTCTGGTTCCACATTCTATGGAACTCAAATCGGGCCGAAACCAGGACGAGTGGTTCCAAACTGCTGGTTAGGTCCTTTCTCTTTCAAGATTTTTCTTATATACCTTTTCCAATTTTATATGGTTTTGGACTCAAACAGAAACTGAAACAAGTGGTTTTGAGCCGATCCAGTTTTCAGTTCGGTTCTGATTTCAAGTTCAAAAGAATAAAAATGATAGTTCCTAACTGCTGGTTCCGATCTACCCGGAACCAGGGATGTCTACATGCCACCATGAGGATTAGCTCAATAAGAAACGCTCTTGCTGCTAGGCCAGAACCAGTATCGGGTTCCTATGTCATGTGTTGGATATGTATCTTTCTTTTTCTCTTTTGTTGGCAAGCTCGGGTTAGCCAGACCCTCACTAGCAGTGCAAGCTGTGGGTGTTGAACTCATGACCTTTCCCTTGCTTCATTGAGTCAACCCCTACCCAACAGAGTTGTCGCTCCTTGTGGAGTTTCGTGTCCAACACAAAAAGGAGGAGAGGGTTTTGTCTACCATTTTAGCATTACCTGGGCACAAATACTGTGCTTTTGTTACGAAACAGGTAGGTGCCCATCTGTGATGCCCCTTTTATATTGATCTCTCTTTTCTTCTAAAATGTTTCAAGGTGAATATATATTTACATATTATTGTCATTATATATATATATATATATATATATATATATATATATATATATATATATATATATATATATATATATATATATATATATATATATGATTATCTGATCGACCCGTTGAAATGAAAGTCAAGCTATAGATGCATAATTAAAGCTTTGGATTCGATTGACGGTCCGATACCATGAGACAATATAACTCAAAATATATCCAACAAGAAACATGTTTGATCGTTCTTTTAATTTATAGCTCGAAGAAACCACCTTTCATTAGTTCAAAGTATTATACTAATAGTTAGTTTCGTGCATCTTAAATTAAGCATGCTCATTAATTAATGATATTTTAAATTAGGCATGATAACTGTAAAAGGTTTTGGATTGGATATTTCTTTAGCAAATCTGATTAACCATGTATTGCTACAGTAAGATTAAGAGTCAGGTTTGGATATGGATATGAAATACGAAAACCATATGCGAAAGTGAAGTGCGATATATTCAGATAATCGACGTGAGTCGGATATTACTCAAAATCAATCCAGGTCTGAACCTGAATTCAACTGATAACTACTACATGTAGGTTTAGATTATAGATCCGATTAAACAGAGTTAAGATCAAGTATTGGATGCATAGTCCGTGATGGGTCTAGAAATTCTCTTAGGATAGGGTAAATAGCCCACGGAGGTTTAGGATGGCGTGGAGTGTTTCTCATAAGCTTACGGATTCAACCGTGAGACCATAATTTTGTGTTAGTATTTCTCATCGATCAACAAATTAGGTTATAATTTTGCTTGTTTTTTCACTTTCTCACCGTTCAAAATATGTGATGAATTTATTTTTTCTTTTTTATGCCATGATGAATTTAGCTTTTCTATATGCGATCATGAAGACAGCCCCCACAACTCATGAACTGGACCCTGGTTCAGTTTAGGTCCAAATCCAATATACACATCAAGTCTACACCCAATAGACTTCTCACGTATTACCAAAACATTATTCATAAACATCATTTTTTGGTGACTTACTTATACAACAATAAGACATTTATTTAAAATGAATAAATTAGCAAAAAAAATCTCTTGCCCCCAGCTATTTGGTGACGGACTCGCAACACTTTCCCCTCGTGTCCTCGTGTCGAAGATGCAGAGACACAATTTGTAAGGATTGGGTGTGTAACTCTAACCTCTTAACTACACAATTGCTGATAGTTCAACAGCATATCGAAACTGTTTTAATTGGAGAATATAACATAAATGGAGCATTATCCCATGTGTCATCGTGTCACTGTGACGTCGTGTCTAGCATAAGGACAACAATTTTAGCGACTTTTACAGTTTTACCCGCTGTTTACGAATTTGTCCCTCCATCGATCTCTGCTCTGCTTGTCCCCGCGCTCGGCCACTTCATTTTGCGCTTTGAAAACGCTCTCGCCTCTCTCTCTCTCTCTCTCTCTCTCTCTCTCTAATGGCGGAAGCTAGCTCAGATCAATGTGTGCTTCTTCAAATCGATGGTGGGAATCTTCGACCTTCGTCCTGTGAAAGTTTTCTTCTGCTTGCCCTTCCCTCCATTTGCGATAGTAGTCCGGTTGCTGCCCTAATTTTCCGGTTATTGTAATGCATTGTTTGGGGAATCTTTCGGCCACTTAAGGTTTCCTTGTCTATTATGTGTTCTTCTGGTTGAGCTAGGGTTTAGGGTTTATGATCCGTGGCTCTAGACCACTATCTAATTTGAAATGGGTTTTGAATTAGGCGTTTAGGTGATATGCTGATAGTGGGTCTTTCTTTTCTCCTGTGTTTCTTTATGTTTCTATTCGATTGAGTTTCTTTTTTCCTCGTTTAGTGAAGTTAGGAAGCATTTGGGAGTATGAATTTTCAGTGACATTATCGTTAACTCGTCTCTTCTTCGCATTGGGTGGAGTTGGCTAAAACGTGCAATACGAAGACTTCCTAGGGCTGATTCGTACTACTGGTTTTGTTGCGGGGATCGAGTGTATTATTGCTAGTCGATTGAGTGTATTATTGCTGGAAAAGATACAAACCATTGCTGGCTGCGAGCTACCTGATGCAACATTCAGCTTGGGACCGTGTGTAAGGATGAGCTCATGAACCCTCATTAGAGGAGTCATGAATGCGGATTTTAATTCAAAGAAATTTTATGATTTCCTTCTACTTATTTTGGGTATTGGTTTTTGAAAGTGTTTTATTTTCTGCTTCTATTAAGATCTTACAAGTGAAGGGTCTATAGAGATTTCATGTAGCTCTGGTGGCTGTGATTTATTATTTTTTCCCTACAAATTTCCCAACTGTCCAGTGTTTGTTTGATAATATGGTCATATTGGGTGAGATTGTTTATTTTGTCTGTCATTTGGTGGACATGGACTACTTTTAGGTATATTTGCTTCGGATGAGATGGGGTCGACAGAGAGAAGACAAGTTTCTTTAAAGACAGTGCCGTTAACACGCTCAGATTGTGATCTTCGTATGTTGTTGCCTACGTTGAGCTCCTCTGATTATTTTATGAAGCCTTCATTGAATGATTTAACTAAAAAGGAGAGTACTGATGCTGGTTACTGCAGCAGAGTTTGCAATTTTACAATCGGTAGAGTGAATTATGGGAGTATTAAATTCTTTGGTGAGACAGATGTAAGATGGATGAATCTGGATCAGATAGTTCGATTTAACCGACACCAAGTTGTAGTCTATGAAGATGAGAGCAACAAACCAGAAGTTGGCTATGGCCTGAACAAGGCCGCCGAAGTTACTTTGGTACTCAATATTCCTAGAAAAGGAGGCTTTCTTCCCTTAGATAAGCAGGATTTGGAGAATTTTGTCTACAAACTGAAGGAGAAGACAGAAAAGCAGGGTGCTCGTTTTGTTTCATTCAACACTTTTAATGGTGAGTGGAAGTTTGCTGTAAACCATTTCAGTAGATTTGGTTTAACTGAGGAAGATGAGGATGACATGGAGTTGGTTGATGATGCAGTACAGCCATCTATACTTGTGAATGATACTGAAAATTCACAAGAGAAACAACGGGAAGAAGAGGCAACTTTTGATAAAGATGGAATGGTGATTGACGAGCCTCAGCTTACCCCATCTGGTACTGTCCTGTCTCATTCTCTCCCGGCACATCTTGGCCTTGATCCCGTTAAGATGCAGGAAATGAGAATGGTGATGTTTGCCACGGGAGGGGATGATGAAGAACTTTTTGGTTCTTTTTCAAACAAGAAGTCATCTTCAAGAAAAGTAGCAGTTAGAGCTGATACGGGCGCTTCCCCTTCCTCTACCCTGGGTCAAGGGTCCTTCCAGACATCTGGACAGAAAAAAGGTCATAGGATAAGTCCAACTGCAATGTGGGCAACACCAAGTCCTTTAACTTCATCCCCATCAACAAAGCCAGCATTAATTGAATACAATGTTGACAAAAGTAGCATCAGTCCACATGCAAAAATTCTTATGACTGGGCAGAACAAGTCTGTTCTGTCAAGGATGGGAAAAGATGGTGGTTTCAAAGTGTGCTTCAAACATGAAACTCCTGTTGATAACCTTTCCAATGCCATAGTTGATGCTGCATTGTTCATGGGAAGATCTTTTCGTGTTGGATGGGGGCCAAGGGGGTTACTTGTGCACAGTGGCTTTCCTGTTGGTAACAATGGTTGCGAGAAGGGATTATCTTCTGTAATCAACATTGAGAAAGTTGCTTTTGATCGGGTAGTCAGAGATGAGGAGGAAAAAATCAGGGAGGAGTTGATTGATTTGCGGTTTGTTGCACCTTTGAAGCTCCACAAGTCATTGGAGCGTGAAACTGTTACCGCTCAGGTTGGTTCTTTCAATCTGAAGCTCCAAAAACTCATATGCAATAGTTTAAAACTTCCAGAAATATGCAAAGGGTTCATAGAAATTGTTGGGCAGCAGTTTGATGTTTCAGGGTTACGTCAATCTGATCGTGTCATTCTGATGCACCAAGTTATGATATGGGAATTAATTAGGGTTCTTTTCTCTGAAAGAGAATCCAGCAGCCCTTCAACACCTGCAAAGGGTGATGACGGGGCAGATATGGTTCTAGATACAAAGTTGGATCCTTTAGGCATAGAACAAGAAGCTGAGCCATTTATTCGAAGGGCAGAATTCAGTTCTTGGTTGCAGGAGAGTGTTTACCTCCGTGTTCAAGAAGAAGTGACTCGTTTAAATGAGGGAGACGAGTTGATGCATATATTTTCACATTTGACAGGAAGGCAACTTAACGCTGCTGTAGAGTTGGCAGCATATAAGGGGGATGTCAGGATGGCTTGTCTGTTGAGTCAGGCTGGTGGATCAATGGCAAGTCGATCAGATATGGCATCACAACTCAAGGTATGGAGAAGCAATGAACTAGATTTTAACTTCATTGAGAAGGACAGGTTAAGGTTGTATGAGCTGCTTGCCGGTAATATTCGGGGAGCTCTTCTTGATTCTGAAATAGATTGGAAGAGGTACTTTGGGTTGCTGATGTGGTATCAACTTCCTCCAGATACAACATTGCCGGTCGTTATTGATACTTATGAACAGCTTCGTAGCCAAGAACTTGCCCCAGAACCGGTTCCTGTGTACATTGATGAGGGACCCCTTGAGGAAGCCGGCGGTATCTGTGCAGGTGGTCATCTTGATTTGTCGTACTATCTGATGCTTCTACATGCCCAGAAAGAGAAGCCCTTTGGAATGCTAAAAGCCATGTTTAGTTCTTTTTCCTCAACGTTTGATGCACTTGACCACCATATCATTTGGCATCAGCGTGCTATATTGGAAGCAGTTGGTGCTTTCAGTTCCAAAGATCTCCATGTGCTGGACATGAGCCTTGTTGCTCAACTTCTATGCTTGGGGCAGTGTCACTGGGCCATCTATGTTGTTCTTCACATGCCACAGCACTCCGATTTTCCTGGTCTTCATGCCAGTTTTATAAGGGAAATATTGTTCCAGTACTGTGAAACATGGAGTTCACAAGAACTTCAATGGAAGTTTATTGAAGATTTAGGTATACCATCAGCATGGATGCATGAGGCTCTGGTAGGTTCTCCTTATATTTCTCTCTTCTCGTAGCTGTAAGTGTACGTTTCTTCTTTTTCCTTTTTTTTAAACATTAAAATCTCTTTTTTCCCCCTCAATCCAGGCCTTATATTTTCAGTACTATGGTGACCTGTTGAAGGCCTTCAAGCATCTACTTACATGCTCTAGCTGGCAGAGAGCTCATATAATTTTTGTGACTTCGGTTGCACATTCATTGTTTTTGTCATGTAAGTGCATTCTAACCTTTACTAACAAAATCTGATTTATGTGAAGCAAGTATGCTGAAGTCTATCGTCCATATCCTATGATAAGTTGATAACATCTCTTAATTAAGAACAGTATACTACATTCTTTTAATCCATGTGGCTATGTCATATGGACATGGGAACAATTCTGGAAAACTGGGATGACGCAAACCACATCACATGTTGCTTGATAGTTTACTCATGATCATCGTGTGACCTGCAATTTGACCCTTTCGAAAATCCAGATCAACCACCATGTTCATGGGTAAGTCATGTGATAAACTGACCCTAATCGACAACTGATATTTGCATCACCAAGAACTCAAATTACCAAAATGAAATATGCATCTCCAGTTCATCTTCTCGGGATTGCCAGAGATGATTGAGATGCATTTCCCATCTTCAGGAAACTCTGCAATTATCTAAAATGTAACACGGCTCTATATAAGGAACTGTGTTTTCCTGTGCAATGAACGCTTCATGATATATATTCGTGAATCCCTTGTATGTTAGCAATAAATGAGCATCTTTACCCATAGAAATCTTGTGTTACACTAGCATTTAAAAGTTATGCTGGAATAACTATAAGGCTAATCCAAACCAAGGAATTATCATAATGATCGGATTTTCAAATCTAATATAAGGTCAATAACTAGTAGCACCATAGTTGAAATAAGCCTTAAAATGTCAATAGCAATCTTGACATCCACCAAGACAAATGAACTAAAAATAAAGGCCCATTGTTAGTTTTCACATCAAGTGGTGCAAACTGCAGAAAAAAGCCTTCATTTCGTGTTTTGTTAAGATATCCATGTCATGAGACCACCTTCAAAAAATGTGGTTATGATTTTGTGATAAAAGGATAAAGCAATATTTGCATACTATATGTCAATAGTTGTCATATGTGAATCTACCAATTGATGCTTATACTTATGAAGCATTGCCTTTGTGTTATTTATAGCTTCCATAGCTAATTGAGGGGTTAGTTTTGGGTTTGTTGATATTTAAAAATTTCAATCTTTTGATTTGGCATCTACGCTCATTGAGTTCCCACCAAATCTGCTAAACCTGCAACTTTTCTCATCATACCTCGAAAATTCTGAACTGAGTCAAGAAAAACTGAGACACTAGCTCTCTAATAAATTCATCTTCATTTAATTAATTTATTGTGGCCTTCAGCAGTTGACGACAAGAAAATTTGCCAAAGTGAAAATTCTTGTTACCTTTCATTTTCCCACCCAAAGAGAGAAATCTTTATGCTTCACAATCTTTGTTGGTTACCCCTCTATAATTTGCAATTCAAATTAATAGGTTCCTTCCTATTTTATTATGGCATAGTTTATGTAATTCTTCTACTTCTTTTGCTATTGTACTTTTCAGCTGAGGATTCAAAATTATGGAAGCTTGCCATTTCCATGGAAGAACACAAATCAGAAATTGCAGACTGGGACTTGGGTGCTGGTATCTATATTGACTTTTACTTGCTAAGGAGTTCTTTGCAAGGAGAAGATACGATGCCTGAATTGGTGAGTCTGTGTGTGTGTGTGTGCACACACGAGTGCATAAAGAACACTAACCAGGGCCAAGCCTTTTCCTGCATTATGTGGGTCAGCTACATGAATCGTTAACTGCCAGTGAGCCAGATCTTTTGCCATATAAGTATCTAACTAGCAAGAGAAACATCACGTTTTACTGTATGTGTTCATGAATAAATAAATAAACAAACAAATTTAGTAGATTTTTTACTTAAACTTGTCTGCATGTTAAGCCAAGATGCCATTGGGCTCATGGTACGATTTCTTTTTTATTTATGGGTTACCAAAAAAACGTGTTCCAAGACTACCATGCAACGGACAGAGAATAGAATAATTAAATGGTAACGTGGCAGAAAATTTCTACAGTGTGCAATTCCTGTCCAACATGCGAATCAAAATCCCTGAGCGTTTTAATTCGCTAAAACTGCTGGTAGGACCAATAGAGGCTGATGACATTTGAATCGTATAGGCAGAATTCAATCAACTTATGTTTCACATCTGAAAGCTGAATATAACTTGTGGATGAGTTCTTGTACTGGATCTGTTGTGCCATAAAATTTTTATAACTGATGAAAACAAGGATAAAGCATGACACCAGAAACTGAGCTTTTTGAGCTGGTTTCTGAATGCAAAACTTGATAGGCAGGCAGTCTTGACTCAACCAACAGAAACACCAAAGAAAGTAGGTACAACAAGAAATAGAAGTTCAAGATGGTTCGTAAAAAAAAAATCACTTTACATTTGTTAGATCATGTATGTGCTACTGCTTGTTTGTCTATGTTCAACCGTTTGTCAATGAAGGAAAATGATTCACCGTGCCACATCCTTGTTATCAATACCCGTTGTCTGTTTCTGTGTAAATTCCTTATGCCCACAGTTTATATTTTTGCATGGTTATTTTGAACTTTTCATGCCACATGAAACTCACATGGTTTACTGTTTCTTCTAAGTAGGATCACTTGCATATTATAGATAGCTAATATCTTCATCACAAGCTTGGAACGAAAATCATTATTGCTCCATCATTAGCCATTGTGTGTAAATATGAATCCGCGGTAGATCCAACGCTTAGGTAATTGAAGTTCACTTTCCTTCTTGCGAATGATGAGGTTTGATGCAGTTATACTTTAGGTTTAGGTGTCCATTTTTCATTGATATCTGGCTTTGATGGGATTGAGGCATACCAAAACCTCTTTTAAGGGGAGTGGACAAGTTTCACCGCCACTGTTTCTAGGTAGTTGTTAGATGGCAAATTTGGCTAGGGAGGGTCATCGGCTAGACAGCGAGTGGTTTACCATTTCTTCATGTCATATTTCCCTGGCAATAGCTAGAGGGTGCAACTTATCGTTTACAGTGGATCAGTTTGTTCTTTGCGATCAATAATATGATCTGGGTGCATTATCCTTGCTAACTACTGTCTTTTGATGTTGTGACTCTGGCCGACTGAATTGGTTTTGTGGCGGTTCCTTCATCTGCATTTGCCATCTTCTTGACAGCGCAGTGGAAGATGAGTGAGATATGGAGTCTTTGTGAAAGTTCAGCTAGAGTCCAGGTCCTATAAGATTATTCTGAACCTTAGTATGCACAACGTCCATCAATTAAGAGGGAAACGTTGCTTTTGTTGGTCTAAATGAAAGAATTTTGTCTCTGAATTCATAAATCCATATCTCCATCTTTCTCTATTCCAATTACATTTAGGCTCTATTGCATTGGTTTCATAGATTAAGGGTCTGTATATTTATTTCCATTCTAAGTAATTTGTTGCTTTTTTTTGTGTTGATTTCTTATTTCTTCAGGATAACTTTTAACAAATTAGCTATTTTTTGCCTCAGAATTCTCTTGAGTTGAAGAATATGGCCTGCCGAGATTTTTTCAGTCGCTTGAGTAAGTCTTTGTCAGTCTGGGGAAAGGAATTGCCGGTAGATGTGAGGTAACTGTTAGCTCTTAAAGAAATGTTTCTCTTAACTTATTATATTATTTGCCTTAAGTGCATTAATTTATAGGGATGGTGTCTGCCAAGTTTAGCAATCTGCATTTGGCAGCTTGAGCATAGGCCAGTAAGTCAGCTCACCCAACACAAATTGAAAATTTTTGGGCTTGGGATTTATTTTTGTTGTGATCCAGCCTAGCTTGTGCTCATGAAAAACCTTAACCAAGCCAACAGGGATTGAGCTGTCTCATTCATTAAAAAGAAAAGAACGTTTTCTAAATTGGGAATATAAAACCAAGCAGCTGGTTCCTTTAGCAGAGATTTACTTTTTCCAATCATAGAAGTCAGGAGCTTAATTTTACATGGAGATTTTGCAAGTCGAATACTTTCTCATTTTGCACTCCTTTCACATAAACGATACCATGTATATCCACTGCTACTATTTAATGAGCAGAAGCCAAGCCAACAAAAGTCCGTTGTTCATCTTAAGTTTTAGACCGTATTTTATAAGTTTGAATGTCATATGATGTATTTGCCCATTGAGCATAAGCTAACCACTGAGTTTCTCTTTTCCATGCCTAACTGGTTTACATGGGCGGCTAGACAAGCCCAATGGACTGAACTCTGTATGTCATGTTACACTACAAGCCTTCTTGGCGTACAGTGGTAAAATTGATGGATTCTTATAGACATCTTTCCAAAACATTTTGATCGTTACTCTGCCTCTTCTAAGAACTTGCAAAGACCCATCTTTTGTTGAAGCTAATTGAATCCTGCTACTTTTCGCTGCATGTATCCTTTTCTTTTCTATAGGCAACCTGAGGTCAGGTAGGTCATAACAGATATGCACAGCCTGGAGTATCGTTTGCCGGACCTTCAACTTCAAGGTTCTATGAGTTGACCTCCTAACCAAGAGAGCTTTATAAACTCCTTGTGCACTTCTGCTGCATGTTTCATCTACAAAGCTTATTGTCAGTACCTAAGCTCATGCTTACAACTTGCAGAGCTACCTACTCAAAGATGGCGAATGAATTATCTGTACTATTGATGTCTAGCAACGGAGAAAGGTCTACTTGTGCTAATCAGATGGACCGGTTTGATACCATTCTTGGTGCACCTATACCTGAAGACCAGCGGTTCTCTCACATGCAGGATGCTGTTTCAGCCTTTACATTCTGGCTCAGGCAAGGTGTCGTGGCCACAGAATTGTGATTAATAGAGCAAGAAAAATGCTAAAAGCAGATTCCAGCTCTCTCTTTCTCTCTCTACATACAACATAAAGAGTACCTCTCGTGGTGGTTGGTCGGTGAGGAGCATCTCTATCCGTTTTATGCCATTTGGTTTGGTAGTCAATCGATACTAGTGCCACTACTGGTTTCATTATTTCTATTTAATTGACGGGGCTACAAATACTAGATCTGTGGGTGAGCGTGAAATATGTATAAGTGGAAAGTGTGGAATTTGGGGTAGGTCGAAGTTCTCCTTCAAGTTAATGCAGGCACAAGAAGCACCCAATATCTTGAAGCTGGACAAACTGTTATCTGGTTTGTAGAAGGTGTTCCGTATTGTATCATAAAATATTGTATCATCCTTTTAGCTCGAAAGAGATTCAGTTTGCTTACTGAGAGTTGCTGCCATGATCCCATTTTCTTTGTTCCATCTTTTCTATGGGACCTTTTGGCATACAACTTGAACTTTTAATTCGTGGGATTGAAAATTGTTCTGTTGAAGCTGATCTTTCCAATGACCAAGTTTAACGCACTATGAGAAGTATGATTACCTCAAACCCTTCTTGGGACTTCAATCTTACTGTATCATGCTTTCATGTGGTGCTTGCTCTAATCCTCTATCATTTGTAATAATCTTGCAAGTGTTTCACTATAATTTCGTGCACTCTCTTGATATTTGGAAAACTTTCTTTTCTGTTGTTATTCTTTCATTGACAAGTGATTTGCATTACCGATCGTGGGAATTTAACTTTTAAGGTCTGGTTGATTGGGGCTGAAACCGTCTTCACCAGAGGTGTTGGTATTTAATTTCTTCGGAGGTGAGGAATTATCAAATGTGTGTTTTTTGGGTTAGAATTCATCGGGCTTATGATGTGTATATAAGCAATTGTGCTAAATCATTTTTAATGATTTCAACCTTCTTATCAAAAAGTTGGACGATGGAAATAAAAAGCTAGTGTACAAATTTTAAAATGTATAATTGATATATTTTTATATTTTTAATATCCATTATTCATCTTTTCAATTGGATGGCTTGGTATTATTAAAGATGATATAATACAATTGTTTGTGCACGCACGCCAAAATCCCTGAATTCATCTAACGAGGCTGGCAAGACCCAATGCCCTCTAGACAAAGGAAACTAAATGAACATCTACTGTTTCATGTTTTTGCTATTTACATTTGCCTTGGAGTATTATTTTCTTGCATTCTAGTAAGGGTTGACAATGGCATGAGGGATATGCGCCTCCCCACACCAGAGAGACTTTTAAGCTAAAAGATCAAAGTACTTTTCTTCTGTATGTTTGACCATCTTCCCTATAAAGATTTGGGTATGGTTTTTTTTCATTCTATAAGTTAACAAGTTCCGTATCTAAACTCCCATCGAAACTGGGTGGAGCTTGAACCGTCGACATACCTAATGCTGGGCAAGCTTGAGAGTGGGAACAAATAGGAATTAGAGATGTCAACCCGACTCATATAGCCCTGGGGGCCGACATGAGCGGGGCTGGGTTGGCTTGCAGGGTCACATACTCATTGGGATCTAAATCTGCTTGAAATCCAACACGTCTTGAGCTTCAACAAGTCATATACACATACAAGTCATATATACTTATACATGTAATAAAAAACTATATATATATATATATACATATATATATATATATATATATATATATATATATATATATATATATATATATATATACATATACTACATGTATATACATTACATATATACACATACATGTAATAAATATATATATATAATTGAGAAAAAAAAAATATATATATATATATATATATACATATACTACATGTATATACATTACATATATACACATACATGTAATAAATATATATATGTATAATTGAGAAAAAAAATATATATATATATACATGTAAATATGTAATTGAAAACTATACACATATATATGTATATGTATGTATACATATATACATATATATGTGTGTTTTATATATATATGGCTCGGCCTGTGGGTGTTTTCTTTCACGCGGGTAATGGGCTGGGTAACGGGCGAACATAGATGAAGGTACCAATGAAAGGTTTGAGCCCGGCCAAACTAAACTGGGCCCATCAGTAGACCCGATAACCAGGCTTACACTGGAAACCTGACCCAGATGTACTGGAAACGCCCGTTAGTCGTGTTCTTTTGCGACTTGTCTTCTCTCATTTTCAAAAAAAAAACTGAAGTCAACAGAAGAACAGTCCTCACTGCGCCAGTTCAGAACTATCAATTTTGTTTGGAGAGGACAAATTGGGAAAACAACGAAACATCATACATAACGGTTGACACAATCTGGCTCTCTTAACCGCCTCATTAGGCCATCGCTTCTCTCTCTCTCTCTCTCCCCGAAGTGTGGGTGCTTCCGTTCAGGGCATTTAGGTTTTCTTTTCCATTGTTGTGAAGGACGGAGGAGGGGGATCCTTTTTGGTGTGTTGTAAGGTGACCGTGAATTGGTGGGATTAGGGATTTTGGTTGATCTGTTGGGTTAGGGTTTTGGTTTTCTCTCGGAAGAATGGATTTGAGTTTTGCGTATGGGCTTCTTGGAGTTTTTGATTTGGGGCTTTTCGGTTGTGAGTAACGACGATGATGTCGACGAACGGCGGGCAAGCGCCTCCCTTGCATCAAACACTAACGAGGCAGGGCTCTCTGTACAATCTCACTCTCGATGAGGTGCAGAACCATTTGGGCAACGCTGGGAAGCCATTGGCGAGCATGAATCTGGAGGAGTTCTTGAAGACGATCACGTCTGCCGAAGAGAATCTGGATGCCTTAGATCCTTCTCAAATGTTCGCTCCTTCGGCTCTTCCAGGCGTGCAAAGGCAACCGAGCTTGGTCTTGAACCAAGATTTGGGGCAAAAGACAGTTGACGACGTCTGGAGAAAGATTCAGCAAGAGCAAGGGAGGATTAACCAGGAAGAAGAGATGGTTCAGAGGCAACCAACCCTTGGGGAGATGACTCTTGAAGATTTCTTGTTCCGTACCGGCGCTATGAGCCAAATTCCGGATCAATCTTTTGGTCCTCCTTTGATGTCAGTGATGAATGTTGATGCTTTGTCTGCGCCGCAGCAGGATTGGGTTCAGTATGAGCTCGGAAATGCTGCCGGAGCCATCGCTTCTTCTTCTTCCAGTCACCCGGAACAGAATTTGAAAGGTGTATATGTACCTGGTTTTGGGGTTGGTGGGAGTAATCCAGTTTTGGATGTTGGGTACGTTGAGAACCCATTGGTAGCGTCTTCTCCAATCATGGCAATGCCGGTGGATTCGCAGATTGTCGATAGAAAGAGGATGGCTTCTGATGAGCTCAGGAATAAGGCGATTGATCGGAGGCAAAAACGGATGATTAAGAACAGAGAGTCTGCAGCACGATCTCGTGCTAGGAAGCAGGTGCGTTGGATGCATACATGGACTTTGGTTTTCTCTCGTTCGTTTTAATTGATTTTTTCTGTGGTGGTCACTGCTTCAGGCCTACACGACCCAGCTTGAGGGAGAAGTTCACCAACTGAAGATGGCGAATACCATGCTTAAGAATGAGAAAGTACGGCCCTGTTGTGATTCTTATATCTCTTTGTGGTACTTTTGTTTTCGCAATGGCCTTGCATCTTTCATATTGTTGATAGATTTTGCTTTGATGGACCCCAACTCATGTTTAGATTTCCTCTTATAACCAAAACAAATACGTTAGTTTAATTTTTACCTTGTCATTTGTGCATAAATGCCATTCTATGTCTTGTCAAGATTGTGAGCAAAATGTTTCTGTCATGGTGAATGCGTTTTCATCTCTCATATAGATATCCTACTTATGCATAAGTTGGTCTATCTCTTGTTCCTTGGAAGTTGGAACCAAAAGAAACTAATCATGTACCTATGAGACTTTAAAGGAGTTTGTAGATGCATAATCCACACTGTTTCGTATAACATTTTTGAGAAAATGATGTTCTTCTCTTGGTTTTGTGGGCTTTATATATGTTAATCCGTTTAACTGTATCAAATCTGTATTAACTGTAAGAAAAAAGTACTATATGTTAGTGATTTTAAGTCCAGCTGTCATTGAAGTAAGAAATTGATAAGTTTTTGCAAATTTGACTAGAAATCACCCAGTTGCAACATTTGGTTTCTTCTTCTTTTTCCTCATAGAAGTACTAAAAAACGATTATGTGCAACAATTGTTTTGTCAAGTAACTGCATGGTATTACTTTTTTGAAATATTTTTCTTGGCGGTTGTACAATTAAGAAACGGAGGTCTGTGGTTGGATGGGTATCCTGTAAATTAATCTAGTTGGCAACTCATTGTTCTCTTAAGTTGTTTGAACTGTTATAAGGATGTCTATTTATTCTCACTATGTGTAGTCTTATGTCTGTCCCTTGCATCTCAAAAGACAATATATTTGCTTGACCACCTTAAGTAGAATGATGGCCATGAGCTGCATCATTCGTGTTCTTTTTCCTTCACGTTATAGTTATTGTTATGTTGTTATTGTAGCCGTAGTAGATATCATGCCAGAGATGATGAAAAAGGATGAATTATTGTGAACTGTTCAGTGTAAATGTAGAAATATGTTGGAGTACAGATTCCAGATGTGGGTTTGATAGGAAAAAGGTTCTACTCTGAAGATTTTGGACAACTTTCTTTTTAGATTTTAACTTATCAGATCAACTTCTGTGAATTTAGTTTTTTATTAGTAAGGAGTATTTATGTCAAGTTGGATATTTTAGCCAATGAAACGAGTATCAGATCAGAATGTCTTATGAAAATTTGATCCATTTTTTCTTGAAGAAATTACAGAAAAGATCAGAGATGACAGCAGCGTTGATGCTGTTGGATGGAGATGACAACAATTTGATACCTCCAGATAATGGTGATAAAGATGATGATGGTGTTGAGTGGTACAATGATGTCAACTAGCTGGTTTGCTGGTATCATGGGTTCAGGGAAATATTATGGCATTGTAATTCCTCGAGTGTAGAATCTACAGTTTCACATAAACCATATAGGTTGGATCTTATCAATATGATATTGTTTGATCCTGGTCGAAAATTTTCTGCATTAGTTTCCCTTTTGGGCACCAAACATGAAAATATATTCTCAATGAGGATTTGTTTTGAGCTCCAAATGAATGGCAAAATTTGACCGTGCTGGTTCTTCAGCATACTTTGAAATACATAATTTCCAACTTCTCTGGTATTTTCTTATTTTAGTGATCAAGGGTGTAGCTTTCAGTCTTTTCAGGTTTGCTACTGGAACTTTTCCATGTTATTCTTGTCTGCACAAGCATTTAAGTTATGGAATTTGAATGAATACTGAAAACAGATTTTATGGATCGACGTCACATCTATAATGTACATTTATAAGAAAACTATGCAAATAAGTCTCACTATACATGATAATCCTACCATTTTGGACCATCCATATGATAAATGAGATTTATGTTTTCTATTAGTAGGTGGAGATCCTAGCATTTTGCAACAAAAGGTCGTAGCCAGATTTATAATTTTGTTTTTTTCATGTATTCTGGAAAAACTAGCGTCAGTTGGAGAAAACTCCATATTCATCTATTCTATCCATCTTTTTGCTTAAGATGCAGATGATCGCAGAGATCCTCACTATAGGCTTATTACTAGGGCAAATCTTGTCCTTTCATTGAAAACTCTTTCTTTACGGTAATGTTATGATAGAGCTTCATTCGTTCTTGGGCCCTCCTCAAGTTCTCTTTCAACAACTGAATTGCTTCATCATGACTCAGCTACCCGCTACCCTTACCTTTATAGGGAAGCTAGATGAGGCGAATTGCTTTGAAGTGATGCTTGACTTACTACTTCATTGTCTACTTTGGGTCTGGAGTATGTGTTCGCAACCTAAAGGATCACGTTGATACACTGCTTAGAATCTTGAAAAGGTGTATGTAAGTGCATTTAGAGTAATCTCGCGTAAGATGTCTTGAGAACTTTAACTCTAAGAAGTTTCTGTTACCTTAAGAAAGTCTTTGGCACCATTTCTTTTACTGAAATTGCTTAGTTGGTCTCCTAGTGTCCTGTGAAGTTCAGCTTATCTTGTCATTTTTCCCTGTAATTTTTTCAGTTTACAAAATAATGTGAATTCGTAAACGTCAGTCACCAGGATGATATTTACTGCTTGGCAGGAGTTGGACAATATCCTAGCCACCGAAAATCCAACACCAAGATATCAACTGCGAAGAGCAAGCTCTGCTCCCCTTTAAGCGGACTGTGGATTGTATATACTATTGTAAGTATACTTCTTGTTTGAAGCTTGTGCACTCCTTATTCTTTTCTCTCAGGCAGGTCTAGGCATTCGCTTTCTTAGTTGACTCCTCATGCTATACGGTGTACTCTCTGGTTTTTCTCTTCTAGGGTGGTTTAGTGAATCAAATGATTAAGGAATATGCTTATTGCCACTAAAACATGTAGCTACCTTGACATCAACTGCAATTCTTTTTTTTTGTTGCCTCTTATGAGATAAAACTCCACCCATGTAAGGGATCACCCTTGCATGGCCGGTCCCAAGCCCGGATAAAGGAGGACGGTTACGTTAGGCTTCCGACAGTCAACATAAAACTTTGTCGGATTTTATACCATGGATTACACAAATTATGGGCATTGCATTGGGGTGTCCCATCTTACCGACATGCTTCAGAGCCCGAATGCAATGAAAAGTAAGGATCACTGCATTTTCACTCGCATGTAGTGAATTAATTGTAGAGATGGTTCCCACATCATGGACGGGTGTGGGTAAAGAAGTTAGTCGTATTACGATGCGGCCTGAATGTAGTGAATAAATTATAGAGAGGGTCTTCGCATTTTCAATATGGACGAATGCAGGAGGATAAGGAAGCTAGTCCTAGATAATAAGATTCGTATTGGGTCTTGAAATATTGGAACATTATCCGGTAAGCTAATAGAGATGGTAGATACTATGATTCAGAAAAAGATTCATATCCTATGTTTATAATATAGAAAGTGGGTTGGACAAAAGAGATTGAGGATACATGTTTTAAATTATGGTACTCACGTAAGGAAAAGGCTCAAAATAGAGTTTATATTATCATAAATAAAAATTTAAAAGATAGTGTAGTAGACATACAACGATATGGTGACTGCATCATGACGTTGAAATTAGTGTTAGAAAAAGAGGTTTTGAATATATAGTTTGTGCTTACGCACCCCAAGTTGGACTAGAAGATAGTATGAAGACGGCTTTTTGGGAGGAGTTAGATAAGGTGATTCAAAGAATTCCACAAAGGGAGATGATTTGTTTAGGAGGAGACATAAATGAATATGTCGGTAAAGAAGCATTAGGATATCAAGGTATTTATGGAAACTTTGGTTTTAGGGATATAAATGAGGAAGGTAGGGAGATTTTAAATTTTGCTATGGCATTTGATCTCTCTATAGTAAATACAATCTTCAAAAAATGAGATGAACATTTAATTACTTATAAGAGTGGCTTATCACAAACACAAATTGATTATTTTATTTGTAGAAAAAAAGATAGAGAATGTTGTAAAGATTGCAAGGTAATTCCAAGAGAAAGCTTAACCACCCAACATCGACTTTTAATTATAGATTTACAAATAAAAAAATGGACAAAGAAGAAAAGAGTGCATCGAGCTATTCAGACTAAATGGTGGAACCTCAAAAGCGAGAAAGAAGATATATTTAAATAGAAAGTCCTTCAAGGAGATGTTTGGAATTATGTTGGTACAACCTGTGATATGTGGAACAATATGGCTATACATATTAGGAAAATGGCGAAAGATGTGTTAGGTGTATCTAAGGGAGGTGTACCAACACAAAAAGAAGTTTGGTGGTAGAGTGAAGTGCAAAATAAAATCAAGTCAAAGAGGGCATGTTACAAATTTTATTATGCTAAGAAAACTAGTGAAACTTTAGAAGCTTATAAGAAAGCTAAAAGGGAAGCAAAAAATACCGTCAGTGAAGCAAAAACTAAAATTTGAGAGGATTTATATAAAAAAACTCAACTCAAAAGAGAGTGAAAGATATATTTTTTTAGGATAGTTAGGAATAGAGATAAGAAAACTAAAGATCTTAATTTTGTTAGATGCATCAAAGAAGAGGATAAGAAAATTCTAGTGGCAAATGATGATAAAAAAATAGAGGAAAAACTATTTTTATAAGCTTTTTAATGAAAATAAAGATATTAGTATTAGCTTATGAAAGTTAACCAAATAAAAAAAAGTATATAAACCATAATTTATATCGACTAATTCAAAAGAATGAAGTCAAAGAGGTTTTTAAACATATGAAGGGTGGTAAATCGGTAGGAGCATACAATATTCTTATAGAAGTTTGAAAATCCTAGGAGAAACATGAATCACTTGGCTAACAACACTATTAAAATATAGAGAAACCAAAAGATGTCCGAAGAACGGAGAGCGAGTACACTTATACCCATATACAAGAACAAGGGAGACATTCAGAATTGTGCGAATTATCGGGGTATCAAGTTAATGAGCCTTACTATGAAATTATGGAAAAGAATTATCGAACGTAGGTTAAGACAAGTATCGAGTACAACAGAGAACCAATTTGGATTCACGCTAGGCATATCTATTATTGAAGTGATTTGCCTTTTGAGACGTCTTATGGAACATTGTAGAGCAAGAAAGAAAGACCTTCACATGATATTTATTGATCTAGAAAAAGTTTACGATAGGGTATCGAGGGAGGTTATTTGGAGAACCTTGGAAAAAAGATGTATCCCATTGACATACATTAACCTTATAAGAGACATGTACGATTGTACAAAACATGTGTAAGGGATGACTCACGAAGGAATGACAGACTTCTTTGAAGTTAATATTGGGTTACATCAAGGATCAATTTTAAGTCCATACTTATTTATAATGGTGATTGATGAGTTAACAAAATATGTTCAAGATGAAGTACCTTGGTGTATGTTATTTGGAGATGGCATTCTGTTAGTGAAGGAATCTCGGGAAAAAGTTAATAGAAAATTGGAACTATGGAGAAAAGTATTATAAAGTAAAGGCTTCCGACTTAGTAGAACAAAGACACAGTATATGGAATGTAAGCTTGATCATTTGGTTACTTCAGAGGATATAAAAATTAAAATTGGCACATATTGTATCCCCAAAAGGAAAGTTTTAAATAGCTAGAGTCAAATTTTCAGAGTGATGGAAGAATTAATGGAGATGTTATACATAGAATTAATGTTGGTTGGTTAAAATGGAGAGGAGCATCGGATATTCTTTGTGATAAGAAGATATCATTAAAGTTAAAAGGTAAATATTATAGAGCAGCAATTAGACCTATCATGTTTTATGGTTCTAAGTGTTGGGCAGTTAATCATCAACATGTACAAAAGATGTCTGTGACAAAAATGAAGATGTTGAGATGAATGAGTGGTCATGTAAGAAAAGACCGTATACATAATGAGGTTATTAGAAACAAATTAGGAGTGACAGCAATAGAAGAGAAAATGAGAGAATATCGTTTAAGATGGTTTGAACATATAGAAAGAAGATAAAAAGAACTTATAAGATGGTATGAAAAACTAGATTTTGAAAGTATTACAAGAGGTAGAGGACAACCACCAAAGTGTTGGAAAGAAACAATAAAGAATGATCTAGTTTATTGTGAGTTAACTGGTAATACGACACATGATAGGGCTATGTGGAAACAAAGAATCCATGTAGCCGACCCTGTGGGAAAAGGCTTAGTAGTTGGTGTTGCCTCTTATGAGATAAAAATGTAGCTACGTTGACTAAAGATATTTATGTTACTAGTCCCGAGAATGATTTTGAAAGCCCAGCTATGCTGATAGATTCTTGGTCTCCGAAAACTTGAAAATAACTGTCTGATTGTAGTGGTCCACCACAACCATGACGATGTGAATGCTATATTCGTTGAACAATCACTTAAAAGAATATATGAACACCTTGAGTCTTACAGAAGTATCATCGGCTTGTCTAACTGATTGGAGAATTACATTTTGAGGTTTTGCCAGATTCTTCTTTGTACTCCTACACACTCCAGAGAAGAATCTTGAGATTCAAAGTTGCTCGTCACGGAACTTTGATATGGGAGATTTTTGGTAGAGTGCACCAAGTCCATGTCAAAATCACCAGTTGGTAAATTTCTGCCAATATTTCCAAAATTAGCTAGTTTTTTTCAACTTTTTGTCTGCGAAAAAGAACCTCGAGACCAAATAAATAAAAATCATAAACGATGGAACTTCAACAAGTACATAGTGTATATTATAGTGAATAGTCGAGTGAAGCTGAAATTTTGGAAGTCTAATTTGCAGTTGACTGGTGTATCTATTGATTAATTAGTAGGCATAGGAGAAGCTGTGTTGTCTTCCAGAACTTTGTAATGTTCTCTTGATCTGTTTTGACGTACAAAATATATGATGGTGATATTATTGCAGGGATAATGAGCGGGTGTTCATTTACATTGATTTGGATGGAAGTGGTTAAGGTGATCCATCCTGAACTCGGCACAGTTACGGGACCAAGCCCGAGCCTATTGATTCTGGTGCATGAAGGGCTATTAAGAGGCTAAATGACTGAGGATGCACATTCCCTCATCTAGAACCACGGCTAAACCAATCCATGGCCATGCAACTGTTCTTTTTTACTAGGAGCTGGTTCTGAGTAGATAGCTGACTTGCAAAAGATGCTCTCTCCGCATGCCTACATCCGAGATCCAAAGTCGATACCGATCCACCATTTTTTCAGTCTATAAGTGGAAGAGGGGAGGATTTTTTTTCTTCAGATAGTGATCATATCATGCTCCTTTTAGCTATTCATAGTGTTACTTTCTACTTATTGTAGTTTTTTCTCTATACTAATAAAAGTATTGCTTCGATGCCCAATCTTTATGCTTCATGTCCAATGATTTCTGCAAGGTAGCTCAAAACACTGGCAATGACATGGTGCGTGCGTGTTGGAGTGAATTTACAACATTTGAAGTTGCCTTCAAGTTCGATTTACAATGAGTGTTGAAATCTTGCAACTCTAAACATCTTATTCGCTTTGTGGGATTCATGCCATAACTTCTAAGAAGAAATTGCTTTGAAGATTAAACCAAGATTATCTTAGAAATTATGAAGGAAACTTAGAGAAGTAGAAAGATAAAAGTGTTGGTCCATGAAAGATTGGGAGGAACTCTTGAATCCCCAAATCCAACCTTTCCGTCGGATTCGGAGAATTAGCTGGATGCGAAACAGAAATCAAGAAGAAAAACATAATATCAAAAACGGCATTTAAAAATAGAAAAGCATGGGAAGAAAACGCCTGAATTGCCTGTATAAGGTCTTTCTGCTCTATTTCGGGTTGATTTAAACATCACTTGTGTGCTGGTTGTGGCGCCGCAACTGGTGATGGTTTTGTTCTTCAATTGTGCGATCTCAACGCCCCCTCACCCGCAATGGGTTTGGACTCCGGATCATCCCCTTAATGTTGCTCTCTTTCACATGCCTCATACCCAACTTCACGGAGCGGGAGGCTTAAAGGAAGCACCCCCTCGGGAGCAAGCCAGTTATGCAGGGTGGAGTATGCAATGCTCTTAAAAAGTGCACGCGAGGGGGCAATTCATCTGTAAGTAAGAGCAAACATGTGTGGTTTCGAACCGGTGCAGCGGTTCTAACTGGAACTGTATTGGGCCAGAAACTGGAACCGGGGAGGCCCTAGTTTGGTTCTGGTTCCAGTTTTTCAGAATCGGATCTGCGTGGAAACTGGAACCCATGGTTTGAAACCGTGGATTTCAATATTTTTTGTCAAAATCCAGAATTTGTGATAATTTTTTTTTTTATTTCAAACAGGTTTAAGACCTAAATTGGAACTGGCAGTTTCAAACCAGTATCAAAACTGACCCGATCCTGATTCAATTTCAGTTCCAGGTAAACTGGAACTGGAACTGCCAGAATCTAGAACGCCTAATCCCATTTTGCCCATCATCAGGAAACAAGACCCTTGGTGGCGATCCATTTTTCTGTTTGGAAACAGGTAGACTTAGGTGAGTTCAGGGATTGGCAATTTCTTCTTCCTGCACTCGCAAATATGCAGCCGTAACAACTTCGCGGCCGGACGGTCACATTGATGACCAAATGGTGCACTAGGTGGAGGATCTGAGGATCTGGTAAGAAATCTGAGGGTTGGCAAGAGTTCTCAACACCTGAATCGACTTCGGATCCCCTGTCTACCAAACAGAGTCTTCGGGTTGACAAGCTATGATTGGAAATCAGATCCGCTGATCGGTGTTGTTTCCTTCACAAGCTAAGACCCAGACGAATCAGATATGGTTCTTGAAAGCCATATTTAATTAACAAACAGACTGGATCTGATATTGGAGACTAGAATGTATTCGAGAGAAATAAATGGAGAGTGCATTGTCTAATTTGGATCTTCTCTTTTGGAATTGAATACCAATGTGGGCATATCCTGCTTGGGCTTCCCCATTGTAATAAAAAAAGAAGACAATGGTCACTGAGAATTCATGTACAGCCGACTCGTCTCGGTGTGATGATGTATGGTTCTGGTTCTGGTTTTAGTTGATGGATTCTCTCCTTTGACTTCTTGTTTGGATCTGATTCTTGCTCCATGAACGAGATTAATTATATATTGAATACGTGTTTCATGACACATGGCTACCATCCAACCGATGCTTTTTTGCAAGGACCGCACTGGAGAATTATTCCTTCAGGTGCGAACTAGATTCTCTTGGAAAGTAGACTACTAATATTTTTTATACATGTGGGGATACTTTTAATGGATGAAGCACCTTAAGTTCTCCCTCTCTCTCTCTCTCTCTCTCTCTATATATATATATATATATATATATATATATATATATATATATATATATATATATATATATATATATATATATATATATATATATAGATAGATAGATATATGTAATAGTTTGGATCCGAACATCAGAATTATGGACAAACCACTATGTTTTCTCTTGTTAGAATCGAACCAAACCAAATCAATCGACACATAAAACAGAATAAAAACTACCAACTTAGTTCAGTTGCAAAAATTCTTTGAGAGTAGCAAAAGCTGATAGCCGATGATTCAAGCGGTGAAACTATATGAAACGAGTGATTGATGCTTCGATAACATGTGATCCCGAGAGGATCGTAACATAACTAATATACATATAAACACTATTTCGACCTTTCGTGATTATGACATGATAAATGAATACGGCAAAATATCGTGATATTCACGTGCAATATCTTCTAGTAGTACGATTTGTGAATTAATGTCGCACATAGATATTGACCAAACCACCGAAAACGCACCCACCGACTCAGATTGGTCGACTTCCAGAAGAAAGTTGAGGCTTTGCTTACCCACCAGGTTCGAGCAACCATAGCTGCTGGTCAAGCATTTCCCGGCACCAACCAAAATGCCATTCTTGACTTTCAAAATCACATCTACCTCTGTCAGCGGGATCATACTAAGTGCCAATCAAAATTAAGTCTTAATTTTTGACGATAACATCCCTTAACAGAAAAAACACTTACAATAAGTAAAAAAAAAGGGTTTTCCGAGAGGTAACAGAGGTGCAGTGAGCTTGAGCAAGTTTGACCATGGAAGCATGCCGGAATCTTTATACCGTCGTAAGTTTCAACCACAGCCCAGAAACAGTGGCAGATCTAAAAACTCTTTCGGAGTAGAACAAATAGAGTCTAGAATGGTTTCGAGTGGGACAAACTATATATAACCTATAGATACCGTTATGGTGGGTTATAAACTTTAAGTTGATTTTCCAAATTTGAAGTGATCTAATCATATTCCTGAGAATGGTTAGTTAGTAGCTGTTTTCAATAAGATCCCACTTGTTGAAAACCGCACCCAATTTGAAACCGTTATCAGTCTGGATCCAATGGTTCCAAAGAATCATTCTCACCTTTAATTTAATTTTCCTTGGTTTACATATAAACCATTAATTTAAAATAAATATTATATATATACATCTTTCTTCATATTGTTAAATTTTAAATCAGGAAACAGGAGTGAAACCATCACAAAACTGGCCAAACCAGAACTGTAACTAAACCAAGTGGAATAGTTTGCACTGGTTAAAGTAGAAACCAAGTGAGTTCGAGTTCATTGAGGATGCGTTTGATTTGTGGTGCCAAGTTCCTAGTATTAGACGTACATGCTTAAACTCAACTTGGATTGTAACCATAGCTCCCAACTGTTTGATTGGAGCGTGATATTTATACCTAAGCTTTTGTACAAAACCTTTAGATCTAGCTTTTGTGATCCGTCTTTTCTTTCGTATCAAAGCTTCCGACTTAAATTGGGTTTATAAAATTATAATTTCATGCAAGGAACATTGTTTTACTTTAACAAAACTTAGAACTGAGAGTATAAAAAAAATCAGCATCAATCCTCCTCGAACCTTGTATCATACTCACCCTAATGGAGTTCTTGGTTTCAAGAAGAAAAAAACAGTGGTGTGAAAATGCCAAGCAAATAATAAACAAATAAAAATAAAAAAACAACGTAGGTACTTAAATTGTATCCATTTATATATGCGAGTATAGATATTTATTTTAGTCGCATGCAATATGAAATTTATCAACTGGATTAGGTAGTGATTGAAGAGCAACTAAATAGTGTGCAGTAAGGAAGATGACTTTCTAACCATGGTTGAGTGGGAGAAGCGACAGCTAACCATGGTTACCTAGAGGCTGAGCGACGACTGGAAGGATAAGAATAAAATTTAAAATTCAAAAGAAAATTGTACAAGGTAGACTTGATGGTTGAGTGAACTAGAGTTAAGCGAGAGTTAACGAATCCGTAAGATGCGAAAGCAAACGCCCCACCTGTCCCTTGTGACCCCCACTATTTGTCCGGGCAGGGGAGCGACGCGGTGAGATCACAACGGGGGTGGCGTTGCCCGGCCTGCCCGAACTGCCCGTGATCCTCTAAACCGGTTCTCTTAGACGTCCAAGAGAAAAAACACAAAAGAAAAAAGCGAAAGGAATCGCTCGTCTCACAGCGACGGACCCCTCCAGATGGACGGCTAAGGATACTCGGGAGCGCTCTACTCTCTGATGCTGGCTTAGTACCGGGGGAGTGCCACATCTTCTGCGGTTCCGGCAGGGTTTCAACTTTCAGGTGAGTTTTCTTCTTTTTTCGGCGTTTTTTTTGGCTTTTTCCACGTCGGTCTTTCGGAAATATCTCGCATTCAGCCGTTTGCAAGGGGAATTTCTCATAACCCGCGTCTGTGGCGAGTTTTGCGAGAAACATCTCGCTTCGAGCTGTTCCGCCGGAGTTTATGAGATATTTCGCGTATCTGGTGAGTTTTGCGAGACATATCTCGTTTTGAGCGGTTTCCTGGCTGAACCTCTAAGATATTCCGCCTTTCACGAGATGTTGGTGTCCTTACTCTGACGATCTACGGAATTCGGGACTGTGATGGGGTTCCTGTCGAAGGACTGCTAGATCGGCAGTTCTCTTCCGGGATTTCTCTAGTTTCCGGCTCGTTTCCACCTGAAATCGGGGCTTCTCCTAAAGATCCGTTCAAAGTCGCCATTTGTGCTTCATCTTCGAGCCTTGTTGTGTGTATGTCTGTGTGTTTGAGTGAGAGAGAGAGAGAGAGGTTCTAATCTGCTCTTATCTCAGATCCGAGATACCCTGATGGCGTCGGCTCCGGCTGAGTGTCAGTTGCAGACCACCGGGTTGGTGGTTGAGCTCTGGTTGGGGAAGGCATTGGAAACCCTAACCATCGTCAACTTCCTGCGCGCCGCGGCTCTGCTCCAAGTAAGCACCTTTCCTTGCACTAGTTCTTTTCTGTTTTTGGTTTCCATTCTCTCGTCCGCTAAAGAAAAGAAAATTAATTTTCTGTGTTTCCTCTTTCTCATTGGAATTATTGATATTTTTTTCTCCCTTGTCAAATGCGCCTTCCGTTTCCACAACGCTCCTTTCGTTTTCTCGTTCTTTTTTAATTAATTAGTTCATGTCGTCTTGATTCGCTAGCTTACTTTTGTTTTGTTTGAGTTAATTTCTTTGGTACAAAAGTAAAGGAGAAGATTGTGCCCATCGGATCTTTATTCCCTCATTGGGAACGACTTTCCGCAAATTTGTTAATTTCAATGCTTGTTCGTTTCTAGCTTCGTTTTTCTTTCAGCGAAAGAACGAACAGAGCCTCCCTTTACCCCCCCCTCTCTCTCTCTCTCTGTGAGAGCCAATCACTGAATCGCGCCTCTCATAGTCCCGTTTCTTCCTGGGTATTTGGTGGAAGTCAGGGGTAAAATGGTCCTTGTGTCCTTCTGCAAAAGCTGGCTATGAGGAAAATATCTTTTATTGTTTTGTTCCTATCCCGTAGGACCCGCCTTTGAGCAGCATCGATCTTCCACCGTCCATTTGTCTTCAGGTAGGGTTTTTTGATGGGCCCCATAAATATGCTCAACTTTGATTATTCTCTGAATGGGCCTTTCTTTTTAATCAAACTTGTCGAAGTTTTAATGGTGATCTCGCAATGAAAAGTCGTTAGCATTGAGGTACTTGTCCCTTAAAAGCAAGGTCCCTCAGGAAAAAAAGGAACTGAAGAATGAGATTCGTCGAGTCATGAGGACGCCATTTAGTTAACGATGCATTTGCTCCTAGAAAAAAATAGAAAAATAAAATATTCGATGTGCATGAAATGTCATCCATGTTCTCTCCTGCTTGAACCATTTTGGAGAATACATATCTTTTAAAGATCTGTACGATGTACTCTTGGTGAAACTAGTTGCGGCTATTTGAGTCACGAGGATGCCACATTGCCACTATTCAAGACTTCAAGCTGTTTTCTCCTCAAAAATAAAAACTTCTAAATGAAATTTTATTGTGTTTGGATTATCTCACCGTCATCATCACCATCTTTAAATTTTATGTGAGATTCTGATTTCTTGAGAACAGCAGGACTATTGTAAGACGAGTGTCGCAAACATTGTGTTTTTGTTTTGAGGAAGACCATGCAGACTTTTAATATGAAAAGTGTCCTTGCCACAGCAGAAAACTGTATATCAAATACCACTTCAAAGATGTACGTTGCAATAGTAACATGATAGGAACATGGTTTTTCTTGTTTTTATGTAAATTACATAGGTCCATTTGTCATTATTGTTTTGGCATAATAGTTTGATTGGAACAAATCAATGTATTAGTCAAAATTGAATGGCACCATCGATAAAAGTACATGTTTAATGCATACTGGAAAATAGAAAATGAAAGAGTAGATGTATAGAAAAGAATATATTAGAAAATAGAAAATGAAGGAGTACATGAACAAAAAGATGATGTAAGAAACGTTGGAGTAACAATGAGTAGAACATAAAGAACCAATTGATATTTCAATGATTAGACTTAGATGTTTATAAATGTCATATATCATATTTGTTCACTTTTTTTATTTATGTGATTTGAAAGGCTTAAGAAAAAAGGTGCACAGACAAAAAGATATCAAATTAGCTCTTACTGCTCTGATATTCATCTTTTGACCTGTTTAGAAGTAATTGTAGGTTTTGAGATTGCTTGTTATATATCATGGTAAATTGCTATAGTCTTATTTATAATCGATATTGCTAGTATGTCATTGAGATGCCTCCATGTGAAGATCTTTAGAAAATCCAATTTCAAAATATCACTAGGGCCTTACCGTTATTGTGAGGAACAAAGATTTGGGATATTTTTTATATTCTCATAGTTTTGCAAATACCATTGAATCATATTCTACCGACTTTTATAACTTATTTCCAATTTAAGATGAGCTTCAATCAGTTTTAATTCTTTTCAGAATTTAGGCAAAAATGTTCTTGGCACCTAAAAAAACTAAATGAATTCATTGGAAGGGTTTTCAGCTGTAGAGGGAAAAAGCCGATCATGAGCTATGGCTGAACTGGATCCATTCAATTACAGCATCATTGGATCTGGATATGCTGCTTGCAGTTTATAAGTTGCATGGATCTTTTTCACTGAGAAATCATGACAGATTAACCAAGAATCTTCTGAAAATGGTGTGATTTCAGCCAACACGACAAACAAGACTACTCTGCTTAGTCTTTCTTTTTGTCAAGAATCTTTACCGGCTTATATTCACTATCCTTTTCAGACTGTCTCATATTTTATTAGTGATCATACATAATTTTCATTGATCAAAGGTCCAAAACACAATAAATATTTGTTTTATTTGATTTAATCATGAGATTTTGGACAATATTTATTGATCTTTGCCATCTGAAAGATCAAGTGTCATAATAATGGAAACCTCTTGCTGCACATGGTATTTCTAAGGTTTTCGATTTGTAATGGAAACCTCTGGCCAGTATCGATGATACCCGACCTGTGATTTAGATTGGCTATATAGCACATCATCATTATAATATCATCTACTTACTGTCCATTAACAACAACAACGACAACAACAAAGCCTTTTTCCGTACTAGACGGAGTCGGCTACATGGATTTTTTGTTTCCACATAGCCCTATCATGTGCCATGTTAGCAGTTAACTCACAATAATCTAGATAATTTTTTATTGTTTCTTTCCAACACTTTTGTGGTCGCCCTCTACCTCTTTTAATACTTTCAAAATCTAGTTTTTTCATACCTTCTTATATGTTCTTTTGATCTTCTTTCTATATGTCCAAACCACCTTAAACGATATTCTCTCATTTTATCCTCTATTGGTGTCACACATAATTTATTTCTAATAACCTCATTATGTATACGGTCTTTTCTTGTATGATCACTCATCCATCTCAACATCTTTGTTTCTGTCACAGACTTGTTTTGTACATGTTGATGATTAACTACCCAACACTCTCAGAACCATAAAACATGAAGGTCTAATTGCTGGTCTATAATATTTACCTTTTAACTTTAATGATATCTTCTTATCACAAAGAATACTTACTGTCCATTACGTGAAAGTGAAATATCATCATTTGTATCACTGTAACTCGGCATACCTATTGGATAGTTATGTGGATGGTTCATATCCCTGCTGAGTGCATTCTACTTGTAACAGTATTTTCAGGCTTGCAGTAATTCGGAGCTTTTATCAGTGGATAGCCAAACGCTAAGAAAACTGGTACAAGTTCCCTAATTAATCTTGAAAATTTTGTGAGCCGTGCCTTTTTCTCTCTACCTATGCGCTTAATAACCTCTAAATTTGGCAGGATCAGTCAGTAACAGTAAAGATGTTAACTGCTGACGAAAATGGTCAAGGTGGCTTTGATTCAAAACCAATTGATGCAGTTGATGAGGGTGATGATGATGAGGACGATGATGATGGTGGTGACAATGAAGACAGGGGCTTTGGTGAAGGTGAAGAAGAACTATCAGAGGAAGATGCAGGTGCCTACAAGCAAAATGGCAACAATAAGAACACTAACAATGTTCCGGGCGGAACTGGCAATGATGGTGGTGATGGAGAAGGCGAAGAGAATGGGGAAGACGAAGATGAAGGGGATGAGCATGACGATGATGAAGACAACGAAGAGGATGAAGATGATGAAGATGAGGATGGAGAAAACGCAGGTGAGGATGAGGAAGAGGTGATCGAAGAAGAAGAAGAAGAGGAGGAGGAGGAGGAGGATGAAGAGGAGGAAGCCATTCAGCCTCCAAAGAAGAGGAAGAAGTGAGGCTTTTCTCTTGTCGGTTTTCCTTGAAAACTACCGGAGGGTTTCAAATTATTCTCTGTGCTGTTGTTTATTTTCTTATGTATTAGGAAACCTGCACTTTGGCTAACATACAACCCAAGGCTGTTTGTTTCTTCCTTGATGAGACTTTCCTATGCACATTCTAATCATAATAGTAAGGTTGCCTTGGAAAATATTCTAACGTGCATGACAATCAAGTAGGCCACCATAATTCGATGCTTTGGGCTGTTTGGTGTGAATATGATTCTTACTTATTTTTCACTGCTTCCTGTTTCACATCATTGTTCTAAATTGGGAAATTCCCGATCCTTGAGGAAGAGTCAAACAAGCTCTTAGTAAATTTTCCTTGGTATGATTACTTTATACATGAATCAGTATTTGTGGTTGTCAGAAATCTCATTTTCCCGTGATGCTGCAAGGGTAGCAGAGTAAGTAATCTTGATGCAGAAATCTCATTTTCTTGCGGATTTTCCTTGGTATGTTTCCTTTTTACATGAATCAGTATGTTTCCTTTCACGTTGATATTGACTTATTAGAGCCTGAAAATGCATATGCTAATGCATTCTAACTGATTCTTCGAGTCCATAATTTTTTTGATAAGAAAATGAACTAAAAGAACCCATACGAGAATACATGCCGAAATTGAAATGGGAAATTTGACTTCTTCCTCCTGTTTCTAGTCAGCTCTGTAAATCTTATTAAGGTTGTTAGCTACCATCATCTGTAGCGTATCTCGTTATCTACATATGGGGCATGGTATGAGACCAGGAAGTCGAGTAATTTTTCAACAGAAATACAATTAAGGCTGGTAAATGATCCAAGCTGCTCACGGTTCATCTAGGTTCGGCTCTTCTCTGGCTAGATCCTGTTTGCTTCATTAAATGACCCAAGCTGAACAAGAACTTGGTATTTCTTGCATCTGGTTCGGCTTGGGGAAGCTTGTTAAGTGGTGGAATGCTTTTCGAGCTAGCAGGATATGCAATGAAGGGGTCTAAATAAAAGCACACTTCTCTTTTTGAATCATTTGGAAAGTTGAATCATCTAAGACTGCTGAACAGTGAGTTCTGCAGAGATATCTGCACTGCAAGATGGCCACCAACAACCATAGTGATGTCACTGTAATGCCACTACTACATCTAGTGCTCAAGATGGTGAACTTTAACGAGATAATGAACTTGTAGATGCATTGAATTCCAACAGTGGACTAAATGAACATTCAGTTCGTACATGATCTTAATATGTTTAAAGTTTGGAACTATCAAGAGCCCAATGATGTCGGAATCGGCTTTTTATTCAAATATAGTAATTGCAAAAGTATTTAAATTTTTTGAAAAGTTCATGCAAAATAGGTGAAATGGGAAAAATTGACTCGAAGGGATAATCCGGGAATCAATCATTTTATCTTACAAGGTAAAGGAACCGAAGAAGGAAGGCATGAGAGTTCGATTCTTGTGAATATAGAGAAAACCAGCGCTGAGAGAGCTCTGCCCCAAAAGTGGGCAGACCCAGCTTGAACCAGATTAAGCAGGGTCCTTGCAGGCTTCCGCATAGCCGTGGTTTGGATCAAAAAGTAATAAGCAGCTAATATTGTGGCTTGAACACCATTTGATCTGCCCTCCTCACCAAATGTCTAAACGAAAATTATCGTCGTTCTCGTTTTGTGTCACACCAACTTTTTTTTCTAATAACCTTATTAAAAACTAATTGTTTAGTGCATGCAATACTAATTTGTATTGATTAAGTATCAAAATTAGTTGAAAAGTCCAAGATCAATGAAATAATAAAATTGGCCATCCCCCACAAAACCAATAATGTAAGGACCTCGGGAGCATTTGAGGCCCCCCACTGCATGGCTGCTTTTGTCAGTGACGTGTTGGTGTACGATTTTTATCTTATCTATCTCCCCACATTAGGAATCGTGCAACTCTATCCTTTCGATTTTAAAACCTGTGATCCACTAAACAATGTTTTCATTTGCATGATTGATCGCTAAAGAAGCGATATGTTTCTTGCTTTTGCAAACTTTCTCTCTCTCTCAGTTCCACTTACTCTTTTATCGACTGTGAGCAAAAACAATTTATGAAGAAGATTGTTAGGGTTTCGTGGAAATCAATGGTGTGTGTGAGAGAGAGTATCAAATTTTTCATTGCGTAGCTTGAAAGTACATGATGCAAATCAACCTGACCGTGTGATTCCGCAGAGAATATATTCTACAAAAGAAAGCTTTACTTGCCAGCAACAGGCAAGCTATACAAGCATCAGTCATCGTAATTATATAGCGTAATCTTTAAATCGGTCTGCCATCTTAAAACGTGATATCAACTTTGCTGCCTTCCGTGGCTGCATCTTGCAACTTTTGCCTTAGCTGCTACTGAGAATAGTATAAATGTTATTCTATAAGTCTTTGTCAGGTGCTTTTAATGCAAACTCCTGAAGAGAAGAGTTTTATTTTATTTTTGGTTACAAGACGAGGCCGAAGACTAACGCACCCACCAACACCATTTGAGAGTCGAACTCCCCACCAGCAACGGCGCTAGAACGCCCTGCCATTATATTGGTGTTGAAGAAGAACTAGAGTTATGTTTTAAGTGGCCAAGTAGGGAGCTAGACATTACCACGTTCAAAAGACAAAGTAAAAGAAATTGATGTATATATTAGTTTATGATCAATCCTCCTCAAATATTTTTACTGTTTGATTATCACGATTAATGATGGAGATTTGAATCTTAAAAAGTAAGTAAGTGTATCATTACACTTTTTTTACTCATATTTAACGCTCAACAATACACTTTACTTTTTTATTTCACATTTCCAATGTTGATCACTCTAATGATAGAGACGTTTGAGGAGATTTAATCATGTATTAAGCACGTACCACACTTTGTCTCTCTCTCTCTCTCTCTCTCTATATATATATATATATATATATATATATAATTACAAAAAACAAGATCTGCAATGAAATTATGAGAGAAAAAGTTGCTTGACAGTATTGTTAGTAGATAAAACAAGAGACATGCTCAACATAATGAGTTTGGATACTTGGAGACGGAAACATGCGTGAATCTATAGTGAGAAGGATGAGCAGTCAGCAGACAGTAATAAACACTTTAAAATAGGCATAAAAAAAAACCTTGAAGGTATTGGAAGGAAGTAATAAAACATTATCTTGTTCTTTTGAGTTAAATGACGAATAAAAAACCTATTTAACTAACTCCAATTAGTGTGAAATAAGACTTGGTATTTATCTAATTTCACAAGTTCTTTCTTTATGTTATTAGTTAATTATAGAAAATTGCATCAATCAGTGGGTCTCTGCTGTACACCAGCATTGCAACTCTGGACTCAATGGCCTATTCTGAGCATCACTTATCCAGGAAGAATAGGGCCAGCTACGTGCTATGCCTCGAGCCATTGACATGCACAAGACAGCTTTCTTTTAGGTGTCATCATATCACCAGCTCAAAAGGTGCTGCTCACCTGTCTGAATGCTTGATTCAAAACCTTCGAAACAAAAGGAGGCATTCATTTCGTAGGGTCCCTCCCCTTGTCATAGTGCACATATACACATGAAGGAGATGATCCAGGGTGACAAGGATGGCTCCTTGATGATTTTACACTAGTGTCTAGGCGACTAAGACTCCAATAAGGGTAGACAAGAGAACGACAACTGGTGCGGGTGCAGGACACGACAATTTTAAAGAACATGGGTGCGGGGACACGATATGTATGTATAAATTGTATATAACTATGCCATCAATATTTTAGCGGCACACTGTTATAAGTGTCCTTGTATGACACTAGATTGAACTCTAAGAAAAAAAAAATCGACCTCATGTAGTATGAGAAAAGACTTTGTTGCCTTTATAAGTGTCCTTGGGACATAAGGGTACAATTTACCTTCAGTTGCAAGGGTGAGTCTTAGTTAAGGGCAGAGTCAAACTTAGTTTTTGGTAATTCCAAGACGCTAAAACTACTATTTAGTTTTGGATTAAGCCTGATGGGTCATGTTACCTTTATCTTATACCATATTTTAATGGTTGAACTCCCCAAGATAAAGAATTATAGGGCATCATTGACTTTACTGAACATGGTAGAAACTCGATCACGGTCGAAAATCAAAAGCTTCATGTAGAAGTTCAGTGCAGTACATTCATATATCTGATCTATAGTTGGAACCGATTCATGTAAAGTCATTACATATGCCAACAAAGGTCCCTTGTTCAAGTTCAGTGTAACTTAGGGGAGAAGTCAATTGGCATAGTTGCAGCAAAAATTGCAGGTGACGGTAGGGCCTAAAAGTGTATTGACATGGTTCCATCATCACCTAAGTTTGTAAAGGCTCTTCCCACTGAACCAGGCTCAGTGCCATTGAGTGGTGCCAGTCAGTAAACTTTTGGCAACCTTACTTTGTGAATAAAGGGGGTGGGGGGGAGAATCTAGAATCCAACTTTCTACGCGTTTGGAAAAGATGTTTTGGCATCCATTTCATGCAAAAGACTGTTTCTTCATTACCAATCGACACATGACACGTCATTTTTGTGCTTTTTAGATATAAATTGATATAGGGGACACGACACGGGCAAGCTATAAGTGTCTAGGTGACGGAGACTAAGAAGGACCAAGAGGGATTCACACACACACAGAGGGGGGAAAAAGCAGCTTCATTTTAGAGTTATTAGTAAAAGCTGCTCTATGTTTTTTGTTTTCTCAAATATTTTCTCTGAGGAAACTGCTATCAAGAGTGATGGCACCATATTGCTCACAAATTCTTTTTTGGTACAATGGGGAGGGCAAAGCCAATGCATGCCCTCTGCGTCGAACTCATGATCTTTAACTTGTTTGTTGACCCCCTAGCAAGGTAAAGTATTGCCCTTTGTTCTATACTACTCACCATTTGATGTTTTTGGTTTCAAGCAGGGAGAAGCCAATATGCATCCCCATGAATCGAACTGACAACACTACATCCTGTAAGTGGAGTGCCCTGCCAGATGAGATAATGCTTTGAATGCTTTTCATCATTTAGTTTTAATCCTTCATTGTTAATGGCTTCAAAGTACCTGCCTAAAATGTCAAAGAACATTGTCATATTCCACTTTATAATATATATATACACACACACTTTTGGTTGCAAGAGGAGGCCAAAGCTCAACACCCACACATACACCCTCTGGGAGTTGAACTCCCCACCAACAGCAATGGCACTTGGGCGTTGTGTCATTGAGATTAATGCTCTGAGTGTTACTTATGTATTTTATATGTTTACATAAATATATATCTATGTTTATATTTTGCATCATACATCTATTTTTCTTTATGTATACATGTATATGTATTACATTCAAGTAAAATACAGCTACATATATTTTTCTCATAGTGTGTTTCCCTAATTTTTTGAAATTCATCATTTCCCGTGTTCCGTTTCCGCTTCCATTTTGGTACAATGAAATCGCCTTTTGAAGACATACTTACAAAGGGAGGCAGCAAAATGTAAAATTGACTTGATTCGGCATTTCAGGTTGGAAAGAATTCAGCCTTTTAGAGCTAATTAAGCGTTAGTTGGCTGCATAATTAGCACTGCATAAATACCCAACATGAACCAAAAGAGGCATATATACCTTTTTGAACGGTCGAAAGGCCTTTGGAACGTGAGGAGGGGAGTGCATTTGCATCTGTTGATTGATCTTTCTCGAGTCAAATACAAGTTGGGGAGCTTTTATCCTCAGGGAACCTAAACCAATTCAGTGCTAAAAGGACATGATAAAGCAGGATCTTGCTTTCAGGAATTTAATGCAAATATGCACAAGCCAAGCATAATTGCGTACAAGTGTGCATGTAGTATGGTTGCCACATTTATTAATGTCACATGAACCAACCTTAAGAAATTTGTATTAATATGAATGAGTCTCTCTGTACTATATCCCTATGAAAACAGTAAAAAATGTATGGTTTTCTAATTTATTGCGAGTTGAGGCTCCATCGGATTCCCCAAGCGCAGCCTACACGATAAGCCATCAGCTAAAGAGATTTATTCTATACTAGGAGAGTAAGCAGGCTACCGGAAGCTAATTGTTCTTCTCTTGGGGGCATTTTTTCCTCTTTTTTTTCCTTACTTAGGTGGAGCAATCAAACTGTAATTTTGGATCAGGTGAACTCATAAAATCCGCCGGAGCAGCGCAATGTAAACTGGTCACTAAATTCGATCATCTGATACAAAACTCTGTTGCTAGAACCTTCACTCTTTATGGCTCATACGAGATTTGATGTGTTGTGGTTTTCTTTAACATGAGACAAGAAAGTGATAATATATACATACGGATATAACAGTGTTAAATGCTCAATCCTCGTTTGTGTTCAAATTTACTCAAGAATCTCCATTATTCGATTAGCATATATTATTGTAATTTACATTTAATGCATCATATAAAAAAAATTGTTTTTTAACTCAATTGTTCTTTTTAAAGATGGAACGGTTAAGATGATAAAATAAATTTGAGTAGAAATGTGGTTTGAGCATTTACTATTACCCTCTCTCTCTCTCTCTCTTTCTTATATATAATATATATATATATATATGTGTGTGTGTGTGTGTGTGTGTGTGTGTGTTTTCTGATGTTAAACTTTACTTGATGATTTATGTCTTCCATGTAATTACATGAAAGGCATAAATCATCTCACCGATCTACTTCAACACAAAACTTGATGACTTTTAATGCACATTATGTTGGTTCTCATCCAAAAGTTTGGAATGAGAGATTGTCTAGTAACTCGTGTTCTCTCTCTCTCTCTCTCTCTCTCTCTCTATATATATATATATATATATATATATATATATATATATATATATATATATATATATTAGGTGGGGACACGTTATAAATAATGACACGTTACAAGTCTATGGCTGCCTTTGTCGACAATGTGAAAGGACAATGAAGATTTCATATTTTAGGTCTAGGGATATCGTTTTATTTGTATTTCATTGCAAACCCAAACAAAATGGGCCTTTCATTAGAGACAAGTAGATCTTGACATCTTGTTTCATCTGAACTACATACTCATACTTCAAATGACTGTGCCAATGCATATGCCAACTAAATAAATCTAGTCAAATTGCCAAACTTTTTGGATTTACGTTTGCACGTAGAATTTTATCTATATGGTGCAAGTGAGTTCTCTGACGCTCACTTGCAGGTAGCGAGTTCTATTTCCAGGGGGTGCATATGTGTATTTCACCCTCCCATTGTAAACAAAAAGAAGAAGAAGAAATAATCAATCCGACAAATGCGCCATGTGAGGTCGAGAGCACTTGCTCATGAACATTAAATATCCATTTTGATCATTTGGAGCTAAACGACATCAAGTCCGTGTTTGAGGGGCCCAACAATGGAGTACGGGACAGACTCCTCCGTTGTTGTTTTCTGGTTACAAGTCAACGGTCATGAGTTCGACACCTGAGATGTTCATCTGGCTTCAACCTCCCCATTGAAACCCAAAAAGAAAAAGTTAAACTGCAAGAAGACTTTGATAGAGACCAATGAGAAAAACCTTTTTTTATATTTGACGATGCGATAATAGGTTAAGTATTACGAATTAAACTCATTTTTCCTCAAAGCAAACAGAGATTGTTATTGGAGAAAGCATGCAAAGAACTTGAGTAGAGGCTGCAACCAAGGTTAAGATACTGTGCTTTGTGATGTACTTCTTTGTTGCGAATGATTGGTTTTCTTTTTCTTTTTGTGATATATACAAGGGAGTAAATTTTATCATGATCGAAGACAATTGGCTGTATATTCCATGGATTTCTACTGTGGCCACTGGCACTGCGTGAAACGCACACTGCTGTCGGTCTTTTGCCCGAATCTGAACACACACATGACGCCCTCTCTGTCCTCACACCACGCCACCAGATAAGCGAGGTAAAAAGGCCCTACACGGAGAGAGAGAGAGAGAGAGAGAGAGAGAGAGAGAGAGAGAGAGAGAGAGAGAGAGAGAGAGAAACTACCATTACTGGATAAACTCGCTAGCAGAACTCATAATTGGCTGTTCTTAAGGTTACTTCTGGACATCCGAGTTGCTTCTCGCATTGCATCAATTATCTTGTGCTCCATTAATTATTTACGATACCTACAGATTATATCGTAACACTATTGATTATATCAAGTAAATGATTGTTCGCTTTAGAACCAACAAACAGGCTCGAAGACGGGGCATGGAAATAGGCAATTATCTGTTTTGGCAAGAAAAGCCTCTCTAATGCCTGCATTCACTTTCAGTTTGATGCCCAGATCCTCTTTCTACGAAGTTGATTTGACACACTTATTGGGGAAAATCATAGTGCGAGGAGCTTCTTATAAACTGAAAGGCCTCAAAACCATTTGACTTGTGATGAAGGTTAGTGTCCTGAACAAGGTAAGCATGCAAGCCTGATGGTTAACTTAGTGATACCAAAGTGTTCAATTCGAGTCCAAGTGATGCACTTGGTGAGCCCTTTCCGCGTTCCGTCAAGCTCGCAACAAGTCCCTAATCCAAATCAGTAGCTGAGTACTAAACCTTGTGCAAACACAACTCATCGAAGCATCCATTCCGTACACAACCTTTGCCTTTTGGTTATTCTGCACCAGATTGACCAGTCGACACTTCATGTAAACAAAGAGTTTAGCCCTACAAGTAAACCTCTTTAATATATGAAATATACTTTATGAAATTAACTACGTTAAGAATGAGAGTCATCTCGTGACTTGTATGTATTGTCTTTATATAATCTATAATAATCTTTTGCCATGAATATAATTGAAAGCTTGCTTCTTTTGAAAAGCTGCGCATTGCATTACGAAAACTAAGTTGAAAAGACAGCTCACAGTTGGCTACCCAAGTATCTCATACCACCCAACTGTTGCGCCTATACCTTGGGCACTTGTGCCCATTTTAAGGTCCTTTACAGAAAGTAGGTTGCTTGTGCCAATTTGATACCAAGCTGCATTGGTTTTTTCAATATGCATCAGCTTTGTACTTCAAGAAGTTTCTACAAGTACAAAGTTGTAAAAGATGCATGAGTTTTCATTACTTTGCAAGGTAGGGCACAATCATACTGTTCCTAATGTTTATCTTCTGTGAGTTCTGGTCTTCCTTTAATTCTTTAATCACTATCACATGACAGAACTTGTCTAATTGGACTTGAATTGTTATTTATTTATGAGCTACCCATATATTATATTATCTATTTATGTAGGCCATCAGCCTTCTCATATATTTACTTTAATCCTTTTCCTTTCACACTTTTTAGTGGTAAGTTCTCTAGTGGCCATTGCTTTTGGCTTTAGTAATGACCTAATCACATTGGTCTTACATGTGCTTTGGCAATTTGCAAATATACTTTGACCTCAAATTGAAGAATCGCTTTCTTTCTTTTTTCTGGTTTGCAGGGGAGACCGGAGCCAGACGCAGCCCCCTGTATTGAACTCATGTCCGTCAACTTGTGTGTCAACCCCTTGTCAGGTGTCTAATTTGAAGAATCTCTATAGTAAAACTGTTCAAGAAAATTTGCTTCACCTTAAACTTCTAATTGCAAGTTTTGAAACGAGTTGGGAATTTGTTGATTTATGTTATGTTTTTCCAATTATTATCTAAGAATTCAAAATAATTACATAAGAATAAACCATGAAACCTGTAGGCAGGCTCTTCATCTCTACCATGAGCGTCGGGCTAGGGATCAAGGATCACGCCTTTCACGCCAAGCAACTGAGCCAAAGGCTCCTATTCTACAGAATATGTTGAGAAAGCTTAATCTTGACATATAATTATGCTAATATCAGTTTATCCTCTAACTGTGGAGATGATGCAGCCCCTGCTACTATGACTGGTGATTGGAATATTGTTCCAAAAAACAGATTCTGAATCTTGAAGGAAAAGAAGTTCTCTTCTTTTTTCCTCTTCTAATTAGCAAGCTGAGTTTAGGCAGACCTCTTTTTTCGAGGTTCTTATGAATGAACCTCCTAGCGATTAAATATTCAATTACTTGTGCAAAAATGCACCAAGTATGTGTAATTCCATATACAAATGCACACACACACACACACATATATATATACATAATATACATATATACATATATATATATATATATACATAATATACATATATACATATATATATATATATATATGTGTGTGTGTATATGTATATATATATGTGGAAATAAGGTTATGCTATATATATGTATGTATGTGGAAATCAGTCTATGCTAATGCTAAAAATGAAGAGACATCTAGAATTTTGCGCTCAAAGAGATAGATGGGCACTTCAGAAAGCAAATAATTTATGTGTGAATCAAGTGTAAGCTGCAGAAAGTAGGTGTATTTTTTCCTTTTAGGGATTTGGTCTTAACCATCTATTTCCTTGCATGAATTGGTGGAAAATATTTCTACCACTAGGGTAGACCAGTTCCTCATAAAAAGTAAGCTTGGCCAACTTATATCATAGCTAAGACCAGTGGCAGAACTAGAAAGTCGTTTAGAGTGAAGCAAATGGTATCTGCACTATGGTTTAAATGAGTTTTAGGGTGGAGAGAATACAGCGAGGTTATCCTTTGCTCAAGATTTCTTATTTTTTTACTAGAATGGTTAACATTTTGCCAAACTTTCTTTATCAAATTCTAACCTTCAGGTGAAGGGTTAACATATGACATTTGTGAGAAGTATATAAACAAGGGCATGCATAGTTTACGTGCAAATAACTCAAATTATAATACAATACAAGCAACCTAAATTATGACGTCACAAGCTATCTTTGTTTCTAAGAGAGAGAGAGAGAGAGAGAGAGAGAGAGAGAGAGAGAGAGACTGACTGCAATGTAGCACCAATGATTTGAGACAAAGGACTGTTCATGGAGAGAGAGAGAGAGGGTATAAAAGGGTAAAGGAAGAGGTTGGGGTCCAATGGGCAAAACTTGTCCCGGGGCGTGTGCTTGTTTGAGTGCGTAGGCACTGACGTCCTGTCACTCCCCTCGGATCTCTCCATCTATTGTTGCTGGTGTCACCCACCACCCATGAACCGAAGCTCTTTCTCTGACTACCTCCCTTTTCTGGTAGTCCACCAATAATCCCACTCAGAGAGAGAGAGAGAGAAGTAATTCCGACGGCATGGACTTTTTGTTTGCCTCCTTTTGTTCAGTGTGAAACATCGACACGCTTAGCCTTTTGACTGTAGCTACCATTTGAAAATATACCTTCAGAGAGAGCGAGCGAGAGAGTACCCGTTTGCTCTGGTCTTCCCTTTCCTTGACCTTGTTGGTGAGGCCGGAGGGTGGAAAAATTGGTCTGAGAGAGAGAGGGCGTCGTTTTATTTCCGGTCTGTTAGCACTCAGCAGCCATGCCTTCATCCACGGTAGGTCGCTGGTGGCTTCTTTGCCACCTGAGTCTCAGAAAACGCTCAGTCAATTTTGTTGATTGATGAGTTCCTATTCAGGTGTTTACTTTCTTTCTCTCTCTCTCTCTCTCACACACACACACACACACACACATGATGTTGGGGAAATCGGGCATCATCTTACTTGTGGCTTCTTGATGTTCTTAAAAGACGGTTACAAAATTTTTAGTTTTTAGTATGTTGGTAGTTGTAACTGGAATAGCTTTGCTTGAATACGAGAACGTAATTTGATTTGAGAGATGTAACTATGTTATTGGCTTATGCTTGTATCTTCTCCCTGAGAATAAGTGCAGTCGATCTCCGTTTCACTTTAGAAGTTTTAGCTTTTTTCTGTATAGATGAAAAGTGAAACTTTTAGGCGTCCATGTTGAAGCTACCATCATATGTGTGCCGTGTTCTGTAATTCTTTGCTCAATCATTGTAGGCCTTTAGATTTGATATAAAGTTTACTGTTAGGTTGCTAGAGTTTTCAATAGCCGGCCTATGAAACCGATTATGAGTTAGGCATATAAATCGTTAATTTATCTAGAAGTTTACTTATTTTGGTTATGTAGATGGGGGACTATTATCTGATGATATGCATGAAGTATTCCTGAAACAACAAAGCATGGAACCGGCCCTCAAATCCGTTTAGGGATACTCTGTTTAGTTTTAGTTACACTCTTTATGTGCATGGTGGCTTCCCTCAAAGGAGAACGTAAAGGAATCTCAGTTAATTATGGCTTTCTTAGCTGTATCGGTTTCTGATATTCATGTGTTCAAGACACAGATATGATGAGCTATTCTTCTTACCCGATTGTTACCCTTTCTTGCAGGACTTTGTTGGGATGGTCGCTACTAATCTAAGTACTTCCTTTCGCACATTTCATTGTTACCGTTCTTGGGGAAGGTGCAAGGCTGCGGCTATTTGATAGAGGTTCTTTCAATCTACGAAGCAAAGAGAGGAACACAATTTCAGGCTTCATGAACTTTTCAATAGCACAGTTTGCTACCCCTGGAAGGATGGGGTTATATGAAGTAAGCCACAATCAATGGGGAGAATCATTCAAAGCTGAAGGCAGCACTAATACAGGAACATCTATGATCTTTGAACCAGATCCTAAGGTAGACCTGAGGGGTGATAGAAATCCTTATTTTGCTCCTATTATTAACTAATCATGGATTTCAGTGTTTATGCACTAAATCTTATTTATGTGAGCGATTTTGTAGTCAGAAGAGGCACTGCAGGGGATACTGGAAACTTCCAAGAGTTCTGATCAAGAAACAAATAAACCCAGCAATAAGGTGAGTTTATTCCTGTCATTTTTTAACATAATTGTTTGTAGAACTCGCCTGGAAATAGGTACCTTTATTAATTCTTTTTCACCTTAAAATTGTTGTTCCTGATCACAACTGCCAGTAGTCATTTCCCTGATTACAAAATGCAGTGGTCTGATTTGGTCGTACTGACTTGTTAAACGGTTCCTGTTTTGAGAGTGCAATGTCTTTTTATCTCTTTACCTTCTGGTTCTACTGCTGGTTTTTGCCCAACACTTTCTCTTTGGTTTTTGTCCTTCTATTACAGTTTTTCTGTATAGTAAAATATTGATCTTCCAACACTGGAATTAGTTATGTAAATAAGTTTATAATTTAAATGGGTGAAAAAAAAATTTGACCTATACCTAAGGCACATTTTAAAGGGATTGATGCGTTATGTTTTGATGGAACATCATCAAATTTCTTTTTATTTTCTTTTGTGCAATCTGTAAAGTGTAAAGTTAACTATGTTTAGGTGGTAAAACCTTCAGTTAGTGATATTATTTTTTCTGATCCTTTCCCTTTCTAATTGTTCTTGTATCATTTAATTTAGTGCAAACTATCGCTATGGTTTTCCAGTAAGACCATGGTAAAATTTTCATGTTGTGTGTAACTGTAACACACGTGCATTTGTGTACTACAACAACAAGAACTAAGCCTTTTCTCATACTAGATGCAGACACTTGCATTTGTTTATTCAGGGATAAATGCTTTCATTTATCATGAACCACATGCATTTATGTAAGTGCTTCTAGAAAGTATTGTGGAAGGGGTTCCATCTTTTGGTTCAGTTTTCACTTTTTGTTTCGATGATTCGACATGTTAGTCACTTCATTCATTATGCATGGTACTCTAAGCTTCAGGGTCTTTAAAACTTTACTTTTCTAAAGCACCAGCTGTTTCACGTTTAAGAATACTGATCTAGCTTTGTTTCCTGAATTCTTGCTGCATCTCATTCTCATGCCCATAATTACAGATGTTAAGACGTTTGGCACAAAATCGAGAAGCAGCACGAAAAAGCCGGTTGCGGAAAAAGGTAAGGGTGTGCGTCTGCAAATTGCTGTGTGAAGATAGGTTAGTACTTTTATGACTTATGTATTACTTGATTCTCTTGCAATAGGCATATGTTCAGCAGTTAGAATCAAGTCGTTTGAAGTTGACACAACTAGAGAAAGAACTTGAACAGGCAAGGCAGCAGGTTTGTGTTCCAATCCATGGCTTGATCTTTGTCTTTTTGTCACTTGGATATTTATTGACCTAATTGTTATGTTGCGTAACAGGGCATGTATGTTGGTGGAAATTCAGGTGACCCCAATCACGGGTTACATGGAGCTGTCAATACAGGTTTGTTGTTCATGATCCATTGGATGAAAATGTTTTTATGGAATAGTATGAGTTACGTGAAAACCCTGACAAATATGAACAGAAATATGGTATCCTATTTCATAGTATAGTAAGGAAATGTTATATCTGATTGAATAAAGAACAACAAATGTGAGATATGATTGCAAGCATGATACATGGTGTCATACCTTCAGATTTGCAAGTTTTTCTTTATGGTTCCCTTTCTTCCTGCTGCAATTGGTTGATTGAGTCTGTCGATTATTAGAAACTGATTCCAGTTCCTAAATGGACCTTTTTGAGTGATAAACACGAAAACAGGTAGTATACAAGCTTTATCTTTGGTTTATTGGGAAGATTTTTTCTTTCCATCCTTAGAGTTGCAGTGGACTTGAATGATGAAAATTGTTGAGTTGACTTGGGATTCCATTAGCTTGTTACCCTGGAAATCGTCCCTGAGGATAATATGATGCTTTTGTTATCTCATAGAGCAACCTGTGTTAGTGGTTACCATTCAACCTTCTTGATGATTTTAAGATCTTTTCAGTTACATTCCTTTCTTGCCTGCATAGCCTCCCATCTCATCAGAAACATGGTAAATATCACCCAATTAATATCCAGTTATATTTTAGCTGTGTTGAAAACTCATGAGGAAGGCCAGGTTATCTTTTCAGTAGCAGTATCCTGTTGTTCAAGTCATCTCTGAAGTATATTCAATTAATAGGAGAGTTTAATTAACATTTAAAAATCAATTGCTAATGGTATGCACTTGTTGCGCATAAGGCCTGAAATCTTATTCCAGCAGTAGTACTCCAAGCTAGGTATAATGTTATCCACTTCTTGGACACACAGAAAAGTGTAAGCATGCACACAAATGCATACTAATTTTTGGTTTCTTTTGTTGACACCATTGGGAACTTTAGGTGTTGCATTGTTCGAGATGGATTACGGTCACTGGGTCGAAGAACAAAATAAGCAAACAGATAAACTTAGAGCTGCTTTGCAGGCTCGTGTATCTGAAATGGATCTCCGATTTCTTGTGGAAAGTGGCCTTGCGCATTATGATGATCTTTTCCGTATGAAAGCATCAACTGCGAAGGTTGATGTCTTTTACTTATTATCCGGCATGTGGAGAACTTCTGCTGAGCGCTTCTTCCTTTGGATTGGTGGATTTCGCCCCTCAGAACTTCTCAAGGTTTTCTTTTTTTCGCTGTCTTGACATATTAATACCTATTATGATGTCTTTGTAGCTTTAACATGGTTAAGCATAGTGATTTGAGCATATAATCATGCCATTTTTAGTATTAGCAATTAGTGGTTTGTGCATAACCTCCAACTCTTACGAGCAGAAACACTTCTACTTCTACTGATGAAGAATTTGTTGATACTCATACCATGTTAGTGTAACCGTGTTAAAATTAATCTTAGGTAGAGGGCAACCTGGTCTTGGTTATTTATTTCAAAAACCTTTTGTGTTGAAAGACATGGGACGCAATTTTGTACAACTATTTAGAACCTTAGGATACTGAAGGTGCTTTAGTTGTGCAAAATAGAAATCCAGAGTGCTAGTAAAAACTAAATATACTAGTCATTATGTCAACAGTTGCTTTGACAGTTCTTATCTTTCTGGGTTTCCTGGAATAGCCTAGTTATGAATGTAAAGTTGTGCATAAACCAGGATGAACCAAACTATCTCGAATATCTGACACAAAGACATTTGGTACTAAGTGCTTCTAACTTAAATTTCTTATTCTGCATATATTGTTACAAAGTTCTCAGCTTGTTTACTTGGGCTGATTGTCATGCTACCCTGTTCTTTTCTTTATTAACTTTTTCTTGAAATTTCAGACTCTTACACCACAGCTGGAGGTTCTGGCAGACCGGCAAGTCATGGCCATCTGTAATTTGCAGCAATCGTCTCAGCAAGCAGAAGATGCTCTTTCTCAAGGGATGGAGAAACTGCAGCAAACACTTGCTGAAACATTAGTATCTACTTCACTAGGTGCATCAAATGTTGCAGACTATATGGGGCAAATGGCTGCAGCTATGGAGAAGTTGGAGGCACTTGCAAACTTTGTGCTACAGGTAAGAGATGCATCTTTTTTTGCTTTCCATTAAGATGGATAGGAGTTCATTTGACTTATGATGCAAATCAATATTATGTTACTCATATATAAGCAGTTAGGGAAAGTATCTTCAAGTCTTCTTTTACATCCTGACCAAAATTTTAGATGTAGGAGCTCATTTTGATGAATTATTAGAACATAAATTGCTTATATATTTCTGTGCATCTCCTTTTTGAAGCTATCTTATTGATATAATCTGATGACAGGTTCAGGCTTAGTGATCATGTGCAGAAGATCACTATTAGTTTCTCTGAACAATATGACTTCAGAATGGTCCTAAGACATACGCTTAATATGCTCAAGTAATTCATCATTCAGTTGCAGATTTCAGAATGTTCTTTATAAAACTAATAGGCTTCTTTTTGGGTCGTTCATACGTAGGCATCAAGGAGGAGTGGCTCATGCCCGCATTGGTGCATTGGCTGCCAAGAATGCATTTATCTAATGAATTAACCTACGCACTACTGGGCATGGTTTTACATGCATGCAAGTTTAGTTCCAAGCCTTGGTACCATCCATGTGCAACCATTGCATCTAACAAAGAATCTTGATCAAAATAGAGTCCTCTCTCTCTCTCTCTCTCAGATTATAAAGGTATAAGGCCTTTGGCCAGTGCATAGACTTGGTTGATGACAAAATTCAAAATTTAATGTTAATGAGTGATTCATCCTTAATGCATTATTTAGGTGGTATTTGTGACTTATTCCCCCTTCAATTTCTCCAAACAGGCAGACAACCTTCGGCGACAAACTTTGCAGCGTATGTATACAATCTTGACGATACGACAATCTGCTAGAGGCCTTCTCGTTTTGGGTGATTATTTCCAGCGTCTCCGAGCTCTAAGTTCCCTTTGGACAGCTCGTCCGCGTGAACCCGCATAAGCCAACATCATCAGTTGCTCTCGTTTCTGCTCTGTACCTTCCAGCCACAACTGTGAAGCTTCATATGAACTAAATAATGCAAGCAAGAGGCCGCTAGCCAGTCAACTGGTTCTTATCGAAATGTAGAAATTTTGATGCGGCATCTTTATCTAAAGGAAATTGTATATATTTTGTGGTCTCCTCGATATCTTGCTTATCTGTATGGGAGAGAATTTGTATATCTTAACGTTGTAGATTACTGTTGATAGAGGCATTGTAACAAGCTCTATATCATCTTAGGCATGATGCTTTGCGCGTCTACTGGTCGCTATTTGATCTGAACCAGCCTCGTAATAATGATTACACAGTAACCGCTTCCTGACCAGCTTTCATTTTCATAGACTGCAGATGCCACATATGAAGCCTCATATCATAGGATCATGTCTCGAGTTCCAATCATCAAACCAGTAGAGCACTAGGAATTTTTTGTAGGGTGGAGCGAATAGCCACGGCATTATTTAGCTTCGAGCGAGATATATGTTATACTTAATCATTGTCTATATTAAGTACTCTGCTGATTTTCCAATTTTCGGGTGGATCATCAGACCCACATTGGTTCAGTGTAGATCATCCACCGCAACAAAGGCAGATGATTATTAGGAAAAAAGACGAAGTCATGGAGAATCAAATGTTATCGAATTAATCTGATGCTATATTCTGCCCGTTCCACTGGAAGACAGGAAGAATTCCAAAGAATGAGCATTTTCTTTACAAGTTGTGAACGTTAGAATTCAAAGCTCAGTTAAATCCAACCTTTTAGTGAATTGGCCAGGATTTTCTTTTCAAGGGGTTTGGACAAACGTAGATGTATCTGAAAGCGATGATTGAAGAGCTATTCTGGGTGCTTAAATTTCTTTATCTTAACATTGCTTTGGAGCCATAATGCTGTTTTGGTCGTGCAGTAGCAGAAGGTCCCATCTGTCTCCTGATTAAAGGTCAAGAGGTACTAGATTATAGGCCAAACACCTGACTCTGCTTGTGGCAATGGGTCTGAAGATCAAACAAAAAATAACGAGCCAAAACTAGATTATAGGACACCCTTGCAGATAGCTTTCAATTATATTCTGAAATACTTTTAATGTGTTAATCCATTTATACTATATTGTGTTTTTAGTATGTATCAAATCCTCCTCTATTCACTATCCTGAAAAGGTTTCTATTTGTATTCAACCAGAAATCTCCTGATGGGGGTTATTTAATGCGAAAAGTAAATCAACAACTGCAACCCTTGCAAAAAACTTGCTTTACTGTCAATACTGCCATCCATAAAATTCTCCAGGGCAAATAGCACAGATATATCATAAGGTTTTTATTATAGACACGGATAAAACATATTTTGTTTAGAACAGATACCACCGTACCTACACATAACCCCAATATAAACTTCGAGCTATACCAAGAAAAATCCCAGATTGACGGTGGACCGACACTGCACCTTAATCGATCCTGTCCGGAACCATGATTGAACCAATCTTCTGCATAAAGCTCATAAGAGTATGAACCTTACCAAGATGCTTTGGTTCAGCAAGGTTGCATCACCAAATGTGGCATGTTAAGCCAATGCTAGATTGACGGTGGATCGACACTGCATAAAGCTCATAAGAGTATGAACCTTACAGTTAAATCACTTGATAACGTTGAACCAGTGCGGGCACACTACGCGTTCCAGATAGGGATGCCCCCGTGGCAAATACAATGTTACTAACAGATTATCTTCTTTCTTTTCAATTTGCAAGCTGAGGTTAGGTAGCCCCCCTCAGAATCGTGTATTGAGATCCTGATCTGTCCGGAGCCAACCCCTTGAGCTAGGTGACTTCTGATCACCTAACCTTAAGAAGTGTGATACAACACTCCGACATTGCTATAAGCGGAACCAGGAGTCCGTGTAACTGAGCATACGATAACAGAGCTATTTTTGACAAAATTTAATTCTATAAGGTCCTAGAGAAACAAAATTCGGTACAATTAAACATGATCTTGCGAGATGCAATTAAAATTGCAAGATCAACAGCAGACACCCCCAAGTCTTGCAAGGCACCACCACAAGCAGCTTTCACAAAGAAGAATCAGGAAACGGAATTCTCGTGCAGAAGTACATATTCTCGACTGCGGAAGAAACCCAAGAGAAAATATTTAGATGCCAAAAGACGTCTCTGTGTAGTAACATCATATTCCAAATGAAGCCAGCACTTTCTACAATAAAAATATGACTACCCTGAACTTTCAACAAATCGATTATATTCTATATGAAGACAGTATTTCTGCAGCAAAATTCAAACTCGTTTGAACATTCAATAATACATTAGATTACAAAATTTTATCTTGCATCTTAGCTCTCTGTAAGTGTGTGTGCACTTATACTTCGGGACCTACGGCAAACAAGGGCCACAGAGGCCTCAGCCTGTTCAAACTTCAAAGCACTCGAAACAACATGCAGACCCCATTACAACAGAAGGCCACGAAACAAACCACTGAACGAACACACTGTTCTCTAATCATAACTAAAGTGCTTGCATTAGGACACTGTAAGTATATTTGGGCCTAGAAAAGAATTATTGTCATTTATACAGACAATATATTAAGCCAAGTATATGGAATGTAAGTTCAGTGTCAGCAACAAAGATAATACGAAAACCAAGCCTTCAATCAAACAAACGGATCAAAATCTTCCCAAAATGTTAGAAACAAGCAAGGTAAAATCTTTCCTTGCAATGAAATGTTGAGGATAACTGTCAATCATGTTACTGCATCTATAAAAGAACAAAAGACAGCATGAAAGGCATAAAAATAGAGACTCAAATGTAGAGAACAGAAAACACAATTTGCTCTGCATAACTAGGAATCACAAGATAACAAAGAGAAGAAGCTAAAGACTTAGAACTCATCAGGTAAAGATAAGGAAAGGATTTAACTCAACATACCTACTATTACCAAACTTAATGGTGTCTTGCTCAAAAAGTTCATAATATCGCTGGGGTTCTATCTGATTATCCTGCACAGTAAACAGAGATTGGTCGCAAAACAGAAGATAACATAGAAGCGGGAGAAAATCTAGATTCATATACATGCAAGCTATGCCCTGAAAACATGGAGTGTCCTATCAGAAACAAAAGACATGGGACCATGTCCATGGGTTCAGGCAAATAAGGAATGTTGCTTCATATTCTCTTCTCATTTTCGCATGTTTTGCCAATCCAACCTTCAATAATAGTTTTCTTACAGTAAATTACTCCAGCATACAGTGCCTTCTCTTCCTTTCTGGAAAAGAAATTTTGAATTTGGGGCTCATATGCTAGTCATGTACGTCTACTTCATGTCCAATGACATAGCTTGCAAGCACAATGTTGAAAAGAAAAACAGCCTTACGTTGAGAAAGGTTCCATTTGTGCTCCCAAGATCCATTAGGTAAGGCCTAAAATTTAGCATCAGCAGAAAAAATTGGAGCCACGTTACTCTTTCATAATTAAAAAAGTGCTCAATGATTGACTCTGAAACACACACAAAAAGAAAAGTTTTGCTTACCTTACTTGTTTCTTCATCAAACCATCAGCTCCCTCTTTCTCAACAAGCCTGAAGAAGTCAAGTAAACTTTGTAAAGAAACAGCACCTCAAGTGCTTCACCAATGACTGCCACGCCACAGTCCACCTCTTGTATCGACAAGAAATCAGCCACCAATGTGACTATAGACAGTTTCAAATAAGATGCAAACCACGGCACAAGGACACTCAACTGAATAATCTTTGAATATGATCACATTAATCAGCCACAAGGCTTGTTGTTTAGTGTACAAGAGAGTGCCTTATATTGGCGAAGGCAGCAGGAGAAAAGAACTCCAAACGGCTACATTTCTAGCCGTTGGAGGTGCCCAATGGCTAGAATCTAGCTGTTTTTCCCTTGCTTGCTGGGCCTTTTTCAACATAAAGAAATGAAAAAAGAAAAAGAAAAATACACATGCGCATAAATACAATTGTGCATATACGAGTGTGCGCACCATACATTTTAACAAACTTGTAGATATTACTGGGGTTTAAACAAGAAGTCATGGTCAATAAGTTACATAAGAAGAATTATTGTTACCAGCCTGATGCTTTACCTGAACTGTATCACAGCATGCTGCTTGCTACATGATGGATGATCAGTAGGAATATCTGCCACCCTTCTCTCTCTTCCAAAAAGATAACAGCTTTGACGATGCACATAAAGGGGGTCTGATTCATGATCAAAAGGACTCAAGAACATGAGTTCCATTAACAAGGAAAAGGACAGGAGGAGGAAAAGAAAGCAAGAATCACAAGCTGAGCAATTCAAGAAAGCATAGGAGTAACAACAACAACTAAGCCTTTTCCCATGGATTCTTTGTTTCCACATATCCTTATCTTGTGCCATGTTAGCAGTTAACTCCCAATAAGCTAGATCGTTCTTTATTGTTTCTTTCCAACACTTTTGTGGTCGTCCTCTACCTCTTTTAATACTTTCCAAATTTAGTTTTTCTAACCTTCTTACAAGTTCTTCTTTTGATCTTCTTTCTATATGTCCAAACCATCTTAAACGATGTTCTCTCATTTTATCCTCTATTGGTGCCACTCCTACTTTGTTTCTAATAACCTCATTATGTATACGGTCTTTTCTTTTATGACCACTCATCCATCTCAACATCTTCATTTCTGTCACGGACATCTTTTGTACATGTTGATGATTAACTGCCCAACACTATGCGTAACATCTCAATCGATTCTTCCATCACTCTCAAAAATTGACCATAGGTATTTAAAACTTTCCTTCTGAGGAATGCAATATGTGCCTATTTTAATTTCTATGTCCTCTGAAGTAACCAAATGATCAAACTTACATTCCATATATTCTGTCTTTGTTCTACTAAGTCGGAGCCCTTTGCTTTCTAATGTTTCTCTCCATAGTTCTAATTTTCTATTAACTTATTCCTTAGACTCCTCCACTAATACAATGTCATCTCCAAATAACATACACCAAGGTACTTCATCTTGAATATGTTTTGTTAACTCATCCATCACCATTATAAATAAGTATGGGCTTAAAGTTGATCCTTGATGTAACCCAATATTAATTTCAAAGAAGTATGTCGTTCCTTCATGAGTCCTCACACATGTTTTTGCACCATCATACATGTCTCTTATAAGGTTAATATATGTCAATGGGATACCTCTTTTTTCCAAAGTTCTCCAAAGAACCTCCCTCGGTACCCTATCATAAGCTTTTTCTAGATCAATAAATATCATGTGAAGGTCTTTTTTTTGCTCTAAAATGTTCCATAAGACGTCTCAAAAGGTGAATCGCTTCAATAGTAGATTTGCCTGGCATGAACCCAAATTGGTTCTCTGTTGTACTTGATACTTGTCTTAACCTACGTTCGATAATTTTTTCCCATAATTTCATAGTATGACTCATTAACTTTATACCTCGATAATTCGCACAATTTTGAATGTCTCCCTTGTTCTTATATATGGGTATAAGTGTACTTGCTCTCCATTCCTCGAGCATCTTTTGGTTTTTCCATAAATCATTAAATAGTCTTGTGAGCAAGTGATTCCTATTTCTCCTAGTATTTTCCAAACTTCTATAGGAATATTATCCGGTCCTACTGATTTACCACCCTTCATATGTTTAAGAGCCTCTTTGACTTCATTGTTTTGAATACGTCAGTAGAAATTGTGGTTTATATACTTTTCTGAGTTGGCTAAATCTCCTAAACTAATACTAACATCTTTATTTTCATTAAAAAGATTATTAAAATAGTTTTTCCATCTATTTCTTATATCATCATTTGCCATTAGAATTTTTTCATCCTCGTCTTTGATGCATCTAATAGAATTAAGATCTTTAGTTTTCTTATCTCTAGACCTAGCTATCCTACAAATATATCTTTCACCCTCTTTTGAGTTGAGTTTTTTTATATAAATCCTCCCAAATTTTAGCTTTTGCTTCACTCACGGCCTTTTTCGCTTCCTTCTTTGCTTTCTTATAAGCCTCTAAAGTTTCATTAGTTTTCTTAGCATAATGTAATTTGTAACATGCCCTCTTTTCCTTGATTTTATTTTGTACTACTTCACTCCACCACCAAACTTCTTTTTGTGCTGGTACACCTCCCTTAGATACCCCTACCACATCTTTCGCCACTTTCCTAATATGTATAGCCATATTGTTTCACATATCACAAGGTGTACCAACATAATTCCAAACATCTAATTTAAGGACTTTCTGTTTAAATATATCTTCTTTCTCGCTTTAGAGGTTCCACCATTTTCGAATAGCTCGATGCACTCTTTTCTTCTTTGTCCACTTTTTTATTTGTAAATCCATAACTAAAAGTCGATGTTGGGTGGTTAAGCTTTCTCCTGGAATTACCTTGCAATCTTTACAACACGCTCTATCTTTTTTTCTATAAATAAAGTAATCAATTTGTGTTTGTGATAAGCCACTCTTATAAGTAATTAAATGTTCATCTCGTTTTTTGAAGATTGTATTGACTATAAAGAGATCAAATGCCATAACAAAATTTAAAATCTTCCTACCTTCCTCATTTATATCCCCAAAACCAAAGTTCCAATGAATCCCTTGATATCCTAATGCCTCTTTACCGACATGTCCATTTAAGTCTCCTCCTAAACAAATCATCTCCCTTTGTGGAATCCTTTGAATCACCTTATCTAACTCTTCCCAAAAAGCTGTCTTTATACTATCTTTTAGTCCTACTTTGGGTGCGTAAGCACAAACTATATTCAAAACCTCAGCTCCTAATACTAATTTCAACGTCATGATTTGGTCACCATATCGTTGTATGTCTACTACACTATCCTTTAAATCTTTATTTATGATAATACCAACTCCGTTTCGAGCCTTTTCTTTACCTGAATACCATAATTTAAAACGTGTATCCTCTATCTCATTTGTTTTTTCTCCAACCCATTTTGTCTCTTGTAAACATAGAATATGAATTTTTCTCTGAATCATAGTATCTACCACCTCCATTAGCTTACCGGATAATGTTCCGATATTCCAAGAACCAATACGAATCTTATTATCTAGGACTAGCTTCCTTAACCCCCACATCCGTCCATATTTTCTCCAGTGAACCAAAAATACAAGACAAATAATGATATTAGGTGCAAATATAAAGCTGGGATTTGATCAGTAGTCAGCAATGACATCAAATAGATCAGCCATTAGTTTGAAATATCTTCAAATAGCAAAATCACTTTTAATTAAAATTTGCAGAAAATAACAAGAATCAGCTTTAAAGAAAAAGAAAAACTGCAAAAACTTAATTTCCCAGAACTCGGACACCGTTGTACATGATACTACAATTAAATGGCCTTTCAGCTAACTTCAAGATTTTTGAAACAGAATGACATCAAACCACCAAAGAAATGTCCCTAATGTAAAAGAACTCAATATAACCTCATCAAAGGCAAGATTAAATAACAAATGAAATGCAAAAGGGCAAATGGAAATAACCGTTAAGTACTTCCCCAGCCTTGAACACATAGAGTCGCCACCTCATGTCAGGTTTTCGAGCATCAGGTGGTTCAGTAAATAGCAGAGTGACACCTGCATAAAAGAGAGCTTCAGTTGGAGCTTAGAAAGTCATAAAAATTATAGAATAATCCTAACCTGTATTACTATCAAAACAGTGAAAAGATAAATGATGGAACAAATTATATCTGGTAGCCATTTCCAAACAAGATCACAATAAATGACATGAGTGAAATCTGATGCTCAAAGACAGTTTTAAACAACAATAAATACAGGCACACCAATTACAAAAAACAACCAAGCTGCAGATTTTTTAAGATAAGAGAGAACAAACGGCAGGCATGGTAGCAGTAAATAGCAGAAAAGAAATGCAGCAATTAATTGGAAGTGTAGAGCAATTCTGAAATTTTATCAGATTATTCATTGTTCTGCCAATCCAATCCATCCTGCGCTGTTTTCTGTGGATGTCTGTGCGCACAAGTGTGCACATGAAGAAATCACTCATCATTGACAAGTGATGCCATTGCATCATAATTAACCATATACTTCCACATACGAGACTTTGAAGGCCTCACCTCTAACTCTGTTAGTTTCCTCCGCAAGTTTCCCTGACAACTCATATGATGGTTTTTGCTGTATTCAAAACAAAATCTAATTGGTAAGAAAAATAGTACGATAATGTTCATATTCTGCAAGTCCAAGTTCATGCTGAAACTACAACATGAGGGTACCTTTTGCTTGCCTTCTAAGGCCTCCTCAGCAGCCTTCATCTTAGCTACTGAATCATGATCACCGTCCCTATTAAAATAACAAATCTGTGTTACCAACAAAGAAATTAAAATAAGTAGATGCTTTGTCAATAAAAATATAGTACGGATGCATGGACCTCATTTGCCTTATAGGTGGAACAAGAAAGCGTACACGTAACATAAACCTATTTTCAAACTATGGAAAATACCAAATGCTTTTGCACTGGTCCTACCTAACCAAAACCACCTAAACCAAACCCCAGTGTAGGAGCAACTCAGGTTAGCTACATGGATTCTAACTCCCCATTGAGCTCGATCTTGTGCCATATTAATATTTAACTCCAAAAATGCTACATCGCATTTTATTGTTTCCTTCCTAATACTTTTGAAACATTCCTCTCCTCTTTTCAACTGTGCATCATCTTCTCATATTTTCAGTGTTCATTCCACTCTCATTCTATCTTCTACTGGTGTTATGCCAATTTTTTCTCCAATAACCTCGGGGCTATATGTCCGACTCAATATTTTATACTCAAACGTCTTCTGCACGTGTCAATAGTTGATTGCCAAGACTTGGCACCATAGTGTCTATCCCCAATCAATAGATTTAAACTAATGTTTCCCCCTCATATCCAAGTGATCTAAATTTATAGCCAATAAGGATTGAAAATATGCATATCATATTATGCTCATTACCCACACAATTATTAAAGTAATTTCAAATGAATCCAAACATATAATAGAAAGGGAAAGAGAATTTTCTCCTACCTAGTTGTTGCTGAACCTTTAGCATTTGACACCTTAAACAAAAAAAGAGGAAGTGACAATTAGTCTAGCAAAACAAAAATAAATACCATAAAGCATAAAGCATAATTTAAGCAGCTTTCTGGGTCCAGAATATTTTGTTATTGAATTGGAAGTTGAAGCACGGTGAATGAAAAAATTAAGTTAATAAGAATCTAAAGCACATGTCACTGCATATATTTGTTCTTCAACATACCAAAGGTGATAGCTTAAACAAATGGAGAGAGAGAAGAGTGAATGGAGAAAAGCATGAAAAATGTGATGGGATGGATATCACCAGACACCTCATCACGTGCTCCAGTCTTTGTTGCATGCTTCCTCTCTTGACCACTGTCAACCCTCCTAGGTGACTGAGACCTATGATTGCTATGCCTGCGACGGTGTTCACCAGGAGAAGCCCCATTGTCATGTCTCCTAGGTGATTGTGATTGATGGTGACTGTGCCTGCGGTTATGTTCACTGGGAGACGCTGATGGTTCATGCCTAGATCTTGATGAAGACTGACTATGTTTGTCATTGGCAGTCCTCTTTTCATATGCCACATCCTTATCCAAAACCAACTTACTATTCCTTTCACTATATTTTCCTCTAATGTTGTTTCTTTCTCGATCTTTCTCAGCAGCCTTCTCTGCATCTCGTTCTGCCTGAGCACGTCTAAGGCGCTTTGTACGTGGAGATGGAGACTGGGATAAAGAACTTGACTTTAAAGAATGCTTTCCATGCTTAGGGGACAAATCTCGAATAGGTGATCGTCCCTTGTGAGAAGATTTATTTCTGGTGGGTGATTTCATTTTGGGAGAGGATCCCCTACGCCTTTCAGGAGAGCGGCCTCTTCTAGGTGAATTCCGGTGTGGTGATCTTGAGCGTAAGGATGACCGCCCCTTGGGTGGAGACTCTGACCAATCAGACGAATGTCTCCTTACAGGAGACCGAGTATGCACTGCAGGACTCATCTAACCTATAAAGATAAAAAAAGACAGTAGTTAATTATGCACAAAAGGAAAATATGGAGAACCAAATAGGCTTCATGAGCATCATAGAAGTCATTGACGGAAGTAGCAGGCTTATGACATACGATGACTATCATCCTACAATGCAGATGCATTGCTCCACATCATAATGCACTTGATGTGGGATGATTCACTCTACATGGTCTGAACCTTTTTGTCACAGAAAGGTAAACAGCATACAAGATAATTAATAGAATATTTGAAGAAAGATGTTAAATCACCATCACTAGATTGCATAGTAATTATACAACAAAGATAAGACAGCTCACCCATCAAGAGGAAAGTTTGTTAACAGAATGCAGTAAACATCCTTCTTGTATACAATTAATCAATGTCGCTTGGACACTGACACGGAATCACGGATATCTACCAAGTGCAAGGGTCAGACGTAAAATCCACATAATTGTAAATATAATGCAATTTTATATCTTTTATTGCTTATATGTGATACATATATCTATCTATCTATCTATATATATATATCTATATATATATATATATATATGTATGCATGTATGTATAAGAAATATCTGATAACATACCTCCAACCATGTCCCATGCATCAGAAAAATCATCCAATACTTGTCATCTAAGACATGACATAGATTCAATAAAGAAGGGCCCCTTTCTGAAGTACAATAACATGCTCCCATAGTGTATAGAAAAACTTCCAAACTTACGTCATTTTGGGTTTTTCCTAGGTCAGTGAATTCATAATCATGATAATACTGATTACTGAATGAGTACTTGAAGAGAAGCGAAACCATCATTTTCATTATACAAGTCCAAAAGATCACAATGCAATACCCAAATCCGTAAGGCTACAAGCATAAACAGCATAAAGACCAAAATGACAATGACACCAACATGACAATCAGGAATCTTGCCGATAGAGCGAGTTGAAAGGAAAATGATGCAGAGTTATCGGCAAGAACATTTCTGATCACAGGGAAAGGTAAAAAGAAGATAATATCATGAAAACATACGAGCAGTAGTTAAATTAATATGAAAACCAAGAGGCAAGCAAATTTAACAAAGTAATCCAGCACGGCTAAATGACAAGCACCAAAACCAAGCGTTTGAGCTAGAAATGGGTGACAAGGGAGAACATTCAGATAGTAAAGAATTAACATTGTTCCGACCCATCATCGAAAGCAAGATGCTCCACAAAGTTGCAACCAAAAGCACAATTCCGCAAACCCTAAACACTAGAATTGAGTGGTCCTGTCGAATTTGATTCCATAATCAAATGAAGGTCTTTTGAAAGGCGGATAATTCAATTAATCGGTAGTACTTCGATGGCGTAGTGCAAACTAAGAAAGCGATAAAAAAAATGCATTCAATCTACCATGACACACAGTAACCCAGAAAACACGGCGAAGTTATATACACGAACGACGGTCTAATTATCGAGTGCATTAACAAAACATTGACCTAAAATTTTCCACCCATTCCTGTGGCAGATGTGAATACCATTGAACAACAGGATGGGCATCTTTTATTGATTTAGTTTCGCACAGAGTGAACTGGGGAGTAACTTTTGCAGCTTGACCATCGTAGACGTAAAGGAAGAAAGGAAGCAAGAGAAATGAAAGGCGAGTAAGGGGCAGATGGTTACCCGTGATCACACCAACAGACTGAGTTCTCTCTTCCTGTTCGCAAATGAGAGCGAGAGAGAGAGAGCGATGCAAGAGAGGGACTATGAGTCGCACAGTCGGGGCTCTTGAAAGAGATTTAACCCTTTGGGTTTGGGGGGCGGAATCAAGGAAATGTTTTCCCCACACGAAAGTGGGAAATAGTTCCTCGGGTGCGCTTTTCTCATCCATTCAGTTCCCACATGGTTCAAAAGTGACACGGTGAAGTGATGTTTAGGAGATGGCAAGGGTGACCTATGGTTCAGTCTAGTCATAAGAATCTGTGAGTACGGGATGAGCATATAACCCAATAACCAAACTGAACCAAACCAAAATTTCTGATTCAGTTAGGTTCAAATGAAAATTGGTTCATCACGATTTACAATTTCATAAAAATTCGGTCTATTGATTCAGTTTTCAAGGTTCTAAAACCAAATATATATATTTATATATACATATCGGCTCCAAATTTATATATGTAAACTGGCCAGCTCCAAATCAGTTTGACGGTTTCAATCGAAACTGAATGGGATCGAGAATCAGTTGAAACCAAAACCAAAACCGGAACCAGATTCAAAATTGAAGAGTACAATCAAACTGAAAGAACTTAAATAATTGGGTTCGGTTACCTATACAATTCGGTTCTATTTTGATTTTCGAGGTTAGAGAGTTTGTTTTAATGTTAATTCAGTTCAGTTAGTGAGTGAACCAACTTGAGAAGAGTTACTTTTTGAAAAGCACAGTCCGATGAAAGTTGTATGCTGTGTTTGGGGGAAGTTATTTTACGATGAAAGTTGTATGATGTGTTTGGAGGGAGTTATTGTAGGATGAAAGTTGTATGCTGTGTTTGGAGGGAATTATTGTCTATCGTTGGCCTCTATGCTAGAATCAGTCAGAGAGCTGAGGCAGTGGTTTACCCTGTGGCAGATGTTAGCAGTTCGAGTCCGCTTATCTCCAGCTAGTGGTCTTACTCAAAGACTCGAAGGTATATGATAGCACCAAATTACATTTTTCTGATCGATCTATGATTTCTCATTGATGAATGTTGATAAGATCCTTCTATTTAGCAGAACCTTTAGGATGACATAGCCCTAACGTTTACGGCCAGCTTTGCACACCTGTATCTGCAAGTTCATATGAAACCTTTATCAGGCATTATGAAAGTTATGCTCCGGCCTCTCTAAATGTTTCTTGGATTTCTGTTACAGCCACTCTTCCGGCAGTTTTTAAGGAAAGCATTTCATCATTATATCAGGGAATTACTTGTAACCCTTTGTCAAACCATTTGCAAAGAGTTTCTGAGAGAAAACCTTGAACCCATTGCTCCACTTCTATTGGTCCTTTCTCACACAGAGAGGAGATAACATTCTTCTTTCCAGAGCCAGCCATTGTATTTCTTCTAGAATTTAAAATTTTTAACAAAATTTTGTTTATACGTGTATTTATGTATGTGCGTGCGTGTGTCTACCAGGTTTAAGGACTTTTGAGATCAATAGAACGTACTACCAGTAGTTGGTGGCAGGCACTTGACCAAGAGGGGAGCAAAGAAGGGAAGTGTGTGTGTGTGGAGAGTAGGAAGTGTCTTATATCCTGTGTCACTGGTAATTAGAGAATAATAATCAGAAACAATTACTGAGCTCAGTTTGATAAACTTCGGCTTAGATTGACAAGACTAAACACATGCTCAAGCCTGCCTCTTTAAGCTGGCAGGTGTTTCAAACAACTCTCAGCACAAAGTGTTCTTGCTAGTCAGCAGAATATCCAGACCTATCCAATACATGCTGAAGCTCTGACACAATCCTTTTCTGGTTCTGGTTCATCCCGCAACTTTTGAAAGCTAGGATCGAGTAAATCTGGCTATGTGCAACCCTAATATTGAACCCCAGCGGTCTAATAAGGACATGCATACAGCCAAGGCGAAAAAGACATGCATGGGTCAGCAACCTTGGGTTCCATTTGCTTGAAGAGGAAAGAAAGAAAAGAAAAAAGAAACTCCAGATTTATCTTCTGTTCATTAAAACATGAAGTCCTAAATGTGTTTCATTCTAGTCTCCCACAAATTAAAGGATTTGATCCATGGCGGCATGCAACAGAAGAAGGCAAATATTGGATTGCTGAGTCCCAAATGCTTTGGCATCCACAAGTGAATGATCCCAAGAAATTCCATTTTTTATTCTCATTTTGCAGGGAAAGAGTCTGAGCTACGTCTGCAAACTACTCAGTACTTCAACCACTTCGATCATAAAAACTCCATTTCACATCCCTGAGATTGAATAATCCAAGGCATCTACAAGGAAATCTGTAAATATTGAGACGGAAAAAGAATGTCTTTTTAACATTTCTCACAGCAAGATGAACACAACAAGAGCTCAAGCTCAAGTTTGGAGTTTCAGAAAAAAAAAACTGTTTGAAGAAATTGAATACAAAGATTAACAGAATCCAGGGAGAGAGAGAGACCTGCATCATCTTTTGTGAAGCACATTGGAGGCTTTATTCTGAAGACAGTCCCATGAATTCCACCTTTTCCGACCAACACTCCCAGATCTGAGAGACAGCCATTAACATTTTTAGGAAGAATATATATATATATATATTATAAATTCCAAGAAATTAGGCGCATCTTATATCTTTATACGAGTGTTGCTTCTGGAGGAATTGAGATACACCTTTTAATTTTTCAAATAACAATGCAGTTTCTGTTTTGGCTGGTGTCTTCAACTGTCTGTCGGTCACAAGCTCAACTCCTATCATTAAGCCTCTTCCCCTCACATCTCCAATAACTGCAACAAATATAACAAATTTGATTTCAAGTTTTCGTTGGTATTCATCCAAATGAAAATCACTAAATAGAGCATCACTGTGTTGGTAATGGCAAGCAAAACAGAGTTAGCTCAACCAAAGTATCCTCTTACACATGGGCAATAAATCAACTATAACAAAAAATGCCGACGCTAGTATTGTTTTCAATGTTTTTGCTATCCGAATGAAATATTTATCATAAAAATCTTACTAAAGTTCATGATTATTATTGCCAGTAAGTAATCACAAGGCATTGGACTACCAGATGACAAGTCAGAATGCCACTAAACAGTTCAAAACATGCTATATGGAAAATTTATCAAAAGATGGCAAGATGAATGAGTTTTATCATGACCTAGACATGATTTAGCGAAAAAAGATATCCACAAAAAGTAACAACATTCATCTATAACAGGGGAATACTATTAAAAGAAGGCATTGGACTTCAGTGCAACAGTCCACATTGTTCTGAAATTATGAAAGAAAGAGGTTTCTATGGTTACCCATACTATAGCTCAATAACAAACAGTGTGCAATATGATGAATTAGATGACAAGCACACAGTATAAATTCACTAAGCACATCCAATTATAACATGACAGTAGAAAATAGAAAAGGGCACCAGTGGATGATTACTTTCATGCTTCTGTTGAAGATGCCTCAAACGCTCAAGCAGGTGAGAGCCAACATCAGCACAATGCTTTTGACGATTCTCCTTGTCGAGAACATTTAATACTGCAAGCCCACCAGCAGAACAAACAGGATTCCCACCAAATGTGTTGAACTGAATTTTCTGTGACATTACATGTGCAATTTAACTCCGCCCATGTAAGGGATCACTCTTGCATTGCCGGTCCTAAGTCCGGATAAAGGAGGAGGGTTGTGTTAGGCTTTTGACAGTCAGCGTAAAACTTTGTCTAATTTTTATACCATGAATTACACAAATTATGAGCATTGCTTTGAGGCGTCCCTGCCTAGCGACGTGCTGCAGAGCCCGAATGCAGTAATAAGTAAGCAATGGCTACTATATTTTCTCTTGAATGTAGTGAATCAATTGCAGAGATGGTTCCCACATCATGGATGGGTGTGGGTAAAGAATTTAGTCCCGCTACATTGCCGCTCGAATACAGTGAATTTTTCAGAGAGGGTCTCCGCATTTTGATTATGGATGGATGCGGGGGGTAAGGAAGCTAGTCCTAGATAATAAGATTCGTATTGGTTCTTGGAATATCGGAACATTATCCGGTAAGCTAATGGAGGTGGTAGATACTATGATTCGGAGAAAGATTCATATTCTATGTTTACAAGAGATAAAATGGGTTGGAGAAAAAGTAAAGGAGATAGAGGATACAAGTTTTAAATTATGGTACTCAGGTAAATAAAAGGTTCGAAACGGAGTTGGTATTATCATAAATAAAGATTTAAAATAGAGTGTAGTAGACATACAACGATATGGTGACCGAATCATAACGTTGAAATTAGTGTTAGGAGCAGAGGTTTTGAATATAGTTTGTGCTTACGCACCCCAAGTAGGACTAGAAGATAGTATAAAGACAGTTTTTTGGGAAGAGTTAGATAAGATGTTTCAAAAGATTCCACAAAGGGAGATGATTTGTTTAGGAGGAGATTTAAATGGACATGTCGGTAAAGAGGCATTAGGATATCAAGGGATTCATGGAAACTTTGGTTTTGGGAATATAAATGAGGAAGGTAGGGAGATTTTAAATTTTGCTATGGCATTTGATATCTTTATAGTCAAATACAATCTTCAAAAAACGAGATGAACATTTAATTACTTATAAGAGTGGCTTATCACAAACACAAATTGATTACTTTATTTGTAGAAAAAAAGATAGAGCATGTTGTAATGATTGTAAGGTAATTTCAGGAGAAAGCTTAACCACCCAACATCGACTTTTAGTTATGGATTTACAAATAAAAAAGTGGACAAAGAAGAAAAGAGTGCATCGAGCTATTCGGACTAAATGGTGGAACCTCGAAAGCGAGAAAGAAGATATATTTAAACAGAAAGTCCTTCAAGTAGATGTTTAGAATTATGTTGGTACACCTTGTGATATGTGAAACAATATGGCTATACATATTAGGAAAGTGGCGAAAGATGTGTTAGGGGTATCTAAGGGAGGTGTACTGGCACAAAAAGAAGCGTGGTGGTGGAGTGAAGTAGTACAAAATAAAATCAAGGCAAAGAGGGCATGTTACAAATTACATTATGCTAAGAAAATTAGTGAAACTTTAGAGGCTTAAAGAAGGAAGCGAAAAAGGCCGTGAGTGAAGCAAAAGCTAAAATTTGGGAGGACTTATATAAAAAACTCAACTGAAAAGAGGATGAAAGAGATATTTTTAGGAGCTAGAGATAAAAAAATAAAGATCTTAATTATGTTAGATGCATTAAAGACGAGGATGAAAAAATTCTAGTGGCAAATGATGATATAAGAAATAGATAGAAAAACTATTTTTATAATTTTTTTAATGAAAATAAAGATGTTAGTATTAGCTTAGGAGAGTTAGCCAAATCAGAAAAGTACATAAACCATAATTTCTACCGACGTATTCAAAAGAATAAAGTCAAAGAGGCTCTTAAACATATGAAGGGTGGTAAATCGGTAGGACCATATAATATTCCTATAAAAGTTTGAAAAATACTAGGAGAAATAGGAATCACTTGGCTCACAAGACTATTTAATGAAATATGGAAAAACCAAAAGATGCCCGAAGAATGGAGAGCAAGTACACTTATTGTTAAAGGATGTTAATAGAGTCATGTAATGTATAGGATGTTAATAAAGTTACTGTATTTTCTGTATTTTCACGTCATTTTAAGTATTAGGTCACTTTAGCAGTAATCCATACTATTAAGTGTAGTTTAGGAAATCTAGTTATAAAGCTTATAAATAACTAGATTAGGGTTAGTCATTAGAGTAGGTGAATTGTGGTTGGATGGGAGACAGGAGTCGTTCCACTTTGTATTGAGGCAGATTGGATGTTTTTCCCAATCGGTCCGATCTTGTAAGTTTTTATTCACTCTGTTAATAAGATTATTTTATCATAGTATCAGAGCCTAATCGGCCTGTAAATCTTCATTATTAGACCTTATCTGCACAATTGCACAGTGATTTCATCCTATTGAGAAGACGACCTACATCTTATATCGGTGGGAACAGAAGGTAGATATCGTGTATTGGCTCATGGTGTTGGATATGTCCATATTAACGTGAACAGAGTGCATCTTCAAACAGACAGCGTGAAGAGATTTTGTGAACAGGTCTGCCCATATCAACGTGATCAGTCCGCATCTCCAAATAGACTGAACAGATTGTATTAGTGTGAACAGGTATTGCAACATTCCTATTCGTGCTATTCACATACTTCCATTTCAAGCGAGACCACGTCTTCCCTAGGGTTTCTCCAAACTGACTGTCAATCATATTCACAGACTTCCATTTATACTGATTTCAAAATTATGGTAACATATTGAACATATCTGGTATCAAAATCAAAAATTTTATGAACAGACTGCCATTCCTATTCGTTGCTCTCCTATGATTATTGTGTATGGGCATTCAAATATTATGAACAGACTGCAATCTTTTGTGTGCATCAATATCATCCAAATATTTTAATCTGTTAGATCGTGTCTAGAAGACAAATTTTTTGTTTGGTTACATAGATCAGATTAGTAAAATACTCTTGCGTGGAGTTGATCATCTATGGCAAGTAAAGGCAAGGCAATTGAAACTCCATCCATAATATTTGAACAAACTATGAATGAAAAAGGAGACAACTTTCAGATTACTACAACAAAGTTGGATGGAAGAAATTATCTGGAGTGGTCTAGGTCCATTGAATTGGCTATTATAACAAGGGGGAGATGGACCCCTCTCATGGGTCAGACACCTATTCCAGAAATACATGATACTCACTACCCTGTTTGGAGACGGGAAGATTCTTTAATATCATCATGGCTACTTCAATCTATGATTCCATCAATTGCAAAAACATTCATGTTCACATGAAATTTGGTGTGCAGTCTCCGAAGCATACTCTACAAAAAAGAATGTGGCCAAAGAATACAAAATTTTGGAAAAGATTAGAAAATGTAAACAAGAAACCAGATCTATTAGCGAATATTATATAGATCTTCGAGGTCTCTGGGATGAACTTCTCTATTACACTAATATCAAATGTTCAGCTTGTTATAATGAAAGAAATATTGAGATTGAAAAGAAGAAAGTATTTGATTTATTGTGGGGTGTAAATCCTGAATTTGAGTCATGAAAATTGAATATCCTAGGCAGAGAAGAGCTTCCTTCACTGGGCACAGTTTATTCTTTATTAATCAGAGAAGAAGATCGCAGGAATCTTGAGAAGATCACATTCTTGGTACAGATCAACAGGCACTTCAAGTAAGAGGAGACGGTTAACACTTTCGTGGATGAGGTGGACACCATAGTCATGGACGTGGTAGATTCCATTATAATGAAAAAGAAAAACTTGTTTGTTCACATTGTGGAAAGTCACGTCATACTAGAGAGTATTGTTGGGAACTACATGATAAAAACGAATATCATAGAAATCGCAATCACTCAGTTCATTCTGTAGAAAAATCAGTTCCAAATGGAATTAAAGAGATTATAAAAAGGATAGAGGGCCAAACATAAGTTATAAGAACAATCTCCATCCTCTTCATCTCAAGCTCCAGTGGCATAAACTACACATACTATAAAGGGTAACCATTTTTCTCATTCTCACTAAAAAACTTTTGATTCAGGTGCTACTGATCACATGGTAGGAGAGTTATCTTATTTTTCAGCATACAGAACTCTTCAAAAACAGGAACCCATTAAGTTGGCAGATGACTCTTACTCTTATATGATTGGGCAAGAAAGTGTACCTACATGTTTCTCAGATTTACAATCAGTATATCATGTTCTCAGTTTTCCCATAAATCTACTTTCAGTTCTTTAACTCGTGCTTTGGACTGTTGTGTAACATTCCATCTCACTGGATGTGTATTTCAGGATCTAAAGATGGGGAAAATCTTTGGACATGGTAAACTATAAAAAGGATTATATATTCTAGAAGATCACTCTCAGCCTTCTACTTATTCCAGTGCTTCAACAGCAACAGTTCATGATGCAGATATAAGCTTTTGGCATTGTCGTCTAAGTCATCTTCCTGTATCAAAAATTCCATATGTTTTACCCCATCTTAGAGTCAAGTCTAATAAATCTCAGTTTGAATGTGAAGTCCGTCAGCTTGGGAAACACCAAAGAGCTACTTATCCTTTAAGTGACTCTCGGCGATCTCAACCTTTTGAACTTCTTCATTCGGATATATGGGGTCCTAGTCCAGTTATTTTCTTGTTTGGTCATAAGTATTTTGTTTCTTTTATTGATGATTGTACACATCTTACAATCGTTTACTTAATAAAAACAAAGTCTGAAGTTTTCTCTATTTTTCCCATTGTGCATAAATTTATTTGTACTCAATTCAATGATTCCGTGAAAATTCTTCCATCAGATAATGGGGGATAATACATTGATAATCAGTTACAAGAGTATTTAAAATCACAGGACATTATTCATCAGACCACCTGTCTTTATACACCCCCAGCAGAATGGAATTGCTCAGAGAAAAAATCGTCATATTCTAAAGGTAGCCAGAACTTTATTACAACAACAACTAAGCCTTTTCCCATACTAGACAGGGTCGGCTACATGGATTCTTTGTTTCCACATATCTCTATCATGTGCCATGTTAGATGTTAACTCCCAATAAGCTAGATCATTCTTTATTGTTTCTTTCCAACACTTTTGTAGTCGTCCTCTACCTCTTTTAATACTTTCTAAATTTAGTTTTTCTAACCTTCTTATAGGTTCTTCTTTTGATCTTCTTTCTATATGTCCAAACCATCTTAAACGATGTTCTCTCATTTTATCCTCTATTGGTGCCACTCCTAATTTGTTTCTAAGAACCTCCTTATATATACGGTCTTTTCTTGTATGACAACTCATCCATGTCAACATCTTCATTTCTATCACAGACATCTTTTGTACATGTTGATGATTAACTGCCCAACACTCAGAACCATAAAATATGGCAGGCCTAATTGCTGCTCTATAATATTTACCTTTTAACTTTAATGGTATCTTCTTATCACAAAGAATACCTGATGCTCCTCTCCATTTTAACCAACCAGCATTAATTTTATGTGTAACATCTCCATCAATTCTTCCATCACTCTGAAAAATTGACCCTAGGTATTTAAAACTTTCCTTTTGAGGAATGTAATGTGTGTCAATTTTAATTTCCATGTCCTCTGAAGTAACCAAATGATCAAACTTACATTCCATATATTCTGTCATTGTTCTACTAAGTCAGAGGCCTTTGCTTTCTAATGTTTCTCTCCATAGTTCCAATTTTCTATTAACTTATTCCTTAGACTCCTCCACTAATACAATGTCATCTCCAAATAACATACACCAAGGTACTTCATCTTGAATATGTTTTGTTAACTCATCCATCACCATTATAAATAAAATCCAAGGAGAAAGTCCTATTTGATGTCTTCATAAAGAATCAAAACCCTTTCATCTAGTCCCTCGTATTTTTGGATGTACCTGTTTTGTACATATCCATCTTCCTAATCGTGATAAACTCGATGCAAAGTCAGTAAAGTGTATTTTTCTGGGCTATTCAAACTCTCAAAAGGACTATAAATGCTATGACCCCCTACTTAAAAAACTATATGTTTCCATGGATGTCACCTTCTCAGAATTTACTCCCTGTTACACTTCTCAAACAGAGCCAACTACACCTCCATCTTCCGTCCTTCCACTAATTCCTAGTGAGGGGGAGTATAATGATGATGCAGCTGATCAGAGCGAGAAGGAATAGAAGGAACAAAAATCAAAAGATATTCTGATGTATAAGAAAGGACTAAGGAAGATTATTTACTCTCAAGAAGAACCATATAATAAAGAGATTTCCCCTGAATCAGATCCTCAATTGCAAGTGGAAGATGACCTGGAGATTCCTATTGCTATTCGCAAAGGTAAGCGTATATGCGCACGGTATCCGATTTCTAATTATGTTTCATATGCCAATACCTCTCAGAATTATCAAAATTTTGTTATGAATGGTGAGAAACATAAGATCCCTTCGAAGTTTGAAGAAGCAATCAAGTGCCCTTTATGGAAAGCTGCAATTAAGGAAGAATTGAATGCTGTGGTGAAAAACAATACATGGATCATCGCACAACTACCTCCTTATAGGAATATTGTTGGATGCAAGTGGGTATTTACTATTAAATATAAGGCAGATGGGACGGTAGAGAGATATAAAGCCAGATTTGTTGCTAAAGGATACAATTAATCATATGGCATTGATTATACAAGAACGTTAAAACCTATGGCCAAACTCACTTCGATCAGAATTCTTCTCAGTATGGCAATAAATTTGGGATGGGAGTTATGACAACTAGATGTTAAGAATGTTTTCTTACAAGGAGATTTGAATGAAGAGGTGTATATGGAACTACTACCAGGAATGAATATAAAAACGTCTGCTAATAGAGTGTGTAAACTCAATAAAGCAATATATGGGCTGAAACAGTCGCCAAGAGCTTGGTTTGATAAGTTCAGTAAGGTAGTTTACAGTCTGGGATACAGTAGAGGCATCAATGATCATACAATCTTCTTTAAGAAAGGAACTAAAATATCTATTCTTACTGTTTATATAGATGATATAATTGTCACAGGAGATGACCTTGAAGAAATATCCAAGTTGAAAATGAATCTTCATAAATTATTTGATCTTAAAGATCTAGGTCGGCTTCACTATTTTTTAGGTATAGAAGTTCTCTATTCTAACAGATGTATCTTCCTAACACAGCGGAAATACTTAATTGATCTCCTTAAAGAAACACATATTCTAGCATGTAAACTTAGTGACATTAATATGGAAGTAAATCACAAATTTTTCAGTGGTGATAGTCAAGAATTCAAAGACATTCACAAATATCAGAAGCTGGTTGGCAAGCTCATATATTTGACCATTACTCGCCCAGACATTATATATGCAATTGGTATTGAGAGCCGATATATGCATTCGCCTACCAAGAATCACATGGATGTAGTGTATAGAATTCTTCGATACCTCAAATCAACTTCAGGAATGGGTTTACTTTATACAAATTCATCAAACTTGCACATTAAACTTTATTCAGATGCAGACTGGGCTGGTTTACTTGATGACAAAAAATCAACTACAGACTATGTTACTTTACTCAGTGGTAATATTGTATCTTGGAAAAGTAAGAAAACAGATAGTGGTTTTAAGATCTACAGTAGAAGCAGAATATAGGGCTATAGCATAAGCCATGTGTGAAGGAAAATGGATATCTTCATTCATCAGTGAACTAGGATTTCCATCTAATCATTCCATACCACTATATTGTGATAGCAGTGCAACAATTCAAATGGCCTCTAATCCAGTTTATCATGAAAGAACCAAACATATAGAAATTGACTGTCATTTCATCAGAGAGAAGATATCTAATAAAGAATTCAAGCTGGAGTATCTTCAATCTATCAAACAGAGGGCTGGTTTCTTAACTAAAGCTACTACCAACTGACAATTAAAGGAAACATTATCAAAGTTGGGTGTTATTAACATCCTTCACCCAACTTGAGGGGGAGTGTTAAAGGATGTTAATAGAGTCACGTAATGTATAGGATGTTAATAAAGTTACTGTATTTTCTGTATTTTCACGTCATTTTAAGTATTAGGTCACTTTAGCAATAATTAGTACTAATTAGGGGTAGTTTAGGAAATCTAGTTATAAATCTTATAAATAACTAGATTAGGGTTAGTCATTAGAGTAGGTGAATTGTGGCTGGACAGCAGACAGAGGAGTCGTTCCACTTTGTATTGAGGCAGATTTGATGTTTTTCCCAATCTCTCCGATCTTGAAAGTTTTTATTCACTCTGTTAATAAGATTATTTTATCACTTATACCCATATATAAGAACAAGGGAGACATTCAAAATTATGCGAATTATCGAGGCATCAAGTTAATGAGCCATACTATGAAATTGTGAGAAAGAATTATCGAACGTAGGTTAAGACAAGTATTAAGTACAACAGAGAACCAATTTGGATTCATGCCAGGCATATCTACTATTCAAGTGATTCACCTTTTGAGATGTCTTATGGAACATTTTAGAGCAAAAAAGAAAGACCTTCACATGATATTTATTGATCTAGAAAAAGCTTATGATAGGGTACCGAGAGAGGTTCTTTGGAGAACTTTGGAAAAAAGAAGTATCCTATTGACATATATTAACCTTATAAGAGACATATATGATGGTGCAAAAACATGTGTGAGGACTCATGAAGGAATGACGAACTTCTTTGAAGTTAATATTGGGTTATATCAAGGATCAACTTTAAGTCCATACTTATTTATAATGGTGATGGATGAGTTAATAAAACATATTCAAGATGAAGTACCTTGGTGTATGTTATTTGTAGATGACATTGTATTAGTGGAGGAGTCTAACGAAAAAGTTAATAGAAAATTGGAACTATAGAGAGAAACATTAGAAAGCAAAGGCCTCCAACTCAGTAGAACAAAGACAGAATATATGGAATGTAAGTTTGATCATTTGGTTACCTCAGAGGATATAGAAATTAAAATTGGCACACATTGCATCCCCCAAAAGAAAAGTTTTAAATACCTAGGGTCACTTTTTGAGAGTGATGGAAGAATTTATGGAGATGTTACGCATAGAATTAATGCTGGTTAGTTAAAATGGAGAGGAGCATCAGGTATTCTTTGTGATAAGAAAATACCATTAAAGTTAAAAGGTAAATATTATATAGCAGCAATTAGGCCTGCCATGTTTTATGGTTCTTAGTGTTGGGCAGTTAATCATCAACATGTACAAAAGATGTCTGTGACAGAAATGAAGATGTTGAGATGGATGAGTGGTCATACAAGAAAAGACCGTATATATAATGAGGTTATTAGAAACAAATTAGGAGTGACACCAATAGAGGATAAAATGAGAAAATATCGTTTAAGATGGTTTGGACATATAAAAAGAAGATCAAAAAAAGAACCTGTAAGAAGGTTAGAAAAACTAAATTTGGAAAGTATTAAAAGAGGTAGAGGACGACCACAAAAGTGTTGGAAAGAAACAATAAAGAATGATCTAGCTTATTGTGAGTTAACTGCTAACATGGCACACGATAGGGATCTGTGGAAACAAAGAATCCATGTAGCCGACCCCGTTTAGTATGGGAAAAGGCTTAGTTGTTGTTATTACATGTGCAATTTCTGGTGTCATGACCACTGCCCCTAAAGGTAGGCCATTACCAATGCCCTGTTGGTGTCAAATGAAACAAACTCACGGCACAGAAGAAATCTATTTCATTATTCAATGTGCACAATTTGACCGATCAAGTGTGACACAGATAGGATATTCATTTGTAAAATCCAGAAGGAAAAAGTTGAGACCTTCGCCATGGTGACAATATCAAAAATAACATCCTGGGTTTCAAATCCCCAATAGTGGCTCCCGGTTCGTCCAAATCCACTCTGCACTTCATCTGCTATGCAAACACCTCCAGCTCTACGAACAATGTCTTACACCTGTTTGAAGTACTCAGGTGCCAATTCGACTGCCCCCCAACACCCTAAGCATCCAAACACTAGTTTTACTCATAAGAAGTGTCAAAGAGATCTCATAAACAAGAATCATTAAACAAGTTCATTGGGTTATATCAATGCTGAACCTGGAAGGTTTCGGCAATGAAACCTGCAACTTGGCCAGAGGTGCCATAGTCAACATGATCTTCCACCTCCTTTGCATAACGGACACCATTGGTCCCAAATACACCATGATATGGGTCTGGATTCATAACATGGTGAATTTCACCCTGTGCAAGTTTCACAATTCCATGTTCAGGCATGATGCACAACTGAGATCATCGCACTACTCATAAACAATAAGAGAGATAGTTAAACCTACAAGACAGGCCACAAAGGCTCTCAGGAGAGTATGTGAAGTATTAAAAATAAGTATTATATCTATGTAATTCCAAAATAAAGTTAAAAATATCTTCAGTATGTTTTACTAATAATCTGAAAAACAAACTCCATCCTGCATCTCTAATATAACTAAAATATGTCAACCATAACATTGTTCAGTTGACTATGTCATGCGCATCATGGTTTATGAAATTTTCAGATCTTCTCAAACAGAAAAATGTTGTTTTTGAAAGCGCCATTGCAATGATAGGAGCAAGATTTCCTAGTTCCCAACTACCAAAGTGCTTTACAACAACAAACCCCAAACATGAGTAAAAGGTTTGTCTAAGCATTGCATGGACTTTCTTGATAAAATACAGAATTTGTGTTTACAAAAGTGAGGAAGAGTACAATTTACTCATATACAAGAATAAGAGAGACATTCATAATTGTGCAAATTATCGAGGTATCAAGTTGATGAGCCAAAATTATGGGAAAGAATTAATGAACATAGGTTGAGACAAAAATCGAGTAGAACAAAGAATCAATTTGGATTCATGCTAGGAAGATCCACTATTGAGGCTATTCATCCATTGAGACATCTTATGGAATATTTAAGAGTAAAAAATAGGAGTATTTATTGACCTAGAAAAAGCTTATGATAAGGTGCCAAGAGATATTATTTGAAAAACTTTAGAAAAGAGAGGTATTCTTTTTACATGCATCAATCTTATAAGAGACATGTATGATAGTGCACACGTGTTAGGACCCATAAAGGAATGACATTTCTTTGAGATTGATATTGGATTACATCAAGGATTAACTTTAAGAGTTTATTTATTTGTATTGGTTATTGATGAATTTCAAGATGAAAAACCTTGGTATATGTTATTTGAGGATGACATTATATTAGTGGACAAGTCTACGAGAAAAGTTAATAGGAAATTGGAACTATGTGGAGAAACATTAGAAAGTAAAGGCTTTCGACTTAGTAGAACAAAGATAAAATATATGAAATGTAAGTTTGATCAATTGGTTACTTCAAATGACATAGAAATTAAGATTGAAACACATTGTATCCCTCACAAGGAAAACTTTAAATACTTAAGTTTAATTTTTCAGAATGACAAAAAAATTGATGAAGATATTACGCATAGAATAAAATTAATGCAAATTGGTTAAAATGGATAGGTGCATCAAGTAATGTATGTGACAAGAGGATACCATTAAAGTTAAAAGGTAAATATTATATAACATCAATTAGACCCACTATGTTGTATGAATCTAAGTATTGGGCAGCTAATCATCAACATGTACAAAAAAATGTCCATGGCAAAAATCAAGATGGTGAGCTCGAAGAGTGGTCACACAAGGAAAGATCATATACGTAATGAAGTTATTAGAAACAAATTGGGAGTGGCATCAATCGATGAAAAAATAAGGTAACAACGTTTAAAATGGTTTGGACACGTAGAAAGATTACCAAAGAAAGCTATGATAAGAAGGTAGGAGAAACTAAATTGTAAAAAATGTTAAAGGAAGAAGAGGAAGACCTCAAAAATATTGGAGGGAAACAATCAAGTATGACTTAGCTTATGTTGAGTTAACAGTTAGTATGTATGACACATGATCGAGCTCTATGGAAACAAAAAATCCATGTAGCTGACCCCATTTAGTATGGGAAAAAGCTTAGAAACAAGTTTCTGCACAGACAACTTTTATTGTCTTTATTTGGAGGTTCAAATCAATAAATTTGGCAAATGTTGTTCAATATAAAACTAAAGAAGAAAAGAATTTCTGTAGGCAGATAGATTAATGATAGCATCTGATGGCATAGAAACCCAAGTGTCACACAAGACACTTAGAGCAAATGAGTCAAAGAAAAAGTTGGACAAAAAGTCATGCCAGCACCTTACTGGGCAAACCTAATTAGGAAAGGCACACATAATTCTACTGACATCAGCAGATGGACATCTGATGGTGTCCACAACAATTAACCAAGTGTCCATAAGCCAACTACTTTTTCCCTTTTGAACTTTAAAAATGTGATGCAAAGTCTGAGATGTCTTTGCCATCAAAGTGGCACCCGTTAAAAGCAGCATGTTTCTCTCCACTGTATTCTTCTCTAACAAATATTATCTCTTTCTAGGCAATTGAGGTTTGTATATACCAGATGACTTCTATTTTAATGTAAACTAAATTAGCATTATGTATCTGAAATGCTCAGAAAAAAGAACAATTGCAATTCGAACAAATTACTGAAGAAATCACAAGGATTCCGCAAGAGTGACTGACAGCTTACAACCAGACAAACAAGCTGGAAAAGAGAAAGAAAAATGCAGTGGAAGTCACATGCACTACATCTAACAATGCAGAATTTATAGATTGCCGTGCTACACTCTAACCTGAGGTATGTTGTATTTCCATGTTTTCAGGGCTGTCAAACCCAGAGTACCTGAACTCCCACCATGATATGCATTTCTCAAGGCAATCATGCTAACGTTTTCACTGTAAAGTCGAGCCATAAGCATAGCCAATTCATTTGCTTCAGTACCAGGGTTAACAAAATATACCACCTGCAGTTTATCCATGCAAAACACCGTAGTCAGGAACAATCTGCTAGAATTCAGCCAACGCAAAGTCCAATGTTGTAGCGTAATCCAGGACCTAAAGCACTTGCATAATTACAGCAAAGCCCCAAGGGTGACACAAGAGACAAACAAGCCAACAACATCTACATTATTAATAAACAAGTTCTTATGTAACGTATGTCACTATATTCACCTAACTTTTGCATAAGAAGTATCAGAAGAAATAATTCAGAATAAAACCTTCAGGTTTCCGGGCATTTTTGAGGCCAGAGCTTCTGCATACTCGGCGATAGCATGGTGCAGGTATATAGTGGTCGTGTGCTGGAGTAGCTTAGTCTGCTCCATAATGGCATCAACAACATCTGGATGGCAATGCCCACAAGATACAGTAACAATTCCGGCGAATGCATCAAGGTAACGCTTACCATCCTCATCGAATAAGTATTGCATCTTGCCCTCCACAATATCGAGCTGCATAACAAGGAAATCAACCTAATAATTTACTCTGTTGATCCTCATTCCTATCACCGAATTGCCTACAAATTGCTGTACACATGCCAGTAACTTCCAAAAACATGCTTTTCCGAGAAATATACGCTGGAGAACAATATACTGCATCCAAAGCTAGATGGGCTGAATTGATGGGAATGCTTATCTATCCTTGTCTGCTTTTTCATGAAAAATAAGCAGAAAATTCCCACTCAATGGGTGATTAGATAAATGGGGAGTGGTCAATTTCACGCTTGGTTATGAAAACAGGATTCCATCCTTAATGGGTACTATCAAAACCAACCATTTTCACCGGAAAATGTTTTCTACGAAACAACCGAACATCATATTCACAGACTCACCACTTCCCTGTCAAGCCATTCCCCAAAAATCGCATTTTGTACATGCTTAATGAACTGGGCTAAGATCATTGCCCACATATCGTCAGTACCATCTTCTTAAATATAGGGGGAAATCTCTGGGATTTTGAGAAGGGCGTTTCTGGGGAAGAACTTACGGGTTTCTGATAGTAATGAAAGAGTGAAGGCCCAAGGAATTTTTTGCGCTTTTGTAAGATCTCCTCTGCCTTCGGCCCATTATAAGGCCGCGGCTCGTGGTCGAAGGGGGGGATCTGAGGCGGGGAATTGATCGCCGAGAATGAGCGGCGGATAGATTCCCGCCACCATTCTCCCTCCGCCCGATGGACTCTCCTCAATAACCTCAGATGGATCGTCATGGACCTGAGTGTGCGTGTGTGTGTGTGTGTGTGTGTGTGAGAGAGAGAGAGAGAGAGAGATGCCCACTTCAGAAAGGGAGGAAGCATCCAACTGTAAAAGAAATTTCGGGTTTTGTCGGTTTGGTACTGTTTTCGGCAAGGCGCTTCATACTGTTTCGTCATTCCTTGAGACTGCACCAAATTTTCTAAAATGTCAAGATGCAGTAAAAGAATTGGACGCACCTCAATCTGCCTGCTACGACAAATTGCATTGGCGCTCCCTCACCCTCACCGTCCATTAATAGTGTAGGGCTACATGATAATTGGAGTTTGCTTAGTCACCATTTAAAATCCAGGGCGTCAGCTCCTAGCAGGGCTCTTGGCTTGTCTATTGTAGACCACAAGTTCGACTTCCTGGGTGGCCTCCCGTTACAAAAAAAGTGACCGTAAGATCCCATATATGTGTGTGTCAAGTCGATCCTAATAAACCCTGACTTGAACTTGGATTTTTTTGGTCAAGTCCAGGTGAGGTTGTTGGGTCGGGTCCAAAATTGTCAGGTCTAGTTTAAATCATCCAAGCAGTAGTTCCAATTCGTATGTATTGAATAGAGACAAGGGTTGTAACTTGAGGGTTTTATACAGGTAACAGTGGTAGATTGAGTTGTAAATAGAAAAATCAATGGAGCTTCAGGCTTTCGGAGAAAAACTGAACACCTGCCGGTGTTTCCAATATTTAAAAAGTATGGGTGCTTTACTGAAAGTTTTCCTTGCTGAACTGATTGTATGGGGATACAATACTAGTTGCCAGTCACCATCGGTAGTATACCCACTAAGCCTTATTCACCCTTGTAATCTATATCATGTCATATCAGCGATTAACTCCGAAAGGACGAGATAACAATGTTGTTGTTTGTTTAAGGATTTGTTCCTTCACCCTCTCAATTCTTATACATTTTGGCTCAAGTTATGTTTAATTTCCTCCCCAAACATCTTAAATTACTTTAAAGTTTCAAATGAGGAAAAATAATTTAAATACGCAGAAAGACGATAAAAAAGTATTTGTAAAAGATATGAAAATTTTCGTAAAAGGTATGAGAAATTAGATGATAAAAATATTTAAAAAAGAAGATTTGAAAAGTGTTAAAACTAAATAATAAAGTCATCTAGCTTTGTTGAGTTAAATGTTAACATGACGCAAGATTGATTTCTATGAAAACAAAGAATCCATGTAAATGATCCTATCTAACATGAGAAAAGGCTTAGTTGTAATGATCCCATCTATGACAGAATCCCATGCAACAGATCGTGAAGTATGACCTTTCTAGAAAGCAAAAACAAAAGCCTTTTAAAGGAAAAGAATCAAAGGTACAGTCTGCAATTACATTGAGATCAAAATCACATTACAAGCATTAAAGCACTGAGGTTTATTTCAATTCCTTTGTGAATTTCCAATATTACACCTCAAAACAATACTCTTCACTGTAACACCTGAAGTAGTGTTGACAAAGGAATCCCATTAAGGTCAGGCATATCCATAAGCACATCAAGAACACTATCCAGGAAACACATGAACCGAAAATTTGACCTATATAAGGTAGAAATAGTCACGTAAGACGCAACTGTTAAAATAAAATGCTTTTACACACAGAAAGGAGTCTCCATGTAAAACATCCTATGTTCATAATCTCCATTTTCATGATCATTTATGAGAGTCTACAATCTATAAAGATAAAAAAGACTTCTCATAAGTCTAACCAACTACTTTGTCAAGAGCTCTCTTGGTTCATCTCCAAAACTTTCAGAAGCCATTCCTTTCTCTACTTTTGTTTCAGATATACGAAACAATAATCAGCCATCTTTTTCTGTCGAAAGAGAACATACGACGGCCAATAGATAATCTTCCACACCAAGATCTAATGCTTCTAGTTCCCTAGCAACATTCTGTTGTGCAAAAAGTTCTTGGTCCTTCGTCATACTATTCCACAGGTTTTGAATAGCTAGTGCTCTTCAACCCCGGATGTTTTACTGGTTCAGTATAGAGATCCAGCCAAGGTTTATTCTTGGTTGAATTAAATGCATCTATTGCTTCTTATTGGAGGGAGGAAGAACTTATTGACCTATTTGCAGACCAAGACATGTGCAAAGACACAAACACCTGAGAAACTCCAACATGCTCTGAAGCAGCTGGGAAAACTTTCAAATGAAAAAAAAAAAAAGATTAATTCTTGGTTAATTAGGTGCTTTCTCTCTCTCTCTCTCTCTCTCTCTCTCTCTCTCTCTCTCTCGATGAGAGAAATAGAGAGGGTAATGTTGTGTCTGTGCAAGTATTTGTCACGTGTCTGTGCGTGAGGGTAATGTTCTTGAGACCAAGACAGAGGCGCGCACACACACACACACACACCTAGCAAACGTGGTTTTGTACTTTGAGGTTTTCCATACCATACATGCCTTGGCGCAACCAAGCTCTCAAAGATTTTGTCAAATCCTTTAAAAATTAAAGGGCTGAGGGAAATAATTGGACTGCCGCATAAACACATAAAAGCCAAAACTGACACAAACACAGATAAGGCATCACAATTTGCAAACATGTTAAATTTAGAACAGAGAGAACAAGTGATAGAGAGCAAATTCAATGGCCGTAGGAAATATGGTGGCGGTGGTGGCTGGCTGGCCAAGCACCACCATCACGTCAAGGCAAGAAAATCAAGAAACAGAGGTTTTGGAATCAAATAATTCGTCAAGGAGCTTGCAGAAATATAAGGATTAGTGCACAGGAAACATGACAACCCCATTGAGAAACCGTCAAGGAAGAGTGAAGCATGTCGGAGAACAACGAGATTGGTCATAGTGAAACTTTCCCTCTGACAGCCATAGACATAGGAGAACAACGGGGATTCTCCTAGATCTTCGAGCCACATAAAATCTTAACTTGTGGCTTGTGAGTAATTCTACGTTTGATATTTTGTACTTTTGTCTTCATTTCCCCAAGAAAGCATTCCTTTTCCCAAGAAACTTGAAAGTTTTATTGAAGATATAGGCCCCTGCAAACCATACGAGCAGCAATCACCTTCAGGGCTTTACAAGGTACATCCATATTTAACTAAGTATACAAAGAGGGCAGGGGGAGCCTCACTTGATATTTAATTCATATTTAACTAAGCTTACTAAGTATACAGAGCGGGCCTTGATTGATGATCTGGCAGGCAACTGAAATTGCAATAGCAATTTCACAAATATTAGTTTAATCAAAAGCCACTACGATTGTTAATTGGATCTTATCTTTTTCGACGTTTGCCACCACATCTTTCATGTCCATCCCGTTAGCTGTCATATTTTCATCCAGTAAGAAATTAGTAGGCTTCAAGTCAAAGCGAATTATTGGCTCCGAGAATCCATGGACATGCACTACTGCGCAGGCGACATCTATCATGACACAGCACCTCTGAAGGAAACTTAATGCCTTGTCTTGAAGATACAAACAGTGATCTAGGCTACCATTAGGTATGAACTGAAGAAGAAGGGCTTTCAAATCAAGGTTTGAGCAGGTGGTAATGATCTTAGCAAGATTCCGTTGCCGAATTTTACACATTATCTTGCACTCTACATGAAAGATCTTTGATGCTTCTTCAGAAAGTTGTCAATTCTCCGCTGCAAAAATCAGCAGGGGACTAGACAAGCCCCCGACCGAATCCGGCAGGATTCCATTCAGGGGATTGAAGGATAGGATCAGTCACTAAAGGCTGGTGCAGTTCGTTGGGGACGTTAAGATGGCAAGCTCTACACTGCTCCTTTCATTGGTTAGTTGGTTGTATTCCAGATTCAGAACTCGAAGGAAAGCCATCTTGCCTAAACCCATCGGCCCCGCGCCCCGCAATCTATTACCAGACAGCTCAATAAACTCCAAATTTGAAGCATTCGATACAGAAACTGGTATTGCCCCAGTAAATTGGTTCACATCTAAGAAAAGATTTTTGAGATTAGGAAGCGTACTACCTATGCCTGCTGGAATACGGCCTGTCAAGTTATTATCCTGCAGAGAATATTGTTGAAGAGAAGATATGCTGTAAATGGCAGGAGGAACGATGCTGGTAAGATTACTGAACGGGAGGCTGATTATCTGCAGATTAACAAGTTGGCCAACCCGTTTTGGAATGTTACCATGAATCAGATTCTCCCCCAAGCCAAGATGCCATAGCCAGCCTTGAGAAGTTTCCTATAGACTCTGGGATATGCCGGTTAGGTGGTTACCGCCAAGAGAAGAGAATTTTATGTCTCGCAGGAAGACAGTGAGTATCGTCCCGGAGAGGTTGTGGGGCTCAATCAATCTACATGCTTAAACATATCTAAACATCTCCACCAGATGAAAAAGCCTATCGTTGTGCATTAATGCGATTAAGTACAACAACAACTCGGCCTTTTTCCCAATTACTCCTATCATAATTTATAAATTGAAGTTTTATGCTCATTGTCGGAAGCTCTACGTGCGAGTCTACGTATGAGTAAGTACAAATGATTATTTTTAAGATTTAAATCTCTAGTTATGAATGATAGAAATGTTTGGAAAGATTAGAATATAGCACGGACCAATCTCTCATTATATATATTAGAGATATCAATACAAACCGGCCTATACAAACCAGCCTGCCCCTGGTCCGGATGGGCCAAGAAAAATATGGGCCAAGTCGGGTTGGGCCAGATTTTGGCTGGGCCGAGTTATCCCATATAAAATATATAAATAATTAAAATAATTATTTTTATTATATGTATATAATTTTTTATTACATGTATATATATACCATATATATGATGTCTTTTTCAGCCATATTTTGGAGGGGCCGAGTTAGTCCATATAAAATATAGAAATAACTAAATAATTAAAATAAATATTTTTATTATATGTATATAATTTTTTATTACATGTATATATATATGATGTCTTTTTCAATTACACATGTACATGGTTTTGGTTTTGGTTTGGTTTGTGGTTTAAGTGTGTGTGCATGCGAGGTTTTCTAGGTAACCAGGTCGGAAATTGCTATGTATTTCAGAGTTATTTAGTTCCTTTCAGGCTGATTATATCGAAATGAATGCGTACTCCAATTTATTGCGTCATACATCCTGTTTTTCTTAAGTACTTGTCTGTCTCTGTGCTGCTTATTATTTCGAACGATCTTTCAGGTGTTCATTGCGTTATTGTTTGCACAGAAAAATCTCTCTGCTGCTTGATCTCACTCCAGCAGGATGCCAAGACAATTTCTATAATAACGAACGATACTTGTTGATTTTCTTTGTCTTGGTACTTCCTAACGGGGTTAAACTATGCACTTCCTGAAACATCGTGTAGCTGATGTTATACATGACGCTGATTTGAACATCATTTGTTCATTGTTGGTTGCTGGTCTAGCTTTGCCATCTTGATTCTCTGGAAGGAGATTAATTCGGGCGGAAATACATCCCAACTGCAGTGCAATTAATATCCACTGTCGAGTTACTAGTTTGATGCTCATTCATGTTATTTTTATTGCATCCTGCACGCACCTTTCCAAAGTTGTTGACATGACATGCCTTACTTATGAATGAACTCAGGGACGATAGAAAGCACTGTCTCATGTTGACATGACATAAAAAGATGTCCATAAACATATATCATTTAAAGGATCTCCGTAAAACGTCATCTAAGGGTCAAAGGTATCAACGTTATTGACCATTACGTGATGCAACTTTACAGAGAGATGTTTTAACCCATACCAACAACATCACCTAAAGGTCATTATTACCTAAAGGTGATGTGACCTTTCGTGCCATATCGGCAACATCCCGAAGGAAAGACAAGACTGCTTTCTTCAATTATAGCTACAGTAATTTACATTCAAATCAAGTTCAATATCGCAACCCTGACATTGGGCCCGACCTATAATGTGGATCCAGCACCAAGTGTGGGCAGGAGCTGGATCAAGGTAGCACATGTATCAAATTGCTATATCTGATCCAACTAATATCCGTAACTTGCCTAAAGCTGCTCTTAAGAATCAGAATGTAACATAAGGTAGCTCAACTTTGAAATAGTGGAAATCCCTCTCTTTCTCTCCTCTCTCTGTGTGCCTGTGTGGATACGTGTGTGCACGTACACGCACACAGAAACAGACAGTTTTAGAGAAGAGAGAAGAAAGCGTGAGCGAGGCTTCATTTAGGTGGAGCCTGAGGAACGTTAAACTGGTATACTTGCACGGTAAGGTTCACGGCCGGAGGTTTTTCTTTTTCTTTTTTGCAATTGCATATAGCAAAATAATGGGTTGGTGCAACGTAATAAATACCGTGTCGACAATCACGTCATATACGATATCAATATGCCTTTCTTGTAATTTTATTACACAGTACAGTACGTTCTCTATTCCTCCAAAGAAAAATAACTGAAATATAAAAAACTACAAAGGTATTTCCAATGTCTGCACAATTGTATGGTGATGTGCACAATGAAGTTCTTCAGTATTCAAAGTTTGATACGGTTGATGTGTCATTAATTCGTGTTGATATTAGTGTTACTAGGAAAATTTCTTTTCTGGTCACACTCGGTCACATCCTAGTAGTTTGGGTGAAGAGAAAACCGAGAGAGATTGAGAGAGGTTATAGACTGTACGCCATTCTTCTTTGTCAGAACGAAATCTTCTTTATATATATATAAAGAGCGAGAGCGAGAGAGCTTGGCACCACAAAGGCACTTTATTTTCCATATACATAATTTCGGCTAGTTCTTGAAATGACCAAGCATCATCAATTCTAGTGCCTACTGCATCTTCGGATCATTTACTCGAGAGCAATGCTGACTGATCCTAACGTTCTTTCTCATAATGCCATAGAATAACCAAAAGAGAGCAAAAAATTCAACAAAAAAAAGCACTCGTGAAAAACACTATGAAAAGATGTTATCAGTTGATGCCTTTTCTCTCTTTCTGTACATCTTGATCTAGAGATTATCTAAAGCACCCAAAAGAGATTCTCAGAGGAAAATAGGCCACCTTTGAGAATCTGTAATGTGCCAAGAAGGAGAATGATCACTGTCGCGAGAGATTTCTTCCCTTTGGATTTAACACCCTAACAGAAAAGGATTCCGTAGTAGTCCTACAAAGAAGAACTCCGTTGATCGCATAATGTAGTACTGTGTGTATTCTTTTCTTCTAATAAAGAAAAACAAAAACATTTCAGTGGCATCTAAGTTAAATCTCATCATGTTTGTATGTTGATGAAGGTTTATGATCTAGCTGAATGTTTTCAACAGGAAAATTCTTAAACAAATATTCAAAGTTGTTCTTAGGCATTAATAATGCAAATGCACCATCTGCTGCTCATTGTTAACAAAAAAATCTCACTTCACAATGTAATTTTTTGCGGGATGGATCGAAACGAGGTGTCAATCTTTATTTCAATTCATCTCACGTTCACCTTCTCTAAACAAGGGAGGAGAGCTTCTTGGGACCATTTTAGTGAACAAAAGCTGTCTACATCTAGTTCTTAAGGGATCTTAATTTGTCAACAGCTTCTTTTCCTTTTGACAAGGAGACAAACTTTGTGAGAGATCAGGCTGCTGGGATTGCCTGGACTTGGTCAGAAAAATCCTACCTGCATTATTGAAGCAAATATGAAGTTAAAATCAGAATACTGTCTGCTCTCGGTAAAGAATGCCATAGACAATTAGTAATGTGTGCATTTTCTGCGCAAACATCACAAGAAAGTAGCCTCGGTCTGAGTTAATGTGACCCATTGTGGACTATTCTACATGGATCTGACCGTATGAATGGAGTAAGCATACGAATACACATGTTTGATCAGAATCATTTACTTAGACAAACCTTTGGTGATGCCCAAAGGAGCATAATTCACCTAACTAGGGGATCCCATCATGAACTCTAGGTTATATGTTCAATATTTGGAGCATGCATCTAGTACAGGGTCGTCTGCCTCGTTGTAGCTTTCACTAAAAAAGCTGTATACAAAAGAAAAGATCTTGTAAAAGTTTGTCGGAATATATATATATATATATATATAATATAATATAATATATATATCGTCATTTTATTTTGGCAACAAAGTTATTTGTATTAATCCCAGCACCAAGTGGTCCACTTGACCGTTGACTGCCTTTCAAACAAAAAGAGGTTGGAATGACGTGTGTTAAATGACACATGCATGACATAACCTGCGTCATCTAATTAAGAAGAATTAAAATCAGAACCATGCACTTTCCTCCCTATTTCATTTGGATGATTCTACCATTCTTTCCCCGAAGGAGAAATGATGCTCGTATTACATATGATATCTGCATTTAATCTCAGCCCTCAAAGTATTCATAGTGTATTGGTATGAATGCAATTGGACAGGTGATCCGCTGCTGATAACTATTATCATCACCTGGTAATAGTTGGATCACTTTACAATCTCATCATACTAACCTAGCAATGATGTTTTCGCTGATCGAATTACTGACGCGTAATCTTTCAGTTCCAAGGCATTATCTTATTTGACATATACATCCCAGGCTTCAAATTTCCCAACTACCAAAGTCTCCTGGATTTAATCTTTTAGTTTAAACTCCCCCGTTCTCAATACTACATGAAATATATGCAGTCCTTTTACTTCTTTAGCGACGAGACAGTGCAGAAGATTAGCGGTGGACAATAAATGTACATGAGTGTCTGCATAGATATATAGAATGACATACTAACCTCAATCTGAGTACATGATTTCTTCCAGCTAGTCACCCAGCTCTTTTACTTTAATCATTTGAAGCAATATGAAGGCTTTATAAGCGTTCATTAAAATAGTGTTCGGATATTAGCTCTAATTGCTTGTTGGATGTTATTGAAGAGACATGCTTTTGACCATCAGCTAAGCATGACCCACATTTCTTCATCAAATCTACATATAGTAGAACAACTTACACTTTCCTTTCATGAGGAGAGCTGGGCTGGGCAAAGCTCTAGTAGATGATAAACCCAGTTAACAAAACAACTAGATGTAAAATGTAGTAACCAAAACCCTTGATAGATGAAATGTGGCCTTCTGAGCCTACTGTGAAATCAGTCAACTCATGTGAGATTTGAGAAGGATGGCAAATACAGGTTATATCATCTGATATATGGGGAATACAACATAAGTTGTTAACTGTCCGGATGAAATGAAACTGATCAAAGGTTAAGAATTTGATGTGGAATTACAACTATTTGTGTTTGTGTGTGTGTGTGTGAAGTCAGTCTCAAATTTTCAGTCTACCCTTCAAAGATGCACCTGAAATTTTCAGTCTCAAGTAAGATGGACCTCAAATGCAGGTGATAAACTGTGATTTACTTACAGCTCAATGCAATAAGGGCAGTTTAAGGGCTCTATTATAAATCTCTAAAAGTTTGGTTGAAAAAAGAAAAGCTCAGGTCGATAGTTAAAAGTACTAGGCAAAAGATAGGTTTCCCGCTGTACTCCCCCATTAGTATACATATAAAAGTTTGAGAAATTGGCCATATCTATTCCGCATGATCAAACTGGCTTCACTGCTGACACCATCTATGGCAACCCAACCAACATTTATTGTACTGCTCGTAATAACTTTAAGATGTCCTCCTTTTTGACAGCAGCAAGCATCAAACAGTCAGCTGCCCAAGCAAAACGGGCAGTTGGACAAAGAAAGGTCTAAGAGATAAGGAAGTTGTTCTTTGAACCAATACTTATCGTCACCACCCGTGAGTCAAACTTCTCTCCTGCTGATGCTGGTGATGACGTACTGTTGCACGAGAGAGAGATGCTGTATAAGTGTAGGTTTCATGGCTTGTGTTGGACATGGTTCTGAGAGCTAGTCTACCAGAAGCTGTTTATGTGAGAGAGAGGGAGAAGGTCATGAAGAAACAAAGAGCAGATTGATGATCAGTTTAGATCTCCTTCAGTTTGATTGCTTCTTTGGTTGTGAGATTGGTTTTACAAATGGGTGAGTGATCTCCATGTTATGTTTATCAACGTGCACATTCCTTTGCATTTGGGCTTTGATTTCATTGTCTGTTCGACCTTGAATGATCTTGGATCTTGGTAATGCTAGCAAAACATGGTGCTAAATCATAAAAGACATTTAAAATAAAACATTAAGAATTTTAAAATCTTTTTATTACGTAAACAAGAGTGGATCTCTCAAGAGGAAGCACGGTCTTTTAGCATATATACAGAATTATTTCATCTCACTTTCATAAATGCAATGAATAAAAAAATGCAACTTTACAGAAGAAATTAGAGCAAGATCCGAAGTTAAATGAGTAGGTCGATCAGATGATGAAATTGAAGCTAAAGCATGGATTCTGTACGTGGTAAGGCTTGACATGGAAATCTACACCCTCCAGCACAAGAACACGAAGCTGAGCATCGAAGAATCTGGTGGCAGGCCAAAATTTCTGACCATTGAACGAATCAGCAAGGTAAGGAAAGACAAATTTGCTGTTTTTCTTTATCCACTTTCTACGGTCAGATTGTTAAGTTGTTTAGAGAAGTCTTCAGTATCTTTCACCAAAAGATTGCCATAGATGAATTCCCTGAGCATATACAGAAAGTAAGGCTTTTCTTTTTTGAAATTACACCCAAAAACAAGTAAATGCATTATACTTGAAGCAATATGCAGACATTCGCACATTACATATATACACGAAATCTGGATTTAGTGCACCATAGATGAGTGTTGCACCAGTCAGTTACTTTTTTCAATTTGAAAAGTAACAAATTTTTTATTTCAAGAAACAAAAAAAGACGTTGAATTTCGGATGGTCCAGTTTGGTGAATTGGTGCGCCACTCAATCATTCATGGTGCCACAAATCCGGTCTCTCCACACACACACATATGCCATTTTTCATTTGGAGCTAGGTATTTGATTTCATGTCTTCAATATCACAAAATGAATGTTGATAACCTTTATTTTCAATCCAGTCTTTCAGTGGCCCAAAACAAAATGGCAATCGATAGGCTTTGTTGGATTTCTCGGTGTATATCTCCTACGTCAACCACAACCACCAGCTTCGGACCTCAAAAATTTAAGCCAAGTACCTCTCACTTCTCCCTTATGAATGTGTTTCATACCCATGATTAAAAGCGTGATTTTCAATGAAAATATATCGAGGGCGAGGTGAAGTTCTGACGAGATAAGGAAACAACGCAATTCCCAGCTCGCATGGTTTACGATTTTAACTGTGGATTATAACCCTTCTGTTTTCCATTGTGGATGAGTCGTCATCTTCATGGTTCCTCACCTGACACAGCCTAACAGCTACTGCATCCATATTTAATGATTTCAATTACTCACTCACAAAGAGGCTGGTCCAGCGATGGATTGATAGACCCATTATCAAAATCTCTTCACCGACAGCATCCCCAGATCGCAAAGAATCCACAAGAAGCACTTGAGATAACAAAAATCACCCGGCATCTAGAATTACCAAAAGCAGAATGACTAACCCTCGATCATATCAAAAATTTATTTGTGAAAATGAAGGGGATTTACCTTGGAAAGGCTCGATACGCAGCTTTATACCCACTTCAATTTTAGGTTTGCGAAGGTTGCCTCACTTAAAAGGAAGAAACATTGTTACAACCTTTCCTTCCATAAGAGTGCATGGAATATGTTGAAAGCATGAATCACTAACTGTGGGTAACCGAAACATCAATAATCAGAGACTGCACCCGAGCTAATTCACGACAAGATGAGTCTGTATAAAGTATTGAAACAAGGGAAGTTCTCCATATATCAATACCAATTAGATCCCAGACCAGTTAAGTAATTGCTCATTCAATGTGCTTTCTCGGTCACTTCAAAAGTGTACGAAAAGTTGGATGTACTTGTTATATTAATGATAAATTTAAGGCTTGTCTATCATGATAAATTTAAAAATTTAAACGGTTAAGATTAAAGCAAAAAGCAAAATTTAAACTCTTAAGATTAAAGCAAAAAGCAAGAGGTACTCATGATTCAATACTTTTTCCTTTTTTATCTCAACCGTTGACAACTGCACTCGACTTAAAATTTGAGAAAAACACATTGGTATTTTATAATTTTTCAAAAATTAAGAAAGTGCAAAAACATGTTGGCGTTTTATATTTTTCAAAAAATTAAGAAAGAGCCTCACTAAAAATGAAGTGCCTCGCTAAAGAAAAATGGAATTCCTCACCGTCTATGGTTTTGTTGATTTAGATAAGCAGCGATCACTCAAGAAAATTACATCTATTCATTCATCTTAACATATTTAAGAAAACATGCAGTTTTTTTCTTAACCTTCGCGCATGCCTTGCAAAGGAAAAGGGAAAACCAAACCCAAAGGAAAACATTCATAAGATATTCTCTTTGCTTTACTTGAAGATTGGTAAGTTTCAACCCAAGGTTTATGAATTCTTGGATGAAAGGGTTGCAATATTTCCATGGCTTTTTCCTTCTAACATTGAGCGTACTTTGTGTGTACGTGCATGCACGCGTGCACCTATATTGCTTGATCATCATTATCATCCATGCGATAAGATCAAAACATCCTTCCCACATTTAGTATACTCATGTGCATTAAATGGCATCGCTTCGTCAAAGTGCATCATTCATGAACTTAATAGTGTCTCGCATGAGGAAGTGTCTACCAACTCCCAGTTTTCCTCTATATATTAACTCGTTCCTAGAGAAAGTAATGAGAAGGCAAGAGTACACTATCAAAGTATGTAGGAACCAATATGTATCCCCTTCAGAAAAAAAATGGCAGGCTCATCCACAGCCTCCTACTAACGAGAACTGATAAAGTACTGGCTAGTTGTTAATGGCCTCTTTTTGGCAGGCTCATCCACAGCCTCCTCCTAACGAGAACTGATCAAGTACACAAGGATGGCGATTTGTTAATGTCCTCTTTTTTTTCTCCGTAACATGACTGTCGTACATCAAATTGCAGTGAGAGTCTTTGATATCCCTATTTGTTAGCCTGCATTTTTTTATTATAAGATGCTGGGTAAACCAGTCCTCAACCAAAGTCGGGTGCATTTATGTGAGTTGGGTCTCGTATCCTCATCAAATTCGGATAGGCATGTTTTATATGTTCTTTGTATCTCTGTTTATACCATGGAGCCAGGAATATCCGGAAACCGGCGAACGAAAGAAAAGGTTTTCTTTCTAGTTCGTGTGATAGCAGCAGAGAGATAAAATGGTAGTTCTTATGTCATTGCATGCAACACGAGAAAATTTGCCATGTAAAAAGTAGGGGTGTTCAAGGAACCACCAGAGCCGAACCATACCGCCATAATTGGTAGTTTGGATTGGTTTTAGATGTCAAGCGGTTTGGTTCAGATCGGTTCTAACAAGAAAACAATTGGTGGTTCAGTTCACGATTTCAATATTGAAACCAAACCATATTTTATATATATATATAGTTTATATACTTATATAGATATAAATCCTTGTAAGTTTATAAGTATATATATATGAGTATTATATCCTCATATAAATACAAAATTTGGACATATATATAAATTCTAGTAAGTTTATATATATAAACTTTATAAGCTCATATGTTTAGATCATAGATCCAAATAATCTGATGGCATAATATTTTGTATTTCACCAAATCCTAAAACAAAAGTAGAACTGTGGCTCAAAACCAAATCAAACCTAGAACCATCGGTTCTATTCTTATTATGACATGGTTTAGTTCGGTTCTCTAAAAATTAAGAATCTGTTTCGTTAAAGGTTAAGGCTAGAATGGAACCAAACCCAACCCAACCATGAACACCCCTACTGAAACGTCTTCTCCAACAACGTGGTTTGGTGTTCACAGAATTAAACTTCCCATTTTTGCTACACTTTGGTTAAGGGAGATTGAACTACAAAATCATCTTTTCTAACAAGGCGGCATCCCTTTTTGCCCCACCAAAGCACTTTATTCTTCAACATTATCAGCAAAATCAACATTGTCTCCTGAAGAAATTATTTTCTTCTAGTTTTATTAAAAGACGACAAAATTTGGTATCCTTACTGGTTCTGTTAGTTCTTGCTCAAAATTAAGACAGTAGAAGAGATCTACTGCCTTGCAGTTTATGCATTTGGATCTTTTTGAGATTCTTTCTGTGTTCTTATGTCCAAAATATTGTCTGGTTTTGTGATTGGCATAAAAGAAAAAACTTTTGGATGGAAGGTGTAGATGATTTCTTGAGAAGTTGGCACATGATCGAATAACATTTGAGATATTGCATTTAACTCCAATTTTTGAAAGCATAGACCAAATAAAGGGTATTTCTTGAGCTGTTTTGGTGGAAGGTGTCAATGACTTTTCAATAGCTGGCTGGCTTCTTGAACGTTCGCTGGCTGTTCCTTACTTGTTTTTTTTGGCTTTTGAAGAGGCTGCCCAAACAAAAATGACTGTTTCCAAAAGAAGATTGCCAACGATCTCTCTTTCGGAAGTGCAATTCTTTCCTCTATGAGCAAGAAATTGCAAAATCTAATAAGCTAGCTCAACGTAGACTCCAAATCTCATTCTTCTTCTCTTTTGTTTTTTAATACTTTTAGAGTTTTTTCTTTTTTTAAAACATTTTTACCATCTAGTTTCTGGTACTTCTTATCAAAACCTTCTTTCATCCTTTTCTTATATATTTAAACTATCTTAAACATTTTTTTCTTAATTTATCATTTATTGGTCACTTTTAATTTACTTTTAATAAACTCATTAAGTATAAGGTTTTTGTTTATGTGATGACTCATCTATTTCACCATTTTCATTTACGCTACTCCCAACGATGGATTCAGACACTGCGACTTAATGATGAGTGGGATCAGTGCTTGTGCGCTAACGCCAAACCCACTTATTGTTTAAAAGTACTCCACGCAGATATGTGAACTTCTGGCTAGGAAGAGTCCCTGCTGAGACGAGATTTTGAACTTTGACTGATCGAGCACTTAAAATGGTGCCGATTCAAGTATTCCATTATCTTCCAAATGACGTGTTTCATCATAAGTATGGTGAGTACTTTTCCCTGAAACCCTTAAGTGTCTGTCACAATACGCATAAGTTTTCTGGGTCTTCTCTCATACATGAGATCACCAACTACTTTTCATCCAGAGGTGGACAACTATACCTATTCAAACATAAAGACATGGGCAGTTTCCTAAGAAATTGCTGGATTTTCGCCAAGTACTGTATATTACAAGTCTCTCTATCTCTCTCTATATAAACAGATGCTTCTAAGCATTGATTTAAGATGTAAGTAGCTATCAGCAACAAACAGCGTAAGTGAAGATGGATGTGAGAGCGAGTTACAGATGGAAGAAGGCGTTTCTGATCTATCTCTTGTTCTTGATCATCGCAATGGCTCAGAGTTGTTGGTGCAGAAATATATTGTTCTCTGCTTCAATGGAGGCAAGTGCTTTCAATACCAAATTGCTACACAGTATGCTTCCAATGGGTGAACAGACACCTTCCGGCCCTTCTCTGTGCCGTACCATACCGGGGCCTAACACTCCGAACAGTTCGAAGGTGGTAGATACCAGCAGTTGTAGTACGCAAGCTGCACCATAGCTGATCGATCACATACCGGGAACATTTCGAGATTGTAATTCGTCTCTTTCGTTACGTTTGTTGGTACTTTTTTCAGTATGAGAATTTTGATGTTATTGATTCATACTAGTGCTTATTCGATTCATCTTTCTTGGGCGAAATAGTTGTTTTTGTGGAAGATATGTAGTATTTAAAGGAATTAAGCAACGAGAGAGCTAACTAGTTAGTAATCTAAGGGATCTTGTTCACGTGGCAATTTTCAGTTAATGCAGAATTTTGTTTGACATGTAAAACCTGGGAAAGGGTCATTCTACTATAATTAATCATATAAAAATGTTCCAAGATTAGGCAATGGAAAAACAATCTATGCACTGTAAGAAGAAACAGATGATCATGTAAGCTGTGCGTGATCGTGTGTTTGTTCTTTTGTGTGTCTGGGTGTGTATCTGTGCGCGCGCGCGAGAGAGAGAGAAATCTGAGATGGTGGGAGTTGGGGGAAGGCACTTCACTTTGTAATAACTACAAAAACTGCTGGATGCAATAGCTTTGTTTAAGGATAACTTGGTTTTCTATAAGGTTAAAGCATGAGGGCCTGTAAGGTTGGCGGAGAGAGCACATGCTTTCATTGCTCAGTGGCGCCGAATCCATTGAACCCAAAAAACAATGGCCATCCCCAAACCAAAGGGCTGAGATTCTGATACAGATTGTGAGAGGTATTTTGGTGCATTGTGTACTCTGCTTGCGCTTAAGTTGGCTCTCTGGTTTTCCGATGATACTAATACCAAAACCAAAAGCAAGCCTTTTCTGACACTAAATGGAGTTGACTGCATGAATTTTAAGTCACTACGAGATCGAACTTGTGTTATTCACATGTAAAGAAAAGGTTCTGGGCTAAAGAGCATGGACTGACTGATCTTAATTATCCAAAAGTAATTCATCTTTCCTTTTACTTGACAGAGTGGAGTATATAGTTTTAGTGCGTCTTTTCAGCAACTTCTCAAGAGGCCGTCACTGGTCCCAAGACTACTGTTGCCGTAAGCTCGAGTTCTATTGATCCAACATATTAATGCTCCAAAGATGATAGTTTGTGGTAGAATACCTAATAAGATGTTAAATTGGTTAAAGACCACCTAATAGGACCCGCTTGTAATTCGAAATTGGACATGTAAAGGGAAACGCTCACGATAGTGGAGTTACAACTCAACAACAATTAAGCCTTCTCTCATACTAGATAGGTCAGTTAAGGATTCTTTCTTTCTACATAGCCCGTGTCATGCTAAGAGTTAACTCAACGTAAACTAGATCATTCTTTGTTATTTTTTTCACCACTTTTTTTGGTCGTTCTCTTCCTCTTTTAACATTTTTACAATTTAATTTTTTATATCTTCTTAGGACAACTGTCCTTTGGTTGCCTTTCTACATGTTCAAACAATCTTAAATGCTTTTCTCTCATTTTGTTCTCTATTTGTGCTACTCCCAATTGGCTTATAATAACCTCATTATGCATATGGTCTTTTCTTGTGTGACCACTCATCCATCTCAACATCTTTGTACATATTGATGATTAACTGCCAACACTCATAACCATAAAACACAGCAGGTCTAATTGCTACTATATAACAATTACCATTTAACTTTTAATGATATCTTCTTATCACATAGAATACCTTATGTTCCTCTTCATTTTAACCAACCTTCATTCATTCTATGCATAATATCTCCATTAATTTTTCCATCACTCTCAAAAATTGACCCTAGGTATTCATTCATTGAGGAGTGCAATGTGTGTCAAATCTTAATTTTTATGTCCTCAGAAGTACTCCAATTGATCAAACTTATATTCCATATATTTTGTCTTTATTCTACTAAGTCAAAAGCTTTTACTTTCTATTGTTTCTCTCCGTACTTCCAATTTCATATTAACTTTTTTCTTAGACTCATCCAGTAACACAATATCATTTGCAAATAATATCCAGGTGAATCGCTTCAATAGTAGATCGATTGGGCATGAATCCGAATTGGTTATCTTTTACACTCAATACTTATCTTAACCTATGTTCATTAATTCTTTTCTATAATTTCATAGTATGACTCATTAACTTGATACCTCGATAATTCAAACAATTCTTAATATCTCTCTTGTTCTTATATATGGTATAAGTGTCACTCTCCATTCTTCGGGCAACTTTTGGATTCTCCATATTTCATTAAATATTCTTTGTAAGTTAAGTGAGTTCCGTCTCTCTTATGATTTTTCATATTTCTATAGGAATGTTGCCTGGTTCAACAGATTTACCAACCTTCGTATATTTAAGAGCCTCTTTGACTTCATTCTTTTGAATACGTCGATAGAAATTGCGTTTTATATATTTTTCTGAGTTGGCTAACTCTGCTAAGCTAATATTAACTTCTGTATTTTCATTAAAAAGTTTATATAAATATTTTTTCATATATTTTTGATATCATCATTCGCCACTAGAATATTCTCATCATCATCTTTGATGCATCTAACAAAAGTAAGATCTTTATTTTTCTTATCTCTAGCTTTAGCTATCCTAAAAGTATCTCTTTCGTCTTCTTTTGAGTTAAGTTTTTTACATAAATCCTCCAAAATTTTGGCTTTTATTTCATTAATGGCCTTTTTCACTTCTTTCTTTGCTTTCTTATAAGCTTTCAAAGTTTTACTAGTCTTCTTAGCATAATACAATTTGTAACATGCCTTCTTTGCCTTGATTTTATCTTACACTACTTCACTTTACCATCAAACTTTTTTTTGTGTTGGTATGCCTATCTTATATACGCCTAACACATCTTTTACCACTTTCCTAATATGTATAGCAATATTGTTCCACATATCATAAAGTGTATCTATATAATTTCAAGCATTTCCTTGAACAACTTTTTATTTAAATATATCATCTTTCTGACATTTGAGGTTCCACCATCTAATCCAAATAACTCCATGCACTCTATTCTTTTTTGTCCACTTTTTTACTTGCAAATGCATTATTAAAATTCGATGTTTAGTAGTTAAGCTTTCTATTAGAATTACCTTACAATCTTTAGAATATGATCTATCTTTTTTCCTATAAAAGAAATAATCAATTCGTGTTTGTGATAAGTCACTCTTATAAGTAATTAAATGTTCATCTCTTGTTTTTAAAATTGTATTGACTATAAAGATATCAAAAGCTATAGCAAAATTAAAAATCTCCTAACCCTCATTTATATCTTCAAACCATAGTTTTCATGAATATCTTGATATCCTAATGCATCTTTATTGACATGTTCATATAAGTTTCCTCTTAAACAAATCATCTCCCTTCGTAGAATTCAAAAACTCCTCTAAAAAATCTTTCTTTATATTATTTTCTAATCCTACTTTGAGTGTTTAAAAACAAACTATATTCAAAGCATATACTCTTAACACTAATTTCACCATCATAATTCAGTCACAATGTCATCGTATGTCTACTCCACTATCCTTTAAATTTTTATTTATAATAATACCAATTCTATTTCAAGTTGTTTTCTTTCATGAGTATCACAATTTAAAAACTATATTCTCTATCAACTTTATTTTTCTCTAACCCACTTTATCTCATATAAACATAAAATATGAATCTTTCTTTAAATCATAATATCTACCACCTCAATTAATTTACATATCAATGTTTTCATATTCCAATTAATAATACGAATCTTATTATCTAGGACTAATTTCCTTACCCGACATTGGAAACCCGCCACTATACAATTATTGAGTTCAATAGAATGACAAAACTTGATCAATAAGTCCACCATGTGCTTCTCGATGACGATGTCGTCATTCCAATTACGAGTTTGAAGGCCTTTGCCGGATAATGTTAAGCTAATTTCGCGTGTCAGAGAGAGAGCTCCTTTGAATCATAAAATAAAACGTTGTGGCTACAAACAAGAATGGCTCTTCCAATGAATATGCGATCCGAATGTACGATTATGAAACAGAGAGGCAGAAATATGTACATAACTCCCGATGAAGAGTTTGATTAGATGAAGTCATTCAAAAGATGACATTACAATTTGCACCTGTGCACCAACACAGGCACCTCTGATGCAACTACATTTCTCTGTATCCGTCACTTTGATGAAAACGCACGCTGCAACCATCGGGGCCATATAAAAAGATCGGTGTTCATGAGTACCACTGGTCTGGGACCATGAGAAAGTAGGAAGACATGGCTTCCCTGAACATCTTCTTGTACTGTTTGGGGGAAATAACAGTCGGTGAAGCGTTCTTCGGGCCGAGAATTCCGGTGGCCTTAACCCATGTCTCCAGATGCTTATCCCATGTGTAGTCTCATCAAATCAATTGCCCGATCACCAGCTCTTTCCTATCTTCATCAACTCCAACCAGCAATGAATAGTCCATCACATCTGATTGGAGAATAAAACAAAAGGCAATAAACTGAATAAACTGTAGTAGACAATGTCACGGGTTCAATTTCAAGCTAAGTAATAAGGTTACCGCCAAGAAAGATGTATCATTCCACACAGACCTTTCTAAGCAGCGCTTGACCTTGCTCCCAAGAAATATTGGATTGGTTCTCAGAACTTTCAACAGGTTCTCATCTAACAGAACCCTGGATGTGTCTGGATTGCAACGACATCGGACAGATCCCTTGAGATCATACATTTTGGATATTGTTCTCCCAAAGAATAGATTCTCCGTCACCATCAAGTCCATCTTATCTACTTTACCAGTCTTCTTGTTTTTTATTGACACCTAGATATGTACACAGAAAGAGCTCTTATAAGACAGCCAAAGAAGAAATTTAAACTTAAGAAAAATATGAGCAATAGCAAGATCTTCGGAAAACCAACCTGATATATTCCAAGGATTTTAGCCAGGCATGTAGGGCTACCTGAACCAAGTGAATTTGAAAGGTATTTGAAGTAATCTTGAGAAAATTCTACGAATGATTCGAGTTCCGTCTCCGTGACCTGCTTTACAATAAATATCTCATCCAGAGTCTTCGCAAAGTAGATATTGCTTTTTCCACCTTGGGCACTCCACCTCCTACAACGGCTTAGAGATAGAAAAGAATCTATTCCAGTTGGAGAGCATTTCCTCCCCAAAGCATCAAATTGCTTTGCAAAATAACATTTAACAATAAATCTGACCTTGCCACCACCAAGAGACGAATTGCCACCAAACATAGTTCTGAAATGTGGTGAGTCGGAGATTAGGAACGACTTGTAGGATGATACATAGACATCTTCTGAACTTGAAATCATCAGAATTGAGCTGAGCTGTCTCTTACATCCGTCAAAAATTTCTTAGTTGATTTAGGTCCTTCGATATCGATCAATTTATCAGATACAAAGGCTTCATACTCCTTACAGCTAAGGGCATATGCGATGATGCTTGTGGGCTCATCGTCATAAACAGATACAACTATATTTTGTCGACCTGTTGATGGCAAGAGCAATCTGGATCCTCCACTTAACATGTGAAATGAGGATGAGATAAAAAGATGGTGTGATTCAAGATAATATCGAACTTTTGACACGAGAAGTTCCTTAGTAGAACCTTCGCATATTTGGAAGAATCCCCAGCCAAGCTACCACGATCCTCTGAAACATGGAAGGATCCGATTGAAGATAAACTTCGGGCTGTCTGAAAAAGGCTTTTTTGGCTTCTTTCTTGATATCTCTGTACAGAATAAAAAGAATAAACCCTCACAGGAGCCATGATATTCCTGCGAGAGTCACTATCATTTTGCATTTCTAGCAAGACATATCCAATGGTCATAGCATCTGTGGGCGAAAGATGACGTTTGAAGCAAGTAAAGGCTCCACATTGCCCGTCCATTTCATATCTATCATCTTAGGTAGACTCGAACACTGTGATGATGTGGATCCAGATACGTCTGTGAGATGATCCTGCATACCTCGTGGATTTTCAGCATATGGATAACCTTCAACAACGCATCCCCAAGAACTTAATATGGCTGGATCATCTGAATGAAGATTGAAATGGCTCAGCTACTGTGGTGGATTTGACACAGTAAAAGTCTATGCACTTTTGAAAGGAACTAAAGCACTTTGGAGTGTTCCCTCGGTGCAGCATAAAGCACACCTTCACTGAGAACCAGAGAAAAACGGATTCTCGCCTATGCCCAGATCAAACTTGGCTGAAGGTTTTTGTGTTTGAACCAATGAGCTCAACAAACATAAACGCCCATCCCAAAGGTACGAGTCAATCAGGAGACAACGTCTTAGATAAAATAGCTCAAAAATATCTACGCCTGGCACCCCTGTTGGCAGTTAGCCAAGGCCGTACTTCGCAAAAGACTGACAAGTTACCAAGAAATTTAATGGGATCAGAAATTTGCACGCTGAACAAATTATTCAAACTTAAATAAGAACACCATTGCCTTGACAAGCACAAAAGAAGACCCTGGATGGGACTATTTATCTAGATTAACTTGATGCAAATACACACTGTTGAAATCGTCATATACCAACCATAGTGCAATTTATAAAAACCAATAGTGGCTTAAATTAAATTAACATACTTACATCATGTTCACTTTTTTCGGTTCTGAGCAATTCTTTAAAGTCTGTCGCATAATTGTGGAATTTATCTAATATCAAAGACTCATAGCCAGGTCCAGCAGCAGTATATTTCCTTTCCATTTCTTGAAGTACATCGACCATGTTAGCATAAAGAAATTTTACCTTTTCAGAAACCTATAGACAAAACATGGGAAACTTTAAGAATCCAAGTGTTGAGACCCTCCTACCGAAGAAACATCAAACTAGCAGGGTAACATACATCAGTTGTCTCATTCCTGATCCACTCCCGTTAAACCTGGCTTTTGTATTCAAGAACTGGTGGTGGCAAGAAGACCCTGAAAATATTATTTGGAATTTCGAAGAATAACGGAAGGCCGCAACCATGTTGCCGCGCCTGTTAGTGAAAAGTCAAGCACAACATGTTAGAAAATGGGCCCAAATGGCCCGGCCTAGTAGCGGCCCGGGCCTGCAGGGCCACACTAGCTGTTGGAGACCAGTCTGTCCCCAACGGCTATTTCCGTGCTCTCTTCTTCTCTCTTCCCCCTTCTATTCTCTCTTATTTTCTTCTCCTCTCATATGCCTCTTCAAGCCTTTTGTGGCTAAATAATATTTTTTTTAAATACTATGTCTTTGTTGCATACACTTTATTATAGCTTCTTTTCTAAGGCTTTTGCGAGTGATACTTTGAGGTGATATTCATTGCTACATTGAAGTATCGTCTTCAGTACATAGTATCATATTCATTTTTTATCGTGAAAACATCGATTGTCGTCTCGAAAAGTATGCCGATAGTGCTATTGATTTTGTTGTCAGTTTACCTCTTTATAAATATTTTTCTTATTGAAATATGGACAAAAAGAGAGGATTTAATTTCCGTTTAACAGTTTTAATCTATAAAACATTGACCTAAACTATAGAAAATTATCTATATTTCAAAAAATTATGAGGCTATATAAGTAGTTTAAAGGTAGAACTAGTGTTTTCCGTATCGCATCGTATCGTACGTATCGTATCGTGGGCCACTACGATACGATACGGGGGCCTGTATTGCAGGTGCGGGCGTATCGCACCGTATCGCACAATCGTACGATACGGGCGATACGCCCTGGGACCCTTATAAAGGGTCCCGGTCCGAGAGAAACCCGTGATTTTTCGTGGGTTTCCTCTTTCCTTTTGGATTCCTCAAGCTCTCTAAGAGTCGGTTTTCGCCTCCTTGGTGTTCAAAGCTCTAAAATCGTGCCTTACGGTGTTCGTCCAAGCCTCCAAACTCGGATTTAGGTATATTTTGAATGTTTTTTCTATTTTTTTCTTTTCTATTTGTTATTTTTTTTGTTATTTCATTTTTTTTTGAATGACAAAATATGAAGTTATTAAGTGTTTGTATACGATTTTTATTGCATTCATGAAGTGGGAGACACTCGATTTGAGTGTTATTTGAAGATTGGGGGATTTACGAAGTGCTTTTATTTTTAGGTTTTTGTTTGAATTAAAGTACTCCATTGAGATGGCAGGAAGGGGTGGTAGAGACTCTCATTCAAAGTCTGATGATCCGGCATGGCAATGGGGTATACCAGTTGAGGGTTCAAGGTTAAAAATCAGATGTTTATTTTGTGAAAATGTGGTTAGTGGTGGAATTTCAAGGTTGAAACACCACTTAGCAGGAACCAGGAAAGAAGTTGCACCATGCACAGGCAGAGTTAGAAGTGCGCCAGAAGGTATTAAATGACAATGCTTGCAGATGATTGAGAGCATACAGAAAATGAGACAACAAAAGGATGATTTTCAGATGTGTGAAGAAGCTGATGATGCTACTGCCACTGGAGTTGGATTCACTGATAATGCTCTTCACTTGATGGGTTTGCCTGTTGCAATTCGCAACCGCAGTACGATGCGTCCAGGTAAATTGTTTATTTTCATATTTAAGTTTCATCTTACATTACTGTGGATTATGTCTATAATGTTTGTCTTTTTCTACAGATGTTTGGTGGAACAGGTTTGGAACTGATTGTTAGAGTGTTTTTGAACACATCAATACAAAAAAGCGCAACAGGTTGGAACACAAAAGACTAAATGATTTAGTTTATATTCGTTGTAACATGCACCTTCGTGAAAGGTAATGTTGTATTACTTTCAAATTTTTAATTCAATATAGTTTAACTTCAGTCTTCAATTATTAATATTATTTACTAATTGTTTATCTTTGTTTGTCGTAGGCAATTAAAAAAAGTAAATAAAGAAGAAAGTCACTTCAATCCAATAAGTTTGGATAATTTTGATATATTAGAAGATTGCGTTATAGAAGACACTAAAGAAAATGCCCTCCTAACTGAAGAAGACGTTGCTTGGATTAATTTGGAAGGAGCGCAACAACAATATCAAAGAAATGAAGAATTTGATTTTCAAGAAGAAGGTGTCGCTGATGATGATGATGAGGATCTGCAATAAGGAGAAGATGAAGATTATTTAGTTGATGATCTTGATTACAATTTGTAAAATGTAATTGTGTCTGTAATGTGTATTTCATTTTTTAAATTCAAAATATGTAAATTGAGATGCAATTGTTCAATGTTGAATGCTCAATCTGTACTAAACTTACAGTATATGAATTTAAAGCAATTACCAGATTTTTTCTGAATTTTTCCTGATTTTTTTAAATTTTTTTTTCAGATTTTTATTTATTTTTAATTAATTTTTGTATTATTTTAATATTAAAGTACGATACGATACGCCCGTATCGTGGAGCCCAGCGATCCACGATACGATACGCGTCAGACAACACTGGGTAGAACCCTCCATTAATGCTATACTTGAGTAAAAGAAAGAAAATGAAAGAGGTCATCAAACAGTCTTATAGGTGGTCATAAATAATGTAAATGAACACATTAGGAACACTTTGGTCGATTTCACTAATGCAAGAGAAGCATGAGAATATTGAAAAAAATCTCATTTTCAAAGTGATGTTGCTCATAAAATGACATTAAGAGACAAATTGGTCTTTGTTAGATAAAGAGAAAGGGGTAAACGATTTCTTTTGTGAATATTCCAATATTTTGAACCAACTATATGGCTATAGAAAGAAATGTACACAATGTTTTAATGAGAGATAATGAAGATTTTATATATCAATTTCTACAAAGTCTCTGATAAGAATTTAAAGGAGTTAGGTCAACTCTTATTCATCGGAAGCCGTTTCCTACCAAAGAAGAGGTAATTACCGATCTTCAAATCGTGAAAACAAAAATGAATCAAGCTAGGTTTCAAAGAGATATCACACTTGCCGCATTTAAAGCTCGAGCAAATGTGAAGGCTTATCGTCCTCCTTTCAAAAACGAAGGATCAAGCAAAGCAAGAAAAGATATCATTTGTCATCATTGTAGAGAAGTCGAGTACATAAGGCCAAATTGCCCTAAATTGAAAAAGAAAGTGACCCTAATGGAAGAACATGCTTTATCTTTCATCAAGAAAAAAGTGAAGCAACTTGAAGCTCAAATGAAGGAAAAAACAACCGTTGGTGTGGTTTGCTCTTCTTGAACAAATGAAATTCAAGGTATGACCTCTTTGATTCTTGATTTGGGTGCTTCATTTGATATGACTTCTAAACTCATGTGTTAAATTTTTTTATCGTGTGTTACACCACGGATGGAACAAAATTAGATGTAGATAAAATTGATGATTTATAAAATAAATATTTTATAATTTTCCACAATTAATATTGTTCCAAAACTAAATTTAAACTTACTCTTTGTATCTCAAATTTTGGATAAAAATTGTGTTGTAACCTTTTAATCCACGGGATGTATTTTACATGATCGCCTTTGGAATAAGGTTGATTGGTCGTAGCCATAGAGTGGACGAACTTTACATTATGAACTATTTACATAGTATAAGATATGTTAATGTTTTGACAAACGATGCTCTTTTATGGCACAAGAAACTAGGACATCTCAATGCTCAAAAATTGTATCAATGCCCTCTTGGAATAAAGTCTAAGGAATATTTTTCTTTCAAAGATTGTGTTCTTAGTAAAATGTAAAATCTTTCATTTCTAAACAAAACACATGTTACCATAAGACCATTCGAGATAATTCATTCGAATGTATGGGGACCGATACCCATTTTGTCTAAAAGAGGTACTTCATAGTATGTCATTTTCATAGATGATATACATAGGTATATCTTTTAAAAGAAAAAATCCGATGTCTTTCAAAATTTTATTATCTTTCATAATCTTATAAAAAATCAATTTGATTCTGAAATCAAGATTTTTAGATCTTATTCAGGATGAGAGTTTATGTCAAAGGATTTTAAAAATTATCTCAATACGTTTGGAATTATACATCAAACTTCTTGCTTGAAGACTCAACAAAATGGTATTTCCGAACGTAAACACAAACATATTTTAAAAACTACAAGAACCTTGCTTTTATTAAGTGGTGTTCCTAAGAATTTTTGGGCAGAAGCTATTATGACTGCAGTCTATTTAATTAATAGGACGCCCTCTTCGGTTTTACAAAATTTGTCTCCTATACAAATACTCTTTAAAGTTTCTCCCAACTATTAAAGACTGCATATTTTAGATATAAATGTTTTGTTTATACTGACAAAGATGATAAATTATCTCGTGCCAAATGTGCTTTTCTAGGACATAGAATAACTAAAAAGGGGTATAGGTGTTATGATTGTAAAAATGATAAGCTTTATATATCGCGAGATGTCAAGTTTTTTTAAGATGAATATGTTTTTAAAAGCACGGATGATGTTAGTTCTCTTGATGACTCCTCCTATTCCTTCTTGAATGATATTTTAGGTGAAGAGGTAATTCATGTAGAAAATGATCTTGATCAACATATGACTTCAAGACACCCTGTTACACCTTTTGATCAACATTATACTACAAGATCTATGCCTATTCCTAGAAGGTCAAACTGTGATTCTAGATCTCCTGAAAGATTGGTCTCATATGATAGCTTTTCGCTAAGGCATAGAGCTTTGATAACAAATATTTCAGCTATAAAGGAACCTAAAACCTTTAAGGAAGCAAATTATCACAAGACTGGATTCATGCCATGAATGAAGAGTTGGATGCTTTATATAGAACTCAAACTTGGGATGTTGTCTCTACACCATCAAACAAAAAGATTATAAGTTGTCGGTGGGTCTATAAAATTAAGATTAATGGTGATTGTTCATTAGATCGCTATAAAGCTAGATTAGTTGCCAAATGTTACTCACAAGAATATAGAATTAATTATGAAGAAACCTTTGCTCTTGTGGCTACAATGACAACCGTTAGATCACTTATAGATGTGTGTGCAATTCATCATTGAAATATCTATCAGTTAGACGTTAAAAATGCTTTTTTGAATGGTTGGTTGAAGAAAAAAGTATATATAGAGCCTCCTGGTCTCAAACATCCTAGAAACCAAGTCTTAAAGCTCAAAAGAGCTTTGTATGGTCTCAAAAAAGCTCCCAAAGCTTGGTTTGATAGAATGATTGAATTCATGATATTGCATGGTTTTACTATCTGTTATTCTGACACAGTTTTGTTTATAAGAAAGTCCTCTACAAGTATTGTTATTCTTTTGCTCTATGTCAATGATATGATTATTACAAGTAGTGATAATTCTGGTATCCAACAAATCAAGCAAGAACTTAGTAATATGTTTGAAACGAAGGATCTTTGTCAACTTTCTTATTTTCTTGACATTGAGGTAACTCGTGATTATAGATGTTTCTTTTTATCACAAACTAAGTTTACTAATGATATTGTTCTTAGATCAGGCATTACAGATGACAAAGTTGTTAAGACACTATAGGTAATCAACCAAAAGATGCATCTAATTGATGGCAAACTTTTGAGTAATCCCACACCTCATAGACAGATGGTTGGAGCACTCACCTATCTTACCGTAACACGATCGGATATTGCTCATGCCGTTCTTACTTTAAGTTAGTTTCCGCATATGCACCTACCTCAGTGCATATGAGTGTTGTTATGAGGATTGTTCGTTATATTCGACAAACTTCAACCAAGGGAGTATTTCTATTATCTTCCTCTTTATCTATACTGATGCTGATTGGGGTGGTGATATAAATGATAGAAACTCTATCACCGGCTACTGCATATTCCTTGGTCACTCATAAAGATGCAAGAAACAACAAAAGGTGTCTCTTTCTTCTACCGAAATTGAGTATCGTGCAATGATCAATACAACTACTGAACTAACTTAGCTGCGACGACTACTTCAGGATTTGGACATACAATTGAAAGCTCCTCCAATCATGATAACAAAAGTGCTATGTATATAGCCAACAATCATACCTTTCATGAGCATACAAAGCATATAGAGATGGATTCTCACTACGTTCGTGAAGAGCATCTACAAGGCAATTTAATATTACAATTTATAAAATCAAAGTATCAACTTGCAGATGTCTTTACCAAGTCATTACCTACTCCTCGATTTCAGTCTTTAATTGACAAACTTCAGGTCATGGAGCAGTCATTTTGAGAAGGGGTGTTAGAAAATGGGCCCAAGTGGTCCAACCCGGCAAGCCCTGAGCCTGCAAGGCCACTAGCCGTTGAGGCTGCCTACCAGCCAGCCCCCCTTTCATTCTCATGCTCTCTTCTCCTATCTTCCCCCATCTATTCTCTCTTATTTTCTTTTCCTCTCCTATGCCTCATGTACTCTATAAATCAAGCTATAATGTAATGGATTTTCTCAAGCCTTTTGTGGTTAAATAATATTCTTTTTTTTAATATTGTACCTTTGTTGCATATGATTTATTATAGCCTTCTTTTCTAAGGCTTTTGCGAGTGATATGCATATGAGTGTTGTTATGAGGATTGTTCGTTATATTCGACAAACTTCAACCAAGAGAGTATTTCTATTATCTTCTTCTTTATCTATACTGATGTTGATTAGGGTGGTGATATGAATGATAGAAACTCTACCACCGGCTACTGCATATTCCTTGGTCACTCATAAAGATGCAAGAAACAACAAAAGGTGTCTCTTTCTTTTACCGAAACTGAGTATCGTGCAATGGTTAACACAACTACCGAACTAACTTAGCTGCGACGACTACTTCAGGATTTGGACATACAATTGAAAGCTCCTCCAATCATGATAACAAAAGTGCTATGTATATAGCCAGCAATCATACCTTTCATGAGCATACAAAGCATATAGAGATGGATTCTCACTACATTCGTGAAGAGCATCTACAAGGCAATTTAATATTACAATTTATAAAATCAAAGTATCAACTTGCAGATGTCTTTACCAAGTCATTACCTACTCCTCGATTTCAGTCTTTAATTGACAAACTTCAGGTCATGGAGCAGTCATTTTGAGAAAGGGTGTTAGAAAATGGGCCCAAGTGGTCCAACCCGGCAAGCCCTGAGCCTGCAAGGCCACTAGCCGTTGAGGCTGCCTGCCAGCCAGCCCCCCTTTCATTCTCATGCTCTCTTCTCCTATCTTCCCTCATCTATTCTCTCTTATTTTCTTTTCCTCTCCTATGCCTCATGTACTCTATAAATCAAGCTATAATGTAATGGATTTTCTCAAGCCTTTTGTGGCTAAATAATATTCTTTTTTTTAATATTGTACCTTTGTTGCATATGATTTATTATAGCCTTCTTTTCTAAGGCTTTTGCAAGTGATACTTTGAGGTGATATTCATCAACCTTCCGCTGCCATATTGAAGTATCGTCTTCATTACACAGCTTAGCCAAATGAAGTAAAAGGCCACGAACCAAGTTATACTACCATAAACCACAAGAACACCCAGCATACCCGTAATAGCGAAGGCAATCTCTCTGCAGTGAATGACCACACAACGCAACACAATTAACAGTTGCATTATTTGAGAAACTCAGCTCCAAGAACTTTCCGAAGGAGAGTCCCATGCAGCATCAGACATAATTTTCCTTTTTGGCAATGAAACTCCATCTTTAGAATCACAATTGCAGCATCTACGCCACATCCATATTTTCCCCTCATGCGTGCCAGGAAGCTTCCATGGAGTATGCTTCACCCATATAGTAAGAGTTCCTTGCTGATGGATACAGCATTGTACATGAGCTTCTGCTGGTTCATTACATGACCTGCAACGAGCAGCCTGAAAAACAAGTAGGTGCAATCAGTTGATGTCGAGAGATCACAGCAGATTTAGAAATTAACAACTAAGATGAAGATCTTTGATGAAACTGATCAAACAGATCATTTCGAAGGAACCTGCCAAGTGGTTTATCAGTGCAGCTATAAAATTTGATCTGTAAGAGTTGGGAACTTGGGACCGTTCACATACTGTTTCTTTAATCATGCACCGGCTAAAAAGCAAAACTATTATGTCTTGATGTGTGTCAACAGTTGACACAAGTTCCTTGCAGTGTTGAACCTTATGGGGTTCAGTTTTCTCGGATGTAGATCCAGTCCTGCTCTGGAGGCTTAAAGCTGCGTGCTCTGTTAAATTCCTTTTGGGCATCTCCACCATAGAAGTAGGAGAAGCGGAAAAGAAAAGCCTGGATCAGCACGGTTATGCAATCACAGAACATCTTCATTTTCCAAATCGAAACCTGACCTCCACTTATAAGCCTGTTTCGTGCATGAACTTCCAACTTAGGGGGAGAGGGGATTAAATAGTTAATTGGGCCAACAGTTTGATCCTCGCTTGCAACCAGGTTCTTGTCAGGGTAGATATCTGACTTAGGAGTCAATGGCATCACTTTGTCAAGCGCTGATGGTTTCTCTGGGAAAATGACTGGACATTCCACACAGAGGCTTGGCAGACTTGCACCCTCATCAGCAAGGAAGGACGTCTCTAAAGACAAATTATAAGCTGCAAAGACTGCATATTGGAGAACATGCTTAACCTTCTTCAGCTCTTCACGGGCTGAGCCTTTTAGCAGAACCTTTAAGACATAACAAAGACAGTTAATAAACAGAACATCAACAAAAACTGACAATTGCTTTAAGATTCTGGGATAACAAGAGCCAAGCCTCTATGGTCACAACTAAACTAACACTTTCTCTCTATAGCACGGTCCATGTATATGTTGGATCCACATAACAAATTCAGTTCAGATAGAAATTTTCATGCATATCCATGACATGATGTGTCAATCTTCTGTCCGGTCTGGCTGAGTGAGGCAGGGCATTGGTCAGTACGTCAGTATTCTTCGATCTCAAGCTTTTGGTGAAATTACCACACAACAGATACTAAGAAGTGACATGGCAACAAAAAATTAAATTATACATAAGGATAAATCCCTAAGATGGAATTTAACCTTACCGTGCACCCCAAACATCTGGGGCATCCCGCAAAAAACATCAAAGTCCTGATTGATCTCCTGCTAGAATTTTGAGTAGCTGAACATTCTGAACAACCTTTTCAAGCCGAAAATTTTCACATTTCCCTAATCTTGGTGAAGCAACATAATCAATCGAAGGAATAATTTGAGCACCCGTGCACCTTGCAATGCGTTCCAAAACAGATCTTTTAACACACATCACCAAAGATATATCCTTGGCCAGGAGATACTCTTGAGCATAAGGTGATACACTTTTTTCTACCAGAAGAACATTTGGGCTATGGGCCTCTATTTTTGAAACCGTCATCTTGATGTAGTTCCTCTCCTGACATTAGAAAAGTTGAAAACTATCAGGATCCATCACCAACACAAAAACATATCTCAGATGAAATTAAAAGCTAACGGAGGGGAAAACAGCGCATGACCTCATCTAATAAGGTCCCAATTGATGCCAACTGATGTGGAAGCCCTTGATACTCCAGTTCTCCACCTAGCAAAAGCAAACTGGGTTTTTTGTACTGAGAAATCATTCTTTTGTACAACAACAACTAAGCCTTTTCCCATACTAAACGGGGTCGGCTACATGGATTCTTTGTTTCCACAGATCCCTGTCGTGTGCCATGTTAGCAGTTAACTCACTATAAGCTAGATCATTCTTTATAGAAATCATTCTTTTGTGCTTTAATTTTTTCATGCAGATGACTGCCCTTAATCAGAGTACTGTCAAACGCTACGCCGTTCCATTCAATAGAAAACACTAAAAGTTAAGAACCAATGACATATACAGCAAAACTAGTGTCCATTGTTACCTTTCTGTTGGGTGTCCACATGCTATGCACTTGACCTTTACATAATTACAGGGATCCATGCTCCCACCATCATCTGTGTCAGGTTTCACAAATTGGCAGCTTGCCATGCCAAGGAAGTAACTATCTCTAACCATTTATCTTCTATTACATCACTCCCAACATCAATCTCCACCCCTTTTAATAACTGCGAGACAAGGGCCCTGAATCGCCCATGGATCACATCTCTAACAGGTTCCTTATATATATCATTCAGTTTTTCTTGGTTTTTTATGGTGTCATCTCCAAAGCTACTAGATGGTAATGTCGTTACCAATATCCTCAATATCGGATTCAAAGTTTGTCCTTTCAACTTCATCCTTCACATTCTATGATGGAGGCAACCAATTGATATCATTATATTCGAGGTCCAAAATCAGCTCCATCTTTTGGTGCTGCCTTTGATACAAAGGCAAATCATTGTTAGTGTCTTCACTAGACTTCACTAGTGTCTCCAATTTTTCTTGAAGCAGCTGCTTAGAATCCTCGAATGTCGCACATTGTCCCGGATAAAAAAGGAGGATTGTGTTAGGCTTCGGACAGTCAGCGCAAAACTGTCATATTTTTACACCATGAATTACACAAATTATGAGCATTGCTTTGGGGCATTCTCACCTAGCGACGCGATTCATAGCCCGAATGCAGTGAAAAGTAAGCAAGGGTCACTACAATTTTGCCCGGATATAGTGAATCAATTGCAGAGAGGGTTTCTATATCATGGATGGGTGTGGGTAAAGAAGTTACTCCCACTACATATTGCTGCCGAATGTAGTGTAAATTACAAAGAGGGTCTCTGTATTTTCAATATGTACATATGCGGGGGGGTAAGAAAGCTAGTCCTACATAATAAGATTCGTATTGGTTCTTCGAATATCATAATATTGTCCGATAAGCTGATGGAGGTAGTAGATACTATGATTCGGAGAAAGATTCATATTCTATGTTTACAAGAGATAAAGAGGGTTGGAAAAAAGACAAAGAAGATTGAGGATAAAGGTTTTAAATTATGGTATTCAAGTAAGGAAAAGGTTCGAAACAGAGTTGGTATTATTATAAATAAAGATTTAAAGGACAATGTAATAGACATACAATGATATGGTGATCGAATCATGATATTGAAATTAGTGTTACGAGCAGAGGTTTTGAATATAGTTTGTGCTCACGCACCCAAGTAGGACTAGAAGATAATATAAAGACAGTCTTTTAAGAAGAGTTAGATAAGGTGATTCAAAGAATTCCACAAAGGGAGATGATTTGTTTAGGAGGAGACTTAAATGGACATGTCGGTAAAGAGGCATTAGGATATCAAGGTATTGCTGAAAACTTTGGTTTTGGAGATATAAATGAGGAAGGTAGGGAGATTTTAAATTTTGCTATGGCATTTAATATCTTTATAGTCAATACAATCTTCAAAAAATGAGATGACCATTTAATTACTTATAAGAGTGGCTTATCACAAACACAAATTGATTACTTTATTTATAGAAAAAAGATAGAGCATGTTGTAAAGATTGCAAGGTAATTCCAGGATAAAACTTAACCACCCAACATCGACTTTTAGTTATGGATTTACAAATAAAAAAATAGACAAAGAAGAAAAGAGTGCATCGAGCTATTCAGACTATATGGTGAAACCTCAAAAGCGAGAAATAAGATATATTTAAACAGAAAGTCCTTAAAGGAGATCCTTGAAATTATGTTGGTACACCTTGTGATATGTGGAACAATATGGCTATACATATTAGGAAAATGGAAAATGGTGAAAGATGTATTAGGTGAATCTAAGGGAAGTGTACCGACACAGAAAGATGCTTGGTGGTGGAATGAAGTAGTGAAAAATAAAATCAAGGCAAAGAGGGCACGTTACAAATTATATTATGCTAAGAAAACTAGTGAAACTTTAGAGGCTTATAAGACAGCAAAGAAGGAAGCAAAAAAGGTCGTCAGTGAAGCAAAAACTAAAATTTGAGAGGATTTATATAAAAGACTCCACTCAAAAGAGGGTGAAAGAGATATTTTTAGGATAGATAGGGCTAGAGATAAGAAAACTAAAGATCGTAATTATGTTAGATGCATTAAAGACGAGGATGAAAAAGTTCTAGTGGCAAATGATGATATAAGAAAAAGATGGAAAACTATTTTTATAAGCTTTTTAATGAAAATAAAGATTTAGTATTAGCTTAGGAGAGTTAGCCAAATCAAAAAAATATATAAACCACAATTTCTACCGACGTATTCAAAAGAATGAAGTCAAAGAGGCTCCTAAACATATGAAGGGTGATAAATCTGTAGGACCAGACAATATTCCTATAGAAGTTTCAAAAATCCTAGGAGAAACAGGAATCACTTAGCTCACAAGACTTTAATGAAATATGGAGAAACCAAAAGATGCCCAAGGAATGGAGAGAGAGTACACTTATACCCATATATAAGAACAAGGGAGACATTCAGAATTGTGCGAATTATCGAGGTATCAAGTTAATGAGCCATACTATGAAATTGTGGGAAAGAATTATCGAACGTAGGTTAAGACAAGTATCGAGTACAATAGAGAACAAATTTGGATTCATGCCAGGCAGATCTACTATTAAAGCGATTCACCTTTTAAGACGTCTTATGAAACATTTTAGAGCAAAAAAGAAAGACCTTCACATGATATTTATTGATTTAGAAAAAACTTACGATAGGGTACTGAGGGAGGTTCATTGGAGAACCTTGGAAAAAAGAAGTATCCCATTGACATACATAAACCTTATAAGAGACATGTACGATGGTGCAAAAACATGTGAGGACTACTCATAAAGAATGACAGACTTCTTTGAAGTTAATATTGGGTTACATCAAGGATCAACTTTAAGTCCATACTTATTTATAATGGTGATTGATGAGTTAACAAAACATATTCAAGATGAAGTACCTTGGTATACGTTAATTGCAAATGACATTGTGTTAGTGGAGGAATCTAAGGAAAAAGTTAATAAAAAATTGGAACTACCGAGAGAAACATTAGAAAGTAAAGGCTTCCGACTTAGTAGGACAAAGACAGAATATATGGAATGTAAGTTTGATCATTTGGTTCTATGTTATCAATAGCGGTTAGCGGGTTGTTAGCGATCGACACTGATATAGCGGTAGCGGGGATATAGCGGATTTAGCGGTACACTTTTATTTATGATTAAAAAATTATATATATATATAATGGGTTATTGTGACAAAAGTGTTGGAAAGAAACAATAAAAAATGATCTAGCTTATTGTGAGTTAACTGCTAACATGGCCAATGATAGGGCTATGTGGAAACAAAGAATCCATGTAGCCGACCCCGTCTAGTATGGGAAAAGGCTTAGTTGTTGTGAAGCCCTCAACATGAACACCGAGTTTCTCATGGAGGAAATGAATTTCTTGAAGCACTTGAAAACCATTTCTTCTCTCAGAGTTGCTAAAGGTGCAGCCTTCTATAAAATTGCAGGTGCAATTTGAGGATAGATATTCTTGACCCAAATTATCCATATCAACATAACCATAGTATTTGATCCCACATCAAGTATCTCTATTTGCAAACATAAAACAAAAGCACATGCACATGCACTATGATAAAGAACATCCGAGAACTTTCATAACAATGTTTACATTAATCAGAACATAATCTATCAGATTATAGAACCATTTCAATTAGCACAAGTGCACATGGAGAGACAGACACAAGGCAGGAATAATATTCAAATAGAACTTTCAGGACATCAAGAATACCTGGAGTGCAAGAGAAGTTTCTATTGGAGCATAAGGATGAGCTTTGGAAAGTTGTCTCACCAAGAAAAAGGGCATCCAACATGCAACCGTAAGTTGGGATACTTACAGCTGCAAAGAGAACAGAACTCATTTTCCCTATAATAAAAAGGCCACATGTCAGAAAAGTCACCAACAAGTAAACAGAAATAACAGAGATATGACATAGGTTATCCTAAATGAATAATATACTTAAATCCATACAACATCATGGCAGAGTAAAAGAATAGAGCAGACTATTCACCAAATCGTTAGTAGTCATCAAAAAAAGCTCTGCGCCAATCCATCTCCAGTCCAAAAGCCTCCACAACCACCAAACCAATGTCAGGTTGAGAAGTAAGTGCAAGAGAAAGCAGTATATCATGAAAATAATTATTTCTTGTTGAACACAAGTTCCTAGGATGAATAGTAGACAGCAACACCCGCTCAGTGACTGTCAGGACAAGACCAAAGGGAAGCCTGAAGCTATGTTTCCAGCACAAGTGCAGATTTAGCAGCCCAAGGGCTCAGGAAATTGGGATGGATAGACAAATCACTTTGGAATGATCTGTCACAATCTCCTGGCTAAAAGCAAGCATTAAACACTTGAGTACAAACCCAGCAAACAAACCAGGGTACCTTCTTCCTGCTGCCCCTCTAGCATCAAAAGCATTGAACAAAATTTGCTTCAGAGAATTGCCAGAAACCCTGAACGAAGACAGAATTAGAACCTCGAGGACTAGAAGATAACTAAATGAAAGTTTTATCCAGAAAACTAAAAACTGAGAATCATCTTTCAATTGTGCCAGCAACTATTTACGTAAAACAATGTTATGAAGTACTTAAGTAGTTCATGTTTCATTTTTGAGAACAGTGATGCATATCAGGCACAGTGCTAGAGACAACATACTGTGCTTTCCAAGAAGGAAATAATTGAGCCAGGTTTAGTTATTCCCGAATCCAAAATTGAATTATCATTCTTATATACCAAATGCATTCAAAACATGCTATGCAGTATGCTACCATGAGGATATGAATGACATGAACCTACATATTCAATGGGATATGCAAGAAACTAAAAGAATGCCAATAAGCTAATTCAAAAATACATAGCATATATTAAAATTCAATTACAACCACACTTAATTGTTTAGTTCATGTTCACTCATTTTCACAAGAAGATCCGTGTTCTTCTAGTTCCTCTTTCTCTGTTTTTACAAAATCAAATTCTTCTTCTTCATCTTCTATAGGCATCTTATCATTTCCTTTGCTTTGCCTTCTTTGTCACTTTCGTGTCTTTGACCTTGTATAAACAGCACCTGCTCTTGATGCTTCCAATGTCATATCGATATTTCGCCATGTAAGGGAATCATTGTCACCAACGAACTCATCATCAGTAGGATATTCATTGTGATCTTCAACCGATACCAACATGATGGGGTCGACATTTGCTCCATTAGATTTCCTCTCTTCGTACCTTCTTCTTAGATTTTCGTTATATTGCACAAAAGCTAAATCGTTAAGCTTTTGATGCAATAATCTATTCTGTTTCATCGTATGAATCTAAGGTAAGAGAAAGAATTTATGTAAGTCGTTAACTCAATAAAAAAACTTTCATTTAATTATAGTGTAAATAAAAAAGCATAATTCTTAATTTCTTACCATTTCAAATGTACTCCAGTTACGATCACATGGGATAGCACTACAAGTAAGACTCCAAACCCGTATAGCAAAATTTTGCAATTCAGGGCATCCATAGCCAAAGGTCATCCACCATTCAGCTATTATAAAAAGTTAAAAATCATATGTAAACAATAAATTAATCATATTAAAAAACCCTAAATCATATCTTAATAATGAAATAATTAAGAAAGCAAAGTTTTGAATTAATTACCTAGTGCATATGCTTTCCTTGAACTTATAGCTAATTCTAGTCCAAAACCACTTGCTGCACTTCAATAACTTATAAGTTGCTGAGTGATTTGTTGTTGTTCTTCCTTACTTTGTAAAGTATAGCTATAACTTGAAACACACCACCTTTAATCTCAGCATTAAATTCTATCCCACCATAATCATAATACAACCCTGGATTCAAATACAATGCAGCAGCATGCAATGGCTTATGTATTTGCCTGTCCCATCTTTTGTCTATGATCTCCCAAATAAAAGCATATGACTCTTCTTTATTCTTCATATTAACCTATAAAATAGGAACATAAATGTTATTATAAGATTAAGAAGTAAATATTAACAAACAACACATAAAACTGAAATATTTATTTACCTTTATTTGTTCTTTTACACGATCAATCTTCTCATAGATTTAGCCCATGACTGGTTTTTCATCACTGTCAACCATACGTAAAACATCTACCAAAGGACTCATTGCTCTAAGTGAAAAACTAATACCCGTCCAAAATCTAAGTTGCAAAATTATTGCCTTAGATTGCTTTCCTTCAATACTATTTGATAAAGGACATTTTTCTCATTGTTCAGAAATAACCATCGACCTTAGAGCTTCTTTTGACTGTCACAAGCTATCCAAAGTTAAGAATCTAATAGCAAAACGGGTCACAACCGGTCTATGTATGTCTTTATGCAATATCTATCAATGGCTATACAGAAATATCACTAACTTCATTGCCTTCCTCAAGATGCCTCTTAGTTTTTTTTGTCTCTCCAATATCTTTAAACATCAAATCTATACAGTATGCATCACATAGTGTCCAAAACAAATGACTAAATCCAGCCATCAACATTCTACCAATTGCAACATAATTTGCTGCATTATCTGTAACCACCTACACAACATTCTTCTCTCCAACCTCTAAGATTACTTCTTTTAACAATGTATACAATTTATTTGCATCCTTTATGTCATGGGATGCATCAATAGACTTAAGAAACATTGTATCTTGAGGACAATGGACTAAAAAATTTATTAGTGTTCTCTGTTTTCTATCCGTCCATCCATCTGATATAATAGAACATCCATATGTAGCTAAATCCATTTGTAAACTCTCTTACTCTTCTCACTTCCTTCTCCAAGAATGTTTTCGTTACTTCATGGTATGATGGAGCCTTTATTCCAGGTCTAAACTGCCCTATATCACTAACCATCGCTTGAAAGCTAAGGGATCTAACAACATTAAAAGGGATTCTATTTTGATACATCCACCTACTAATGGATATGCATACTCATTCTCTTTCTTCTTTCTTATATTAATTTTTTAATGTAGCTTGTCATAGTGAGTCTCGCGATGAATGCACAAATGAATTCATGGGTCCCTTCGAAAGCGGTGGTCGTGAGCCAAATAACGATGAAGATGAAGAACAGTGGGTGCCTCTCACTATGTTACCTTCCATACTAGAAACTTCTTCTTGATATGGAAATGAAATCTTTTCGGCCTTCTTCTTAGATGTACTAGAAACTTCTCCTTGATATGAAAATGAAATCTTTTTGGCCTTCTTCTTAGATTTTCTGTGCACATAATCATAAATTGTTTTCTTTATTTCTTCAGTTACATTCTTGCAAGCTGCCACATTTCCGCTTCTTCCTATTAAATGGTCCTTGTATCTTGTTATTCCACTGGTAGAAATATGACCATATAATGTACAAAACAATGACATATTATTCGTCCTAGATTTTGTCAAACCCTAATTCCATCCGGATTCTTAGAAGCTGGGGGTCTATAGTTGTATGATCGATTAGAAAACTGAATACCAATTGTATTACTAGTGCCTATGCTACAACTACCACTGCCACAACAAGTGGTTGCACTTGATGATGATTCCATATTCACTATAAAAAATAAGAATAACTCTTCAGTTAGCTAGCAACAACACAAAACTACACAGTTTGAAAAGAAATAGTTGTAGCTAATCAGAATCAACTTTATAATTCGTCTAAAGGCTAAAGTCATTATTTCTTTAACTAATCGCGTAAATTATTATAATTTCCACTAGCTATCTTCATAAAGACCAGCTTGGATGAGTCTACACATCACACATGTTGAACTAGTTAACTATAACTACAACAATTATGGAAATCCATTTGGAATGAGGCAACAGAAGGAGCCAATGAATCCGAAGAGGGGTTAATCTTATAGAGATCTATGAGTGTAATCTACAACAGTTTCGAACTTATTGGGTTAGCATGTGAGAGCTAAGCTACCTCCATACTTCACCTACCCCACGTTTCGAACCAGATTAGTCTGGGTCCTTGAGGGTTCTGGATACGAGTGTACTTAACCAAAAAAAAACTAATTGGGTCAACATGTGTCTACATATAATATGGATATCATATACGGTTAACTATACATGACTATATAAGCTAAGACCCAAAGAAAAACTCAATTTGCTAACCTTTTAGTGGCTCCCTACTCTTGTGACACTATAAGTGGCAAATGACACCAATGCTCGTGTTTGAGAAACTAAATGTTGGTGTAGCTTGAGCAGGAGCCGCGCCGAGTCGAGCCTGTATTTTTGGATTCTCGTTCAAACTGAACAAACACAACCTGGGAAAACGGGGTTCATATCCACCCTAAGTAACATGAAAAAGATAAGAAATTTCTGAAAACACCCGACATGAAAACGCACACAACCACAAGCCCATGTTCGTGTCTACCCAAAGTACCTGGAGGTGGTGGCGGGAGAGAGAGAGGCGGGAAAGGGGCATACCTAGAGGTGGTGGCGGCGAGAGGCGGGAGTGAGAGTTGGCGAGAGGCGGGAGAGGCCCAGAGGGAGAGGCGAGAGAGGGAGAGGCGAGAGAGGCTAATTAGGAACGAACGAGGGTTTCTCGTTCGTTCCTTTATATCCTTTGGGTCGGGTCAATCTGAATCGTCTATCCGCTTACAGAGCTATAACGCTATTTGCGGTGCTATATTTACCTTGGTGGGTCGCCCGCTAAGGGCTACCCGCTATAGCGTCCTCTATAACGTGCTATTGATAACATAGATTTGATTACTTTAGAGGACATAGAAATTAAAATTGGCACACAATAAATCCCTCAAAAGAAAAGTTTTAAATACCTAGGATCAATTTTTCAGAGTAATGGAAGAATTGATAGAGATATTACGCATAGAATTAATGTTGGTTGGTTAAAATGGAGAGGAGCATCAATTATTCTTTGTGATAAGAAGATACCAAGTTAAAAGGTAAATATTATAGAGCAACAATTAGACCTGCCATGGATATGAGTGTTGGGTAGTTAATCATCAACATGTACAAAAGATGCTAGTGACATAAATGAAGATGTTGAGATGGATGAGTGGTCCTTCAAGAAAAAACCATATACATAATGAGGTTATTAGAAATAAATTATGTGTGGCACCAATAGAGAATAAAATGAGAGAATATAGCTTAAGGTGGTTTGAACATATAGCAAGAAGATCAAAGTAAGAAGGTATGAAAAACTAAATTTTGAAAGTATTAAAAGAGGTAGAGGACGACCACAAAAGTGTTGGAAAGAAACAATAAAGAATGATCTAGCTTATTGTGAGTTAACCGCTAACATGGCACATGATAGGGCTATGTGAAAACAAAGAATCCATGTAGCCGACCCCGTCTAGTATGGGACAAGGCTTAGTTGTTGTTATATCCGAATCATAGAAATCTTGACAATTCTCACATGTTGGTGGAGTAGCACTGTCCAGCATCATCAGCATGTGTGAAATCGTATGTTTCTTGGGCACCACTCCTACAGGCAAGCATGTGCTCGGTATCATCCGTAATAACCAAGTGAAACAATAAAATGGAATAAAAATTCCATTCGTCAAATGTAACATGGTGAAAAAGTATAATACTTCTCTTGATCGTTCTATTGAAAATCACGTTGAATGCATGAACAAGATCGAAGCGTAGACAGACATTACCTGGTAGAACATTGAAGTAAGATTGGTCGCAGCAGCTTTAAAGGAGATAGACTGCTTTCGGCATTGATTGTATTCAGGGAATCATTTCGCCTTTGAGAACAAGGGTCTAGGCCCTTCGCATCACTGCCGGGAGAGTCGTCACCTCCACTTAAAGGATCGATATTTAGATTTTGTTCCATGGTAGTAATAGCCAAATTTATTGCTGCTGAATGACAAAGAACGCTGGACGCATTATCTCCAACATCCACAAGGAGATTCTCCTCAAGCCGCTTTGCGGGTGATTCCTTCCCAGCCCGAGAAAAACAAATCTTACACAACTCACTGACCTGTTTACCGTCCAACTGGTCTCCTATATTATCCCTCGGCGTGCATCCCGAAGACGTTAATTGGCAAATTACACTGAAAGCACACATTGCAATCCTGATCATAATTGCAACTGTTCCCACCAGTCAAACCGCCCTTCCAATGTATCCAAGTTCTCACTTTCTTATTATAAGAAAAAGAGGGTTATCTAGCATATCCATGCAGATACAAGCTGCTGTCGCTCATAATACCGCAATCCCTGCGCACCTCCCTCAATTTACAACAGGACAAGAAAACCAAAGGAAGTATGAATGGAAACGAACAATAAACCTTCCTTAGAAAAATAATGAAGGTCTTAGGCTGAATACAGGAAAGGGGAACAAGGAAAGGACTAGAACTTTACAAGTGTTGTCACTGAACAGACTTAAAAACTTCGCAAACAGGAGAAAACTCAACCCTCGAATCAAATTAAGAGGGAGAATATAGGACGATTATGGGGCTTATATAGAAAACCAAAGAGGAGCCTCTGTCAACAACAGCCTCCGCAAACTAGCTCTAGACCTCTCAAATTACGTGAAGAATTGGTAACATTCACAAATATCATCCGATAGACGTAAAACATCAAACACAAGCAGCAGTCCCCGATCCCTTGAATTACCGTACTATGCAAATTCCGACACACCGGTTAGACTAGGTAACGAACCTCCTTGATAAACTCAAAAAATTCTCAATGGAGAAGGTCAACAGATCACGCAGCACCAAAAGGAACAGCTACTTCCAAACTATTTACAATTATTGCACAAATCTACAGAGAAGGAAGAACAACTAAATGATTCGACAATGATAGCAGCCAATTATCAACAGAATACTAACTTAGTGGACTCCCGATTTGTCGAGTACTCTTCCAAAAAGCTCAACCAGCATCAGGCAATCCTAGAGCACTAACAAGTTACAATCCCCAGCATTTTTCACTCGAAGGGGGACCAGAAAAAACGCCACCCATCTCGAGAAACGATGGCATTATAAAGAAAATAGGCAAAGTTATCAGAAAGGAGAGGCAGAAGCGAAGGTATTTCGGGCTGTGTTCGTGTCGTGTCATTTCATACCGTGTCAAAGGACAGGTCAACTGGAATACAAAGGAACCTTGCTTTGACATGAACAAGGGGTCGGTTTTGTTTTCCGCTGTCTGAAATTGTTCCTGTTTTGCTCAATAAGTTCATCAAATTCTTCCACACCCACTGTTATTCCCAGCCAATAACTTATCCAACACGAGTAAATTCTAGCAAATTAGAAATAAAGAATGTGTAGGGAGCGAAACAAAGATCAAGAAGGTGTATCTTTAACCTGCATTTGTGAAGATATGACTGATCTCCCGTTGTTCATTAGTAGGTAAAAGTTAGAATGCTGTGCTGTTAACTTATTCATCATAAGTTTGAGTCCTACTAGCTCTCTTTGACTGTTGTAATTAGTCTTTGTCTCTGTTTATAGCTACTTCATTCTGTTTCATTGTTTGATATCCTTCGATATTTTCTGTAATTGAGAATCATCGATCTTAGTTTAGATCCAGGGGAGTCCTGTCTACAACCCGAAACGCTATTTAAAACTAATCAATTAAGAATTTTCAGTTGCTGTACTAGCAGTGCGTCAAAGATAATGTTGCAATTCTCTTGGGAGGCCATAATCACAAAGAGAAAGCATATTGATGTTGTTCTTGTAATGGTAAGGAGCACGATTTCCGCGGAGCCACTAAGTCTCGCTCTGCTAAGCCTGACTGAGGAAGATAAGAGTAAAAGGGATCGAAAAACACAACTGTGCTCATTCAGATTGGGCGTATTACATGAAGGTGGGAGTATGATTAGCAGCCCAAACACATCATTCAGCTCCGTTCTAAGGAGCACAACGAGCAATAGCTCACCTGGCTAAGCTGTGAGTTCGATTTCCGGACCAATGCCCTGTAATTTCAATGTCATTAATCGGTTGAGATCAAGAATTTGTGTTCGGGTTTCAAATACTTATTGTATTTAAAGTTCCAAAATTACTAACCGACTGATATTTGTCAAATTCTTGTTTTAAGTTTCCACCTTCTTAAGCAGAACATCATTACCTACTTTGTTTTGTGGTAACTATGAATAAATAAGTTCCCTACCGTAGAATATATGGTTTGGTTCAGGAGGTGTTTGTTGGCAAAGCAAACCTAACACAACCACCATTCTTCAGAATAATTGTGCTATATCTGATAAGATAACGTCGCTTCATTGACTAATTGTTGGATCATTTCAACATACACACATATATATTAGTACATACGAACAGTACACATGGTTTTAGCCGTCGCTCTCTTTTCGTGTTTTTCTGCAGTTCCTGTAGCAGAAGGAATCCTCTTTTAAACCTGCGAGACCGAGGTTAGGAGTTCGATCTTTGAAGGAGCAATGAGGCGTTTATTTATATCTGATAGGAGTTTGCCTTTCCAATAGAAGTACGAAGGGAATCCTTCTATAAATACTGGGACTGGTATTCTCACTCTGTTGAACTTGTTCCTAAGATGCTTAAACTTATAGAATAAACTCCAACTGTAACTCACATCGAAAGTTTAATTGCACATAATTCTTTTAAGCATGCATGCAGAAAGGTCGATTTGCTACCATATATTTCAAGATTCAAAAGTAAAAGCAATGAGGCGTTTATTTATATCTGATAGGAGTTTGTCTTCCTAATAGAAGTACGAAAGGAATCCTTCTATAAATACTGGGACTGGTATTCTCTCTCTGTTGAACTTGTTCCTAAGATGCTTAAACTTATAGAATAAACTCCAACTGTAACTCACATCGAAAGTTTAATTGCACATAATTCTTTTAAGCATGCATGCAGAAAGGTCGATTTGCTACCATATATTTCAAGATTCAAAAGTAAAAGCAAAAGATACGAGATAGAGATTCATAATCTATAATACGAAGAGATGGTAGAACGTCCCATAGATAAATCGACCTTACTACCAAGTTGTGGATGAGAATCTAACGTCCGATTTTGGTCGTGCTTTCACCTCCCCTTATTGTCCTTACTACCAAGTTGAAGAACCGACAATCTGCCATAGATAAATAAAAATCACCATCATCGAATTCTAAAAGCATCATACAAGGACAATAACAGCATAGCAGAGCGTGCATGGTGCGTGTTTTCATGCAAGGAGTCGATAGAAAGACCGGACGACTATGCTTTCCATGGCTGCTCACTGAGAGGCACCAGCTCAAGCCAAGAGAGAAGATTGGACTTGAAAACTGTTAAAGGAATGAGAGGAAACCAAAATAGCAACTATCCGAACCACCGTGCAGCAAATACAAATCGTCAGCGGTAATACCAATTTTCTGGATCCACCAGGTTTTCGAGAAAGTTGTTTTCTTTTTATCGTCGAAGTATCATACTCACTCTTCATATAATTACAGTAGTGCCTGCAGAGAACCTAAGGGTCTGTTTGATTCGTGGTTCCTAGTGATATTGGAACTTGTGGCCAAGCTCATATGGAAGCTGTTCCAATGAAGTAATTCACGCGTGGAACTGACATTCAGAACCGAAAATTTTACTTTCTTTTTCACGTTCAATTTACTTAAGCCCTTCTCGCCCTTCTCATATGCTTCAATATACATGTCTAAATCTCTCATAGTCTACCTAGATAGATTTTGTTATCAAGATTATAGCTAATAAGATTCTCTTGTTCACTGTTCTCACACTAGATATGATGGTATATGGTATAAATAAGATACTCGCTCTCTTGACCATCATGCTATTATCCTAAAAAGCATGAGAATGAAACATCATATTCAAGCCATCCACAAGATGCAAGATTCATTCACTAATGTAAGCCCTGTTGAAAAAAATTAAAGTTTCTAAAAATAAAAATAAAAACAATCTCATTGTCTTCATCCTCATACAACAACAACAACAACAACTAAGCCTTTTCCCATACTAGACGGGGTCGGCTACATGGATTCTTTGTTTCCACATATCTCTATCGTGTGCCATGTTAGCAGTTAACTCCCAATAAGCTAGATCATTCTTTATTGTTTCTTTCCAACACTTTTGTGGTCGTCCTCTACCTCTTTTAATACTTTCCAAATTTAGGTTTTCTAACCTTCTTACAGGTTCTTCTTTTGATCTTCTTTCTATATGTCCAAAAGATTTGAAAATAAAACCACAGCATGAGACTGCCATTCCACATGGAAAATATGAGAATACCATCATCATGCATACATTAGAACACAATCATGAAAAAAATATAGCATGCATTACCAATTAGGTTATGAAATCACAGTATAAATTAATATCAACATATGATTTTGGGTGTTCTAAGAAGAGGAAGAAGAAGAAGACAAGGAGCACATGAAGAGGTAAGAAAATGAAAAAAGAAAAGGGCTCACTTGAGAGAACGATGTTGGTACGCTTTCTCAACAATTTTCTTTGTGTAGTAGTTTTTGATCACCAAGTAGAGTGTGAGATGAAAGACAACGCTTGTTGCTGAGAGGAAAACTCAAGTGAAAATGATGACTCACCCGTTGAGACATGAGTCCTGCGCCCAATTTTTTAGTTGAAACAAAAAAAAGCATGGAACTCAGGTTTCATGGCTCCATCTAGTGCTTCCCTTTGAAACTTACATAATAGTTCCCGATTTTTTAGTTTCCAACCCTCAGGTACCATTCGTACCATGAATCAAACAACCCCTAACAGTTCGAAAACCAGCTGATTCTTCTCAAGTGAGTTGCTTTTTTTTTATTAATGGGTGGTCAGAACCAACTGGTTTTGGTAGGATTGTCTGAATTGACATGAATCAAACTCATTCGAGACTTAAAAAACCAACCTCTGAGAATTATATAATTAAACTTTTAAACTTTTCATATATTTTCTTTGAAATTAAAATTGCGGAGTGCGACAAGTTTGATTGGATTCATGCGACATAACAAGAACTTGGACAAAAATTCAATTCGAAACTGACAATATTGTTTGGCTCCAACCTATCCTCAGGTTTGTGAAAATTTCATGGTAGTAGGGCCGGAGGCATCTAAAATACTTCTGCGTAGCATTCCGTGGATTTTTTGCATTTCCATATATAATCGAATCGTCAAGAAGGAGGGCTACCATCAAAAGCCAAAAGAATCTAAATGGAAATACCATCTTAAAGTAGACTTCTCGTCGCTCCCGAAGAACTCATGCCTCACTCGTGTCCTCGCCCAAAACGGTATAGAACGATAGTATCATTAGTATCAATGGAGTAGACACACCAATCACATCTAATACAAAGATAAATAGTTGGATTAATGGTTCGAGTGTAGAAAAAACAAAGATTGAACTGAAAATCTTTGCTGGAGAGAGAGTTATTTCAAACAGATCACACACCTATCAAGAAAAGAAGATTTCTTTCAGTTTGACTATTTCCTTAACAATTTAGTTCTTCGATTGCATCCTTCGCACGGTCTCAAATTCAACAAAGATTACTCAATTGGTAGTTCACATGCCTACTCAACAATGGCTTCACAATAAAGTGAAGCTTTTAATGAAAGCTAGTAGTCGGTGGAAAGCGCGGTTTCTCTTATGCATTTAGGTTCTTTATTAGGCGGAGATTTAAAGAGGAGAGCCTTAAGTTCTTTGTGATTGGTTCCATTTATTCATCGACGAAGTCTCACAGGAAGAGTCTTTAGAAAGTCTGGAAGTAAGCGTAGCTTCTCATTTATCACTAGAAGATGTTAATTAGTTGGCGAAAATATTAGAGAACAAAATATGTGGACAAAATAATTGTTTGTGAAGTGAGATGAAGCAGGGTCATAAATATGACGGCATTCTTCAGAAACGATACTTATTGTCATAGTTGTCGACTAGGCCTTTTGGTGCCTGTTATAATTATATTTTTAGTTCTAATGAAACTGTTCTAGTCGTTGTGTTTGCCATCGTATATGCAACAAGCAGAAAACTCACACATACACAGCCGTTCTGTGCATGTTTGTGTTCAGTCTTTGTTGCATTTCGTATCCATTATTGATCACAAAACCAGTATATGTTGCAAAACAAGCAATAGCTCATCTGCTAGGAAATCGATTCAAAGGTTCTGATCAAGTGTATGTGTATAAATATATATATAGAGAGAGAAAGGGTTTTAAATGCATAAATGTTTTTAGCATAAAGTTTATATGATTAAGATTTGAATTAAAAATATTATTATATTATTTCACTTTTTTTTTAATGTACAAAGCATCATTGTACTTGTGCAAAAATTGAATAATAAAAAATATATATATAATATAATGGTTATAAAAGTTCTAAACATGATCTTTCCCTTATAAGGTAACTGATGATTTGCTTATGACAAGAAAAAGAATGGTTTGGGTTTGGGTTGGTTTATCCTGATACGGCTGTCATGTTAGGCCCCATTCAGTTTGTTTGATTCGTCGACATGCGTCTGAAAAGTGAATTGCTTCATAAACTGATCTCGAAAAGAGCGTCTGAGATCATCGAGTATCAGGGATTCAGAATCCCTATTGACCAACAATCCCCATTCAAGTGGATAGCAGAGCAGAATTTAACTGTCTTAATTGTTTGCTACTCACATTAATGCTCCAAGATAATCTTACGCGTCAAATCTCGATTTAAATTACGCATAGTGGTTGACAGTTCGATTGATCTCCATTCTCAGCCAGAGCGTTAGCTCAAATGGCGGGGGGCATTCAAGCCTTTGCTGGTGGTGGGGAGTTCGACTCTCAGAAGGGTTATATCGTGTGTGTTAGTTTGCGGCCTCTCCTTCTAACCAGAAAAGAAGAAGAAGAGAAAAACTTAATCACCATCCACCTATGTGCTCATGATTGAACTGTAAAAATCGCTGCCCATTTTTTGTCTATTTTGACATGCATTACGAATTTTATGCTGTAGAATCGAATGGCTGCAAGGACAAGGAAAGAAGGCTGATGGCTTCACCGAAATGTTGGGGTTATCCCACATAAATTGTGTGATCAACGTCATTTAGGACCCAATTCGTGACAGCGGGCACGCTACAACTACATGCAATTTTCTTAATTTGTTTTAAATAGTATTAAAAATGTTCAATATATTATAAACTATGAATAAAGATAAATTGATAGCAAAATCCTTACCTTACCTTGGCTGAGCCTTTTCCTACACTTCGTGGAGAAGATGCAACACAAGGACTTCCTTGAAGCATGCTCAAACTATTGAGCATGCTTAACCTTAGAATTTGAACAGAGCAGTGCATTAATGCTTGAAAAGTCTCTTTGGAACATGACAAAGTTTTACTCTAGCTGCCACCTACCTAACACAAAACGTTTTTCTTTTATCCCGGCTTAGGAGTGGCTAAGGTGATCCTTATATGGTCAGAGTTAAATTAATGAGAAACTAACAATAAAAATAAAATAAGAACTAATAGTGCATATGCCACCGCGATCTAAGATCCCCTCCAATTGTCTCTCTCACTCACTCACACACACAGCTAACACTTCTGTTCTCATTCCGGTTGTTTCGGATCCATATGTGTGTGTGTCTACCGAGCTGTTCTCTTGCTTCTGTATTCACAAGATATTAGAATTTTATTCATTGCACTAACTGGTTTCAAACCGTTTGCCAGCTGACGAAGCAACATTGAATTCTTTCAGAATGTCAATGGAGTACACATGATGATTTATCTTGGCTCATCAGTTCCTTTCTTAATCTCCTTTCTAGGTATCAACTGCTTGTATATCCAGAGCATGCAGCGGGTAATCTTTGATGTCAAGATTCAAGACCTATTCACCCTCATTATGCGGCATCCGCCTCATCCAACATCCAAAAAAATTCAGAAAACCAATACAAGCAGTCTGATTTTCCCTTCTGGAAAAACCATAGACTGCATCACTTTGAATTTCAACCAAGGGGACTTCCCCTCACCCAAGAAAATTTTCTAGATTTTGACCTCGTTATCTTATATTACACATTCATATACATGCATTTTTTAAAAAGAAAAGGAAGTAACTTCATCTGGAGGCAATTAGATTAAATGCCTGACTTGAGTTATCTTTAGGCTTGAATCTCAAGAAGCAGCACATGAAAACGAGTGTTAGAAATCGTAGTCAATTTGAACATGAAGATAATTTCTTCTGGCATAGGACACGCACATTTACATGCCACATGGTCGAAACCGTGAGCTACAATCATGCTCCAGAGTTTATAATCTTATTTCGTGGTTTAGTTAACCGTGTATTTTTTGTGCCTATAACTACTTCACCTCATTCTAAACGAAAAAAAATTCCAGTGCGTATATATATATATTATAATCGGAATTTAACTCCTCCTCTCTCTCTCTCTCTATCTATCTATCTATCTATCTATCTATCTATATATATATATATATATATATATATATATATATATATATATAGAGAGAGAGAGAGAGAGAGAGAGAGAGAGAGAGAGAGAGAGAAAGATGGGGTGTTAAACTCCGATCATAACATGTTTACCCTACTTTTCCGGACCACCAGGCCTGTACTCTAATTTATTACCCATATCCGGCACTGTAAATTGTCACCCGATCCATTCAGCTTACAGGTTAGGTACCAGTCATCTTTCTGCCAAATATGCAAATCTTTTTACTTGTTTCTTATTATCTTTTTTTTCTTGGGCTAAAGAACTCAATCCAATCATGGGAAGATTATCATCTTTAATCAAAGCAATGCGATGGCGTGTACATATAAGACACATGTAAACAACGCAATACACACGGACACACACATGGCGAGCTCTCCATGAGCTAAAACCAGATGAGCTTTGCTGTTTGCTGTCATCTCATTTGGCCCTATGAGCTACGCCATAGCCCGTCTCATGTGGGTGAAGAGAAAAGGTGATGGCTTTTCTGCGAGCCGGACAACATGAACAAACGAATGGTAAATCGTTTTGTTGAAATTACTTGATTGAAATGTCTTTCCGACTAAATATTTCTTTCTCAAAGCATACTTATGGATTCAAAAAGTGGTGCGTATTTATGAAATCTGAATGATGGATTCAAATCTGGATTGGACCAGTTGGCTTTTGAAGAACAGGTCCAGAAAGGGAATCTGACCCAAATGACGGACTGTGCATCGTAAATCTAGGGTGAACAGAGTGAAGACTGCAAGTTGGTAGTATAAATTACAGTCCAGTAAATGCAGTATAGGCTTGTCTTGGTCTTTCATCATTTCTGTGTGAAGACACGGATCGTCTGAATTAGGAGGGCACTACATGCTAGACCAGTCTTAATAGCCTCTGACCTGCCCTGACTTTGTTCAGCATAAGTCCAGATTGGTTAACCAATTCATCACGGTCAAGTTGGTATGCATGCATTTATTCTACTTCTCGATGTTTGACTACCTTCCTTTTGGATTTGTGTGAAAGCTGCGTGTATAAATATTTAGCTTTATTGGGTTGGTGCGAAATTCCCATATCAATATAAATGTGACCAAAATTATATCCAATAAGATATGAGATATCGGTCAGGTATGCAAAAATTTCCAATCCAAATCTTATTCGTAATATGCTATGACTCCCAAGAAATATTATATATATATATACATACATATATATATTGGGTGTGTGTGTATTTACGTATGAATTGGAATGGCTTCTATCAAAAGAGTACATACAATGATTAAATCCATTCGAAAGTCAAGAAAATTACTCCCTGAAAATTACTTCTATCAAAAGAGTGCATAAATAGGCAGCATTATGACCATATAAAAAAGAAGACTTGGAAATTTTATCTTCAGAAACTTTAAAATATAATATGTTATAAAATACTTTAATGAATTCCCAAGTTCCATTTCTTTTCCCATAATTTTGCATTAAATTGCAAACTACTTTTTTGCCAAGCACATGTTGGCTAGCACTTTAAATTAGTCACATTAAGATATGCAATATGCTAAAGTTTAGCAACCTTGAATGGGTCTCTGAGGAGAAAAGGGGTAGTCAATACTAAATAGAAAAGTGACTTCCAAGGTATACACTCGGGGTTTGTGAGTCAACCTAGTTTAAGCACAGTTTGAACCGTTTTCCTCTGTGTCTAGCTTCACAAACAAAAGGGTCTTTCTAAAGACACAACCTTTTTTTACTAAAGCCACATCCCTTGAGCCTAAAAATCTTCAAACTATTCTTTTATTAAGTTGCTCGAACACCACACTATAGAATAGAGGAAACACAACTTAAAGGCGATTCTTCTTCGAAAGAGATGTACTTGAGATGCATCTAGTTTTGAACTAGATGCACCTTAACTGTATATCTTCTTAAGGAGGAGATGTGCATCGTAAGTCTCCTCTTAAAGAGTATTTCTTTTGAAGAGAAGACATTTCTTAAAAAGAGTGACTTGCACGTTTCTTTTGGTTTACGAGAAGTAGAAGAAAAGGCCTTCCATGATGATAGCGGGTAAAACGGGAGGGAGGCTCTGGAAAGTGTGGGGTCGGTGGGACGAGAGAAAGAGTGAAGAGGGGTGCAGCGAGTGGTGACACGAGAGGAAGAGTGGAGGAGATAGGCAAGTACACGGGAGAGAATAGAGAGAAATGAGACGAGAGAAGAGTCAAATAGAAAAAAAAAAGACGTGTCCTTAGTAATTAAGGGTGTACAATTAGTGAGTATGCAAACAAAACGACCTGTTCATTAGTCAATTCAGACCGAGCCACCAAGTTGCTGGTGCGATCGAGTTGACTCAACAAGTTGGCCGACTCCATATGAATAGGACATGCCACTCTGCTTGTATAAAATCAAGTTGCTATGGCTATCCCTATAGGAAAAGAGAAAAAGGGCCTTCTTGTTCTTCGCCTCTTATATTATGCATTCAAATACCAACTCCCATTAGACTAATCAAATTTAAAAACAATTGGATATCGTAAGAAGATGGGAGGTGAGGGATGATGGTGGCAGCGCGACTTGTGTACAGAAGATATGCACACACACATAATATATATATACATATATACACACACATATATGTATATACGTATGTGTGTTCCCTAGTACGGTTTCCTTTCTCATGGGCATCGGTTGATCGTACGTGCCTTATCTTGAAGAAATGGGCATCATTAGAGAGCCATAATTACTGCTAAATAATTACCTCTTTTAGAAGAGATATTGCTATGAAATAATTAACTAGAGTCGATGTTTCAACAGATCGATTCTAGCTTGCAGCGCTCCCGTTCGGTCATAATTTTCCTCACATAACTCCCGATCATATATATTGAGCAACCATGAAAGGGCATTGTTTGCTTAATTAAACTGATAAAACCAATTAACCAGAGAGAGAGAGAGAAGAAATTGATGGATACTATGCTGCTTGGCGATATTTTCTCTGGTACATAGCAAGTCTAGCACCTTTTTCTATTGTTTTCTGATCCGTGTAGTCGTAGGCTTTATTGTGGTTTGGTGTACGTTGGTGAAAGGCCATCATCAAAGCTTCACGCATGCATGCATGGAGATGATCGAATCCATTGAGCGGATTCTTGTTGCTTTCACAGCTAGCTAGCAGGGTGGGAGCCAGCAAAACGCCTGGAACTTTCTGCTTGCTGGTTAGAGTTTCTTGCCCCAGCCAAACAGCTATTATTCCAACTTGTTCAAGAACGGCTCATCAACCTTTAATGAACCAAGCTGAGCCATGTTAGAGAGAGAAATATCCTTAAATACCATAAAGGAAAAGGCCTTTTGTTTACGTGAAGTACGATTCCTCTGTCAAAACGTTGAAAGAAAAATAATCCTATAGTTATCTTAAATGCCCTAATACTATATCGCTGGGGTAGTGTATGGTTGAAGTAGAGTTTTTAAGTTCTATATAATAAGTTTTCATGAGTTAAATGGAACTAAACATACAATGCTCATATTCAAGTGAGATGGTTTATCGAACTGCACAAACAAGCCAGCAAAACCGAGCTGAGCCTGGCAAACGGATCAATCCATCAACCAGCCCTAACCGGCACGGCTTATTCTAGGGCTTGCACAAAAGAGACATGTCCCTCAGTTCCTGGGCCTTCTCCAACTTCACTAACCCTTTGAGACTTCCACTAGCTCACTTCAGACTGCGAATAAGTGTCATGCACTTGCATATATGATCACAAGGGATGCATAATTGGAAGAAGCCGTGACTGTCATACCGGCATACAGTTAGCGTTTGATTTTGCTGGGTGCCAGTCCTCTTTCATAATCTGCTTTTAAACAAAATTATTGAGGTTGATTTCGTTAATAAATAACCTTCAAAATTTTAACTTCATTGACGATGAAACTTAAGTACTGACTGTGTCGGTGCCTTTTCCTTGAGCCAAGTGTTATTGAGCTCAAGAAAGTGACAGAGAGATTGAATTTTCTGCTCCTCTTCCCAATATAAATCAAACCACAGAACATGAAGCCATAAGTTTCACAAGTAGCTCCTTCACATCTTAATCAAAATCCTCTAATTTTCAGCCCGCGCAGATCTCTTGCAGGAATTCATACATGATTAGATGGTGCAATCATACATGTCATTTGTTATAATCACATGAGTTTGCTTACAGCGATGAATGACTTCCAACTTTCGTCGCCATCTGACGTTAATTTATCCACTTGAATGAAGATATCAACACGTTCATATATTACTACCATCCCAACGCCGTGTTGGTTGGCTGTTTCATCTATTTGTTTATTACGCGCCATCAATACTCATTGAATATAGGTTTCGTGTTACTGGAAGCTTCTGTTTGTGTGTGCGGGCCGTGTGTGAGAGAGAGAGAGAGTCGACATCCGCCAAAAAAAGTAGTAAATGGGCATTACACCTTTTTACATAAAATGGTTGCAGATCGTCTGGGATTGTCTCCAGTTGGAAGCCTTAACCCTGAAAGGTTTTTGTCTACCCAGCAGTCCACCACAGATTCTTCATTTCTCCACTTACACGACACTAGACAATTCAACACCGATGGCTATCAATGACCCTCTTATATATAAAAGAGAGAGAAAGCGACTCTCGTCATTATAACGATGGAAATTTTCTCTCTGATCCACAATTATCTGCACTGAAACTCCTTAATCTTTCTATACAACACCATCCCTCATACATATACGCCCTCCAAGTTCTCTATAATATTACAAAACAATTAAGCAATCACCAAGGATAAAACGAGTGTTACAACAAGAAAGGAAGCTTGGTGTAGTGAGGGAGGACTACTTTCAACCACAGAGGAACAAGCGAAAGGAGACGTAAGCTGAGAGACTGCACTGTTACACTTGAATCCACTTCCAAAGGCAATTTGCCAAACCCTGTCTCCTTTCTTTACTCTTCCTTTGCCTCCAAATAGGATAGCTCATACCACAGAGAAGAAGATGAAGTATTGCCAAACCTGTATAATGCCATCCTTGAGGCTTCTCCATCTTCCTTCTGCAGCTTGAGACTTTCCTCTATGGCATCTATTACTGCCTTACCACCTGCATGTATGCAGAAATGCTCAAAAGCCTAGGATTGAACACCTTCCTTCCAATCAAGCTGAACAAGAAGAGGACTTGCTCCGATGCTGGCAAGACTAGCGGGCCGATCGTCGTGATGTTTGACTTGAGAGCTTCTCCCGCTATCGCCATGAGATCTTTAGACAGCGAAATACCCACTTTGCCAGCACTGTCTTCCTCTTCATACACACACTTATAGGCCCGGTCATCACCACCTTTGTGGGTTCGGACCACATGCACCAACCTGTACTTGGCGCGGCGTCGGTCCCTCTGGCGGTTTGTCAAGAGAATGGCTGCACCACCCATTCGAAAGAGGCAATTAGGAAGAAGCATAGATCTTTGATTGCCAGCATACCAGTTCGGAGTGATGATCTCAGTGCTAACAACAACAGCATAAGAATTGGGGTGCACTTGGAGAAGATCCCTGGCAAGGTCGACTGATATGAGGCCGGCACTGCAGCCCATTCCGGAAAGATTGAAGCTTCGGACGTTGCTTCTCATCTTATATTTATTGATAATCATGGCAGAAAGGGATGGTGTTGGTGAAAAGAGACTACAATTTACGATCAAGATATCGATATCTTTAGGCTTAATGCCGGTCTTTCGGAAAAGATCATCCATGGAAGAGAATATCACAAGCTCGGCCTCGGCCCTCGCATCCTCCATATTAGGATCAGGAGGGATGTAGTGAAGGGCCGGCGGGAGGCAAGTATCCTCCCCAAGGCCTGATCTCTCAAGGATCCTCATTTGGAAATCAACACTTTTCTTGTCAAAGTGCTCCGACAGGGTGGAGTGCTCCATGAAGGTGGAGAACGGCACCCGGCATGTCACCGGCGGCTTGAAGCATGCATGGTCCACCAAGAAGACCTGCCGTGGCCGCGACATGAAGTAGACGGTAGCAACAAAGACGATGAGGAGAGAGGAGAAGAGGATTTGGACAAGGTCGAATTGGAGAGATTGCCAGAGGGCAAGGATGTCGTAGGGACCCTGACGAGCTACCTCGAGAATTATGGCTGCCATGGTGGGGAGAAGAAGAAACGTGAGGATATGATTGACAAGATACTGATAGCCGAGCTTCACATACTTGAGCTTTACAGAGGAAGAGAAGTCTGGAAGAATGGGAGGCATGATTAATTGGTTAGGGGCGTAAAGACAAGGGAGAGACACAGAGAGATCTTGGTGGTGGTTATGCGAAGAGGAATTGAAGCAGATGGAGAGAATTTAAAGGGTTTGGATGGGAGTATTGAATGTGGGCAGATGGGATGGTGTAAATGTAGGGCAGCCGATCAAATAGTTTGCTTAGCTTCAAATGCTCCTTTTTTAATCATAAATATAATTGCATCGGATCGAGTTCCCAACTCAGTGGGACGCTTGTGTGTTGTCATGCAGTAATAATAATAATCACAACAACTATAACAATAAAAACGATATTAATAATCACAATAGGAATAAGAATAGGATCAATAATAATATTAAGTGTTATTATTAATGTTACTATTATTATGATGGTGCTCTAGGCCTATGTGGACCAGACCTCACCCTCACCATTTCTTTTTCTTGTCATGATTTAGGACTTCCTTTCTCTGGTCGTAGCCTTTTCTCGTACTTATGCGTTCTGTGTTTGAGTGTCAATGATAATGCAAAAGAGGCATGCATGGTTTTTCATAATCAATTGCATACACAAAATCATATAAAATAAGTCGACTTACGACCATTTAGGTAAGCTAATAAATTTCATTCTTTTCTTGATTTTTTTAATATAATTATGTTATCCACACACACATTTACGTAATACATATGTGTACATTTAGAAATAAAATAAGTCGAGACCTATGACCATTTAGGTTGCATACACATAAAATCATATAATTCGTTTTCATGCAAGAGTACTATATATATATATATATATATATATATATATATATATATATATATATATATATATATAGAGAGAGAGAGAGAGAGAGAGGGGGGGGGGGGGGGGAGGGGGAGGGGAAGAGAGGGAGGAGGGAAAATAGTAGTTCCTGCTGAATTGAGTATGATATACTAACCCTTGGTTTGCCGTCTTGTGCCACTTTAACCACGAACCCGCGGCCGTCCACTATGTCTCTACAAGTCAAAGTCACCCATCACATATCAAAACTTTCACCACCATCAACAAAACTCACCTATATTTTTTTAGCTGTTTTGATGATGGTCACAAGGGTTTTGACGAGTGGAGGATAGTTTTAACACATAGGAAATAATGAAAGACAGTGGAAGATGATGGCTGGTGATTAAAGTGACAGAAAGCAGCGAACCAAGGGCTAATACACCGTGATTAATTGAGTATGAACTACTACCTCTTTTCCTCTCTCTCTCTCTCTCTCTCTCTCTATATATATATATATATATATATATATAACATGTGTGTCTGTGCATGAATGTGTGCAGTCATAATTCACACTATTTGATGTTTTAATTAAATACACCAGATGTGAACGTATGCTAATTAATTTTCATGTGTGTATGTGTATGTATGCATGTGTGCAGTCATAATTCACACTATTTGATGTTTTAATTAAATACATCAGATGTGAACGTATGCTAATTACTTTTCAAATTCATGTAAGACACCAATCAGGTTGACGTGCATACCCAATCACAAGATGAGATTTTTCTTAAAAGATCTGTGGGGAAAATGAAAAGCAGGAAACAACTAGTTACTCGATTCCTTCTCATTGTTAATACTATACGCTTTTTGTGGTACCAGTTCAACCAACACAAGCAATAAACAACAAATTTATCTTTCATTTGAAATAAATGAATAAACTAAAATTGACAATTTCATCATCATAATCATGTGAGATATCTACTTCTACATTCGCAATAATAGAAGCTAAGATCTTCTAAAACTGACAGTTTTTGAAGAAACTTCCACACGCGTGTGCATACAAAGGCAGGCATTATTATTAATCGAACAACCAAATATTTGGAGAAGAATCTATACATTTATCACCTGATTCAGACTTTTATTTTATTTTACCATATTCATCATACAGTACTATATTTCCTAAGAATGATAAATCCAACTGCAAGCTTTACCAAGAGCATGTACCAATTGCTTGACCTAATTCAGACCCAATAGATAAAAGCAACTACCACCGATTAGCACACATAACTCTGTGTGTGTACGCGTGCTCCTGTGTTTGTACACATGGAGAGAGAGAGAGAGAGAGAACTCTGGCTTTGCTTTCAATTCCGTACAAGATGGGTCAACTCAAGCAATGGAGCTGGACCCAAGGTAAGGCCCGCGATAGGACCCAGTCAATAGCCAAAGCCATAAATGAGATAATATAGAAGCCGGGCCGGTGCACCAAACTCCCCTGCCTCTACATGGTGCCCATTCCCATTGTAAACCCTCCGTCACGTCAGCCCTAATTAGGTACAAATTCAATCAAAGGGTGCAACGTCTCCCAACCACCGATGATCGTTAACTAAACCCATCGAAACAGAGAAACCCAGCCTCAATTCCAGTGGGGCCCCGTTTTGATACCGTCCATCTGAGTCTCTGGTGCTTGCCAGCCATACGATAGATTACGAGACGGAGAGACTTTCCTTGGGCTACGTTGGTGGAGGCGGGTGCATGGATGGTTTGGGTGGTTGTCCAGCCTTTGCCGGAACATGGTTTTTCTTTGTAGACCAGGTCACTAGGATATCCTTTAAATGGTGGACCAACAAACGAAGCAACAGCATCACCCGTCTTGAATCTTTTGAAGATAAACCACCTCATCTGAATTTCATTCAATTGGACCTTGCTTCAACCTCAAAAAATTTCGAGTTCGATCATTATTGGTCTTTGCTTAACCTATATATGTATATATATATATATAGGCTGTTTGAATCTTTTGAAATTTTATATAAACCGCCTCGCATGAATTCGCCAAATTGGACTTAGCTTCAACCTCGCAAAATTTCGAGGTCGACCAATCCATTATTGTGGTCACAAGAAAAAGATGGATTTTTCGGAAAAGAAAAGATTTAGTTAGATGAGGGGTGAGTGTTGTGATATGGAATTCTCGGATTTTATTTTGTTTTAATAAAATAATTGAATTAATTTTAAAATGTCCTGCAAAAAAACCTTTTTTTAGCTTTTTATTGTTTAGTTAAGACTTTTTTGACAATTTAAAATTCAGTGTCTTCTTGAATCATGAACCACTTGATTGATTTTGACCTACCAATAAAACGGAACGCATCACACGGTGACTTTACTTTATTATTCGTCTAAATCATAAATCTAACATCTTGACTCAGAATTTATTGCAAACAGAGTATGGTGAGCCTTCATCAAGAAACTTGTTGAGCATGGTCTATGTGACAGATTAGACCTAACCCGATATAAATAAAATAAGTTGGCGGTTCATAGTGGCAAGGGAAACGAAGAGTGTGGACCGCTAGTTAGCAAAACACGATCCGACTTCTCCTATCTGGCCCCCTTTCTCTTTATTTCCAGCAACAACTCATTCTTGATGATCTATCTTTTCTCTTTGTAGAAACCAGTCTTTTTGTGATTGGGGTCCGATAAATGTTATTTTTTTGGTTGATTTGTTATTACCGAATTAGATGATTATATATACACATATATATTATAGAATAATATGTATCGTTACGGTTAACTTTTAGGTTTATTCGTTATTACCAGATAAGATGATTATATATATATATATATATATATATATATATACATATTATGGAATATGTGTACCAGCAAATGTTTGAATCTTCCTTAATAATCTCAATGGTCTAATCAAAAGATGAATGATTAAAATGAGAAAGTATAAAAGTATAGTGGAATCAACTAGAACCTACAAAAAGTACAAAATCTGCTTTCTTTTCTTTTTAATGTCAGCCATTCATCATTTTTATTAGAGAATGATTCAGTATTTATATATATAGAAAGAGAGAGGTATATACGTGTTTATGTGTGTGTGAGAGAGAGAGAGACTTGGTTTAGACTTGTAAGTCTTTACCACGCGACATCTCAAACCAAATAGAAGATGAGGGTTTCATTACATAGCCCACAAAATTAATTAGTTGGATCTTCTACCATGGGAGGTAACCTTTGAATGACTCCATTGTAAGGTGGCAGCTTCTTTATTGACAATCGGTTTTCTGGTTTTGTAGAAGCTCGAAGGGCCAAGTATCACATTTGTAGAAAGGCTGTCGTTAAAGATGAACTTGGACGAGTGCTTGCGTGAGAGCAGCAACAGATTTGTTACCGCGCCATCTTACCGACCCGCCGGCCTTGATAAAATGCTTCACTAACGACATTAATATTTACTTTATATCATGTTACTTTTATGCCATTTTATATAAGAAAACGAGTTGGGAACCTCTGAAAAGATGTTATAATTCAATGAGCCTTAAAGCACGATTTTGAACAGCAACACGTGATTTTGTTTTCCTTGAGGGGCCATCTTCTGGTTCACCATAAAACAATTGCAATGAAGGAGCGACATCAATTAGTTCAGTATTAAATGGTACAAGGTTTTGGTCTCTGCGATTTCTTTGCAGCTTTTGGTGTGAAAACTGCTTCCAGTAAGTTCGAACATATCTGCCGGCTGGGAAATAGACTTAGCTGGTTCCACTTCGAATCAACAAGACGTAATTTCTGTATTAGTATATTACTGTGTAAAATTCAACAATTAAATGGATAATTCTTCTTCTTGGAGATCCTTGTTTTAGTTCGTGAGGGTACTAAGGCATATTAAATGGCTATTTTGCTTTAGAACAATCCACTATTTGGCGATCAGATAAGTATTATAAGGTGCGCATCTCTAGCTACATGGATTTCTTGTCATCTGCTTGTCATCTGAGAGCAATTCTTTCTTTCAGTAAAAAAGTAAAGATTTATCTGCAATTACTTCGAGGAGGACAGCGTAAAACTTTGTCGGACTTAACATGGATTCTAAAAAAAACAAAGAATCTATGTAGCTGACCCCATCTAGTATGGGAAAAAGCTTAGTTGTAGTTAGTAGTTGTAGTTACTTCGAGTTAGGTGTGTATGTGTGTGTGAGAGACACGGAGAGAAAGGCAGAACACATACACACAGAGAGAGGCCTGGCTTGCGTCTCTCAAGCACGCATGTATAAACGTGGAACAGAACTGAGAGCCATCAACAAATCACTCTAGGCATCACGTATGACATTTATATTCAAGAAGCTAATAAAAGATATTATCGTATGAGTCACTGTCCGATGCCAAACGAGGCTCATGAATGCCATCTGCTTAGGTTTCACAATAAAGCTTACGAAAACGCTGTGTCACACGATCCATTATCACTGCATGCCCTGCCCATACTCGACGTATATCATATCCATTGGAACTTAGAGCATTCTCTTCACATGATCAACTGAAGTGCCTTTTCTTTCTTTCTTTTGGTTCTCGCATTCAGCTCTTCGAATCAGATAAGCAATTAACGTTGAAACCTACTCGATGTATAGTTATACCCTATTCACTGGAAAGGAGATCATCTGTAAAATATAAAAGGTTATATGGTAGATACATTTCCTTCTCATCCTTCAGCGGCAATTTAGAATGCAGCATTGAGCAGGGTCCTTCTTTTTATCGGCTTAGGAATTTAATGTATATATCAGTGACCAGGTTTATCGGCAAGGTACGATCATAAGGCAACCACATCATGCGCACCAGAACAAAGAAAATTTTTATCTGCAGTTACAAGATCTTTTTGCCACTAAAAGAGTAAAAATGTCAGTAAAACGGCTGGTAGTATAGATGAAGCAATAAGCCTTGTGTTTGTGTCCTTCGTCCTCCTGCAAATCTCATGAGGAAGCTTCACTGTAATGGATAGCATAGTTTCAAGATAGCAACAGCTTTTTTTTATGACAAAGGAGCCTTATCATGATAGACTTGGGTAAGGATATGACCACCAATATAATCACGGTGTAATTAATCTTTTGCCTCTTTAGATGGATGGATGGTTGAGATTTTGAAGGATATGATCAAAATATATATGTGGCAAACATATTGGACTTTTCATATTATATATATATATAACCTTTTGCTTTCCAATTAATCCTGGTGAATAAGTAAAACTGACGTCTAACGTATTCGATCTTTCTAGCAACTGGCATTATATATATTGTGGCCTAGAATCATCTGAGAAAGACATTGGCTTTGCATTTTGGTTCTTCCTCCTTGGCTCCTCATAACTTCTAACACTGATTTTTCGGCTTTGGTTGAGGTAACTAAGTGTGGCCAAGTCTTGTCTTTATCCTCTTTAAATACTTCCAATCTACCTAACTCGGAGACGCAGTAAATATACCAGATTTTAACTTTCACAATACTGAGTTGAGAGCAATTTGGACAGTAAATGTACAGTTGCAATGTGTATCACCAAGAATGACGGTAAAGGCATTTGATTCTCTGTGAGAGGTAGAGATAAGGCTTTAATACTGTTATATGTTCAATCAATAAGGAACTCTAGCAAAGTCATAACTTCTAACACAAGTACAAACGTAGAAGATATAAAGACAGCGGCACCATTACCAACTTGCGATGTAAACTCTGCATTTGTCATCCTGCTTTTGATGAGGAAGTAATATGTCATCAATGAATGCAACAATACAGAAGTAAATGCACAACGAGCAATACTCACTTGGCAAGGGGGTCGATTCACAAGTTGGAAGGTCGTGCTTACGGGCCCGTGCATCTCTGGCTTCGGCCTCCCATTATCCCCCAAAAAATATACAAAAGTAAATTTAAACACACTGATCTGAATCTTGTTGATTACACCGATCGGGTGGGTCGTTATCGGTCACCACCATATCATGAATCATATTCATTATTGTTTACTGTGACGCATAGTACGTATACATAATGCATATAATAAATGAACTTGTAGAAGAGAGAACAGTAGAGAAATTTCTGCTGTCTATAGTTTCATGGCATCCATTCATAGTGCATGGTCGACCACCAAACTTTACCCTTGAATCCAAGTCCATGAGGTTTATGGGCAAAAAGCTATCCAAGTGCATGAGGTTTATGTACCACAAGCTGGTACGTTAAGGTTTATAAGATGAGCTCAGTGGCCAAGCTAGGTCGGCCATCAATGATCTAGCTAATTCATGAAAATCGTACATTCGGTTAGTTGAGCCTGTTTAACAGAACTATGGTAGCTGCTAGACGCGCATGCACACGCTAAAAGTGAAGGAAAACTAGCATTTAACACACCGTCAGCATGAAAATCAGAAAGTGTTAAAGTGAGAATTGAATCTGCGTGCAGGGTACATACTTTTACTCCGGTAAAGGGTTTAGAGGATAGTTTATGTCATGGCTCTTTGTATTTATTATTCAACTTTTGGATGAGTGAAATTTTGTGTCGACTTCAGGCTCTTACTTTATTACGGCGAGCTTTAACCATCGAGAAGTTTGCCGAAAAACTCGATCAATGCAATGGAATTGAATGAGCACCCAACTCTTTCTATGGACTGTAGCACTCAACATTATTTCCACTGTGGATTTCACTGCATATACGAACACTCATGAATTATCGGCCGAAGAGGTCATTCAAGTACTACAAGTTTCCATAGTGGCCGCAAGGATTTAATTTATTTTGTACTATCTCTCTGTCACACACACGCACATACACAAGCACATATGTTACTAGCGGATCTAGGAAATAGTGACATATATTAGTAGCACATACACTACTATATATATGTCGGTACATGTGTGTGTGCATGCGTGTAAATGATTGTGTTTTAAGTGCAGCAGGTGAGACCCAGTTCAGATCAATGTATGTATGTCTAGGTCCAGCCTCTACTTTAAGGCTCGCAACAGTTTAACCTGATTTCCGTTCTAGTTAATCTTTTGAATGCTTTTTTTTTAATGGAACTCAAGATCTGTTTTACAAAAGAAGTGTATCTTCATGTACACACCGCATTTCGTACCTTGGTTCGAAATTTGCTTGCCGAACGAAAATAAGAAATGGGTCAATTCTCATCATACCAAACACCGAGCTTGTTACAGGTTTGGGTTGAAGCTGATTTTTTTACCCTCTCCCATACACACAGCATAATGCGGCCCACACACGAAAACCCATTGTGTGCTACCTGGTTTTCTTGAAATGATTATGAGTGTAGGCCCTTGAATCTATATATTTAATGATTGAGAGCCATTTATAGGTCACGAGGGTCGTCATCAATCTCTGCGAATGCTGCAAACTTGCATGACCTTTCATAAGCTGGCACTTAAATTTTTAGAAAATAATTAAAATATTACATTCTGAAAGCACCCATTGGTTCAATTAAATATAAGGCAATTGGTTCATAAACAAATCGAGGGAGAGAGAGAAGAGACCATAGACTTTTGCACACGGTTCCTCCTTTGTGATGTGTTAAATCAGTTGACAATTTTTTAAAGAATTGACGATTGATTGAAAAATACACTTCTTTTAAAAAAAAAGTTTAGCTTGATCATGAATTTTGTGCACTGGAACAAGGAGATCTCTAGCAATTTTCATATGATCATTAATGTCGCGCTAGTCAATGCAGGCTCCCATTTCCACAAGTGCATCTTTCTCTTATGGAAGAATTAGTTCTGTGGAAAGCGAAGAGATAATATTACCATCTTGTAATGCACCAGTACCTCCGGTTGATTAATATCGCGCTAGTCACTGCAGTCGTGATATTTATGAAACTTTTGAGACTTTTTTACTGGGTGTGCTGAATACTCATCCATCAAAATTTTCACTGTTACTCAGAAAAGAATCAAAACCAAGGTTATTTCACCAGGATCCTTGCTTGCCGTTCTTCTCAATCTAACTATGAAAAAACAAGGTTACATTCTATTCTCTCTTCAACACTTCTGAGGCTTTTTTATCCCTCTTTCAAAGTGTTCACTGTCTAATTTCTGACGTAGGTTTCATTGCCTCCTCAAATATATACCACCTTAAATTTGTCTTCTTGTTCATCTTTTACTAATGAAAAACAAATTTTTTCTATGGATTACGATTCTGAGAGGACACGATAGATATTTGGTGAAGCTTTTCACTGATCCACTATCAAGGCCCCAATAGTGGGCCAATTTAATCATGTTTGGTTGGTTGCAAGTCTTTAATATCGTTGTATCTTGCTTGATCTATGGATTGAAAAGGACCAATTCCCCATAAAAGAGTTGGTTGCAGCAATCAATTTCTCTATATATTTTGACTGAAGAAATTGTTAGTTTTCACACACAATATATGGAGAGAGAAACATCCATGAACTTTCACATGTTGTGGTTTCTTTTCAAAATCAATCTGAAACTTATACATCGCTTCCACCCCTTCAAATCTCATGGCGCTGTATTAGTTTTTGTCAGCAGTGGTAGACCTTTGGAAAGAGGCATGGAATGCCGTTTGCTTAAAGAAGAGAGTGAAGTTAATGCAAGGGCAGTCCTTGGCAAGTTTTCAACCCTCTCCGCCTATGAGCTTTTACGTATTCTAATTCTGTGGCAACATTTTTAGTTTCTTTATTTGAGTTGACTTTATTTTCTACGGACAGTAAGCTCATGCCTCTTTATTTGGACTATTTATTTTCTATTTATTCGAGAAAATCTGATTCTTTTACAGTGCGCAATTCATATGGTGCAATACAAACCATTTTCGTGCGATTTGGTTTTGAATTGAATCATTCTTTTTAAAAGATTCATCGCATCGACTGTGTTGAGCTGAGTCTGTGAGATAGGAATGTTTAAGAAAGCAGTAAACTTATTGAAAAAATGAAAGAAATTTATAATTATGAAATTACACCAGAATCAACCTTCTATTTCCTCAGGGATATCCTACCAGTGTAAAATTGCTGAATTGCTATTCTTGATATAGAAAAAATTACTCATATGTTGAATTCCTGATATAGAATTGCTATTTTTTATTAATACGTTGTCCTAGTTGGACATTTGTGCCCGATTCACTTTTTTCTCTTTAGTGGTAGTTGTAATATTTCTATCGCTTTTTTATTTTGGTACAATGAGGAGCTGAACTGAACCCAGATACACACTCCGGGTATCAAGCTCATGACCTTCAACTTGTGAGTCAACCCCTAGCCGGGTGAGTTATTGCTCGTCGTGTGTAATGCGTCTCTGTGTTTCTGCAAAACTTTTCAACAAACTATTGATTCGACTTGAAGACCGATGCGAGAAACATTAATTGCGATGACACTGCGACCAAACAACTTGATGGCATTCTAATGGCTTGAAAACGTTATTCTTCTAAATAATTAATTACTAGTTCTTAAAATCTAAGAGAAAAACATAAGCAGCATTACTGGTTTGGACCTGTTCAAACATAAGTTGCAGTATCGTCTATATATTTGTCTACATCGATGGCTGCAAGCTGGGCCAGTTCTTTTGACAACCTTGGTGGATCATATTCTATATTAATTTTCCGTCAATCCCGTTGGCCGCTAGAAAATCTTTTAGGATTAGATGAAAGCCCGACCGTGGGTTTTCAAAATGAAATGCAGATTTGAAGTTTCATTATAATTTTTCTCATTTTTTGAAGGATATCCTAAATATATAAAGTGTCTTCTTTCGTGTAATTAGTGATCAATCATTGTAATAAACTGAATTGGTCGGATCTCGATCCACCCAATAATCTACAGCACAGTAATGCATCGCGTGTTACTGCCTATAGATGGAAAGAGAGGAGGAAGGTGAGAATGGCAGCCCACCAGGACGGTAACTGTCATTTTCGTGCAGGCTATCATCTTCGTAGTGAGCTCTAGAAAAAGGTCACCGTGGGTAGCAACACTGAGAGGAACCGAAAAGCAGCCTGTTAAAATCCGGTGAGTGCCGCCATTTTTTTCTTTACTCCTATTTTCGTTTTCCTTTATTTTTTATGTTAAATATGAGTTGGATCAAAGAGCTTTTGTTTGATTCATGCTAAACATTCGAAAACAAGCTTTAATACTCAAAAATTGGTTGAAAACAATCATAGATTTGTGGATTTTTCTTTAAATCTTAGGTTGTCATTTTTCATGAATTTTTCGACCAAAATGTTATCGACAACGGCCCATGTTGGGTTAGATTGGAAGAGGGGAGCCTAGCGGTCGGTTGGGACCACCGTCGACCTTAGTTATCATCGAAAACCGATAAAATCAATGTCGAAAAACTAAGGAAACCAACCCCTTTTTGGGCATGTCCTCGTTTCTATATCTCAACACGACGTATCGTATCCCATACACCTTGAAACAACACTATGTCGTGTGTCATGATAATGATTCCGTGTTGAAATAGGTCATAATCAGGTTCTAGGTTCGGTATCGATTTTGTGTCAAAATAAGTTAGGTTTTGAGTTAGAAACAGGACCCGTGTTAGTAGTTTAAGGTTCTTTATCGACACCGAGACACAAACTACCTACTGAGTTACTCAATTTGGATTGGATATGAATTTAGGTGTTAGTTTAGATCTAGGATAACTTAAATGGATCTTGGTTGGGTTTTGAGTGATTTTAAGGTCGTTTAAGATCCAATTTGTATACGGTTTGTTGTATTAGATTTGTAGTTAAATAAATATTAATATTTAAATTATTTAAATTTGTTTAGAGATTAAAATTAAAGGATTTGATGGTGATATGAGTGGCATAACAGTTTGGGGATTGGATCTTAGTGCTCCTTCAAGTAGGGGGTTATTCATTCTTTTACAAAACCTTGGTAGAAGTGATTTTCTTGTTTTAAATGGATTTAAATGCGGATGGTTGATAAATATCTTATTGATGTTTATGAAATGATGTTTATAATTATGATTAATTTGATATGTTTTGGAATAGAACTTGTTTATGACTTTGGTTGATAAAGAGTATATTTTGATATGTATGTATTATATGAACATGGTATTTAAATGATATAAATATAAATTTGGATAATCGTGGATCTAGATATGAATTGTGAATGTGATATATTGGAATTTGTTTCAAAATATAATGATGCGTGAATACATGAATTATACTTGTATGGTTGTGTGGGGTCTCTATAGACTTGCAGGTTCCTTGGCTATTTAGGCTTGGGACGAATATAGGTTGTGTTTTTAAACACTTTGCCGTGAGAGTCGGCATGTCTATTATCATGGACGAGATTACCGAGGTCACGTTAGGAAGGGTCGAACAACTTCTGTGGTTTTGGGGCATACACAATATGATGTTGTAACTATCATAATTGATGATGTGTGTGCGTGTGAGTATGAAATTGAGATTATGATTTAGAAATGAAATTGTGATTTGTTATGAAATGATTGTGAGCTATAATTTTAGTATTAATTATGTTTAAATATGTTTAACCTTTCTACTAAGCTATGGGTCGGAGTTCACCCTATCATTTTATAGTTTGTCATGAATCTAGCACTTTCAAAGCGCATAGAGCGTAGTAATAGTCAGATAAAGCTACACTTTCTTTTTAGATGGTATGATAAGTATTAAACTATTTAGAAAAATCTTGTTATATAATGTTATGATTGGTGGACCCCATACTATTGTTGACATATTGTTTAGATCCTCAATATTGAAATATTTAAGTTAGATATTTCACTTGAGTTAAATGAAATTAGTATTGTATTTGGTTGTTGCTTAAGATCATGCCTACTCAAGAAGCGGCCAAGTGGCATTGGCTCGGGCCGAGTCATGGTCCCAACCGAGTGGGTGTGACAATCATAGTGAACTTTTCTGTGTGGTCATGGAGTGTTATGAATTTTCTCTACCTCCAGCAGCCATGGAGTTTGGAGGCTCTTTTTCCAAACCACGTACATACTGTCTCTTGTGTGAGTTAATATCTCTTGTGTGAGTGTGTTTGTTTTCCATCTGTATTTGATCTTCAAGTTTTACGCATCGTTTCTCAAAAGAACCTGACCTCCCATATGATAGCCACAGGCCCTTCCCGCTAAGCCAATGCCCGTGGAATGCATCTCTTATTAATATTGGTGCATGAGGTATTTGATTATTTATAGAACTTTACCGTAATCCAAGAGACATTTTCCAATCAAGATCTGCTATATTTCTTCATCATTTTCATGAGAATATCAAGATAAAAGCAGTATTAAAGTATGGGAATCGACTATTCGTAGTTCTATGGTCCATTTGGGTGCCAAATTCAGAACCTCTTTTCGCGACGCACATGTGATCACCCATTCTGTAAGAAGCTTAATTTCACATGAAAGGTCTTCTTACCTCATTCTGGCCAGAAACAACCACCGTCCAAGGGGAATTTTCCCCTCATAGCAATCGCTTCATGGAGGATTTACCCAAACGCATTTCTGAAGGAAAAGGATGGTACCATAAGTGTTTGGAAAACACCTTAAAATATGATTTTGCTTTGGGAGTAAAATGTTGATATGAACTCCGTTCATGTAGGGGATCACCCTTGCATGCCGGTCTCAAAGAAGAGGATTGAGTTAAGCTTTCAATAACCAACGTAAAACTTTGTTAGACTTATTTATTATGAATTCTTCAAATTATGATAAGGCTGCGTGAAAACAAAGAATTATGGGAAAAGGCTTGGTTGTTGGAGTTGTCGTAGTAAAATGTTGATATGACACAAAATAGAGCAGAAGAATTGTCCATGAGTCAATATGTCCAAGCCCCCTTAATTAGTGTGATAAGGCTTGGTTTGCTTTCACATTTGCATCTTTGTATGTAATTCGCTCACTCTGGCGAGATGTATCATTACTAAAACCGACTCGTTGGAAATGAAATAATCAGATTCGAAGACAGATAAGGTGGTAGATAATAAATATATCAAACTCATGCATCAGCAGCTTGGTCTAGTGGTAAGCTCTTACCTTTAGATCAGTGATTCGAAAAATTGAGGCACTGTGCATTTTACAGATATCTGCGTAACCCCATTTGAAGGAAAAATAAGTGATCGCATTAAGTACCCATCGAATACTTGATGTCCATGTGAGACATACATAGGTAAATACATGCATGCTTACATACATACACACACACACACACACACACACACACACACATATATATATATTTATTTATTATGGTATTTTATGGTGATGTTGAAACTACAGCTCCACACAAACTCAAAGAGACAGCCCAAAGTTTTAGCTGATTCATAATGCATCAAGCATTCAATTTAAACAGAGGTTCATGTGAAGACTTGTACCTTTACCTGTAACATTAACGATCCAAGCCTGCAGGAGTTGTCCATGTCTTTGTACTCCCGTCGGTTCCTCTCATAAATGAGAAGAATTTATGCGGTATCATCAATGAGTTCAAGACTCATACTGATGGCTAAACGAAGGTAGTGCTGCATGCTCAACTGTCTTAGTAGCTCATTTCTCGAGTTTGCTGTTGGGTTTCGAATCATTAGTTGGCCTGGTTTTTCTTACAAATTGTAGACACCGAAAATCGAGGGGACATGATAAGCTGTCAATGAACTTAAAAGAGGACGTAGATCAAAGCAGCTTCGGGTATGAGGTAACGATAGTGACAATTGACAAAGTATCGGAGACACACAACTAACATTATCGGCATCACTTCTGACAAAAACATAAATTAAAAAAAAATTAAAAAAGAAGAAGAAGAAGAAAATGTATCCTTCAATGGGGCCTTGTCAAATATAAGCTTACCACATATAGCACAGATCATGGCATTGGTTCTTTTTGATGAAGACTGACCTTCCAGGCATGCATGCGTGCATAAACACAACTAGCATGATAATAGGACCCTAGCTAGTAAACAAAGCGATAGAAGTATGGCGTGCCACATTTTTGCATATCTCCTGCGGGCTTTAGTTGGCTTGAGGGTTCGTTGAACTTGAGTGTCTGAATCCCCCACACTTGCTCGGCCCTCTTAGCCACGCGAGCTATTATTGCAACGATACCTTCCATTGGTTACTTGATCATTTTTCATGTCCATTGGTGTACTTAATTAGGAACAATCCTTGCTTTTGTTGCCTCGGCTCCTCATAACATGCAGGTAGCCTTCATTTCTCACCATCCACGTTAATGTCATATTATATATATACATAAGAAAACTGACATATACCCAATGTCACCCATTGTTTTTGGATGAAATGAGTATAATTTCAAATTTTTTGAAGAGCTTTTGAAAAGTACGAAGAGTGTTTTTATTATATTCATGTTATCCAAAAACAATGAGCAGGCATGGATTGAATCACTCTATATATGTATGTATGTATCTATACTCTTTTCCACTACTAATGTTGCTCATTCATGCACGACTTTTGTTTTTTGAGGTCAAAAGTATAATTTTAAAGCTTACAAAGATATTTGAAAGATGAGTAACCTTATTAGAGTGAACAATTCTCTTCATATATATATATATATGGCCGGCTTTCTTCACTACTAAATATGGACATAACCCTACCACCGATCTTGGAACCTTTAACTTGATCTTTTGAGGTCAAGCCTGAGCAAGGAGAGCTTTATCCTATGTGAAATACAGTAACCAAAAAAAAAAAAAGAATTATCATATTCTGTATTTGTATGATGAGAAAATATGATTCATTCAAAGTTCAAGAATATTCTGGTTCTATGAGGAACAAATTGGTCATTGGAAACGGTATATATCAACTCATGATATTTGTTTCAAAATGGCATGAATGCCTTTTGCAAGCGCACACATCTGGAGCATTTGAGTATGGAACGTCAGGAGTTGATATACGAGCGCACATCTTATAGAGGGTTTGCCTAAATGAAGGTTGCCTGTCGAAAGAAAGCAAATTAATTTCACTGGAAGTGTCGATATTAACTTGATGTATTAAGAAGTTCCACATGCTGCAGAGTGATTCGGGGGTCGGTTCCAAGATGGTAAGTTAGGAGTTCAATACCCATATGTATATCCCATAGGAGTTTTTCCTAATCTTGGCCTCTTCTAGGAAGGATTTCATCCAGCCCTTCGGCTACGTTTCGAATATGACTTCGCCCCAGTTGAAGACACTGCCCTGGTATGCATGACCAAGACCACCAAAACCTTTCGGTGGCACCAGAAGGAACAGGAGCCATGGGTGATCACTGACCGATGCTCCCTCCAATGTAAACAAACAAAAGTAGATCTGCAAGCTTTGTTTATTACCCACAAAATCTTAAGAGGAGAATGCGGATCACATACGTAACTTTGTTAATCTTCATCGAGATTGATGATTGGTATAATTAATGGATGGACACAGCCTGACTAGTTTGGAATGCTCGGATCTTGTGTGACCGCCGTACTACGATCTTGCTGCAGTAATTTATAAAGAGAGATAGATACAGAACCTCTCAGCAAGCTCAGGTTCGTGTCGAGACTCAGGGTTCCAATAGTGACATCTCCCCTGAAAAAAAAAGAAAAGGTAACAGTATCTCCCTTCCTCCATGGATCTATCTGTTTGTCTATGTGCCTAAGTTCCCATGTCTCTATAACAATGTAAATAGAAGAGTTAGAACTAGTGCTAAAGCGGTGGGGAGAAGGGAAAGTAGAACTGTCAGTTACAATAGTAAGAAAATGAAGACATGGTCCTTCCTCTGTCACACTGGAGAAGTGCAGTTGCCGGTGCAGACGTTGGTGAGAATGCAGGTGTGGAACAACAATTTTCAAAAATCATGAGAATACAAGGAAGAGGACAGATCAATAATGGTGCAGAGACAACACAAAAAAATTGGAAAACATGAGAATACAGAGAAAAGGATAGATCAATAATGATAAAGAGACGGCTATATAAATATGCGGTTATACATATGTATCCGTACATGCATAAATACATATATGTATAGTGTATACATATACATACATACATATCTTTATAATAAGATTTCATAAAACTATTGGCAACTAGACAACATCAACATGTGAAATAATCCGCATTACCCTTTTTACAATTTACCTCACTAATAGTGCAATAATCAATCAATATTCATCAAATGACTTTGATAACCATGGAAAACTTTTGCTCAGTCAGACAAGGGAGAAGAGTGTTGAGTGTTGGGAGTGCTCAACACCCAGATAGAAGTGTCTTTCGACATAGAGTCCTTCAATATAAAACTGAAGCTGCATCTTAAAAAAGCATGCCTCTACCCAATTTGGGAGGAATCTGGATGACCTCAATGCGTCAAGTGACAGTAAAGAGCACATGACAGGCATACCAAATAAAGAGTCCAAGAGGCACAAAGTTCCCAAGGTAAGAAAGTATAGCAGAATCACATCTCAGATAATAAGGATTTAAGGACAGATCCTTGAAGAGGAAGAAGAGTCTGGCATGAATAGTTAGAACAGAAGAATATGTGCATTGTCCAAATCAAGGAAAACTCTTGTATTACATGAAAACGATAGTAACTTTTTAGAATCATCAAATAGATAAATGAATCAATAAGACAATGAAACAAAAGATAAATGTGGATGTCCTAAGTAGTTTATTTACATGAACTGAAGCAATAGATAATGAAGAACTTAGAGTCTGTTCTCCAGAAACTGAAGGGATGCATGTTAGTAGACTATCAATCCAGCTTTTATCATAACAAACAGCTGACTGAATCATGAGGCACGCCAACATTGTGGTAAAGGAGATTCCAAGAGAAGGCATAGATAATTTGCAGAATTTCTTGTCAATGAACAGTTGAAAGACTCAGAAAGATCCTGCAAAATTGCAGGTATTAGATAGCACATAACAGCTAAATGATATCGTTGAATACCTCACAGATGGAGTGACCTTTCCAAAAAAAGAACCCTTCCGGTGAGAAGTGGGGGTGATGAAGAGATCTCTTCTCTTTTTGAAAACTTTTACTTGTCACCGTACAACTTACATGAGACGGATCACCTTTCCTCTAACACAATTTTATCTAATGGGCATGGATAATATGAATGAAGCCCTACTTTAACAGATTCCAAATTAATTCTAATGTGGTAGTGCCATTGTTAGTAGTAGCCCTGATTGATTGATGTAAGAATAAAAGAGATAAGAAGAAGGCCTAAGTATGTAATACCGAACAACTATAAAAAGGAAACAGATATTTCCCAGCAAACAAACATGAACCAACATAGTAACAATAGAATATCATTTAACTTATTACATAAGACGGCAATATTTGTCTGCATAAACCTTGATGTGTCATAACGGTTACAAAGTCAGCCTACAACTTAGGATCATAAAGATTATTGCTTAGCTTTCGATACAAAACGGGCATCAATCATCATGAAAGTGTCTGTGTTTGTTGGTGTCTGAGTGTGTGTGTGTGTGTGAGAGAGAGAGAGAGAGAGAGAGAGAAGAGAGATCACACAGTCGGCTTCCGCTCAAAGGTGTGACCCGGGTCTTCATCATCAGCAGGGTAGACGTTGAGGGCGGTGACCATCGAAGAAGGAGGCCCTCTCCGGCACCTCATCTGCATCTCTTCCACCGATTTTGGTTCGCCGGAGAAGAGTGCTTCAACAGAACCGTCTCTCCTGTTTCGCACCCATCCCTTCAGACCCAAGTCTCTTGCGTTCTCAACCGTCCAATCCCTGTACCATACTCCCTGAACTCTCCCCTTAATAGAAACCTTCACCTATAACATCAACACCACCAACAACAACGAAAATACCAATTATTACGCAAACACACGCACACGTACATAGAATATCATGAACACCAAAAGAACCATTATAGACCATCAGACGAAAATTCAAGAGGCAGAGAGGAACCTAATATTGACACCTATGCCAAACCATTTATATTAGACACGCGCACACACGCACCTATATCATGAACACCACAAAACCGTTCTAGACCATTAGACGAATAACAGAGGCCGAGACAGATACCTATATCAACACCTGTGCAAAATCAATTTTATTTCACAAACAATCCACTGTAGACCATCAGATGAAAAATCGAAGCGGAGAGAAACCAAAATCAATACCTATGCGAAACCACTGAAAACCACCATTAGAGGAAACAATCTAGAGAGAGAGGAAGAAAGGGGAACTCACGGTTTTGATGGACATGGCGGATTCTGATGATAATACCGATGCTGGTCGAGAGGAAGCAACGACGGATGAATTCATGGATGGTGGTCGTGGACTCGAAGGCACCTTTCCAAGGGTTTTGCCGATTGTGGTAATACCGTGGGGATGGCTTTTCATTAGCCCCGAAGCCGTCCGTCGCACGATTCTTTCGATCAACGATAAAGAAGGGCCCTTCGGGGCGGGGTGAGAGAGGGAGAGATTTTCGTGTTCGTGTCAAATGGAAACTAGTCAATTGACACGACCCAATTTTTTTCCCATTTTGGGTGGGTACAATCTTGAACCTTTGAGGTCGTGTTGTCAGGTACTTCCTGTTTGAGGTAAAACAGGTGAACTGAATGGATATTTTGCTCCATATATTGGTTCGACCTTGTTTGACAGGGTGGGGCCATTGTCCCCTTCGAAAATTCTGAAATTTTTAATTGCATATTAAAATTTTCAAAAGAATTGAAATTTTTTAAAGCCTGTTCTACCCATTCATGAAGTCCGGTCCACCCGAAACTAAGTTTTTGGATCCGTCACTGATGTGAATTCAGGTCAAACTCGATCCATTTACACTACCAATTCTACAGATGCAGCAGGCTATCTAGTATAAAACAAGCTCATCTGTGTTCAGAATACGGGTGACATGCAGCTTTAGAAATGAAATTTTGTTTCAACTTTTAATCAATTTTGGTTGCAAGAGAGCTATTGAACCGACCCAAAGAACCAACCCAAGCACCAAATTAATTTCACAAAATCAGGTAATGGTGGAAGTTGCAATCTGCGATCGGCGAACAGAATGTAAAGTGAACTTTGTGTGTCAGTGTGTTTGTTGTGTTAGCTCAGGTTGACCCGAACTCAAATCGACTTGTTTTATCAACCCGATTGTGTTTGTGTTTGCTTTTAGGTACACGGGAAGGACAGCTTGAAACTACTAATTCTAATTTACTTGAAACTTAGAACCGAAACGGAACCGCTTAAGGATTGGCTCCAGTTTCGAAACTGCTGAGGTTCAATTTTTTTTTTCTTGAAACACAAGGACTAGTGCCTTCAGGGAATCAAACTTTCCAGCAACTAGAATGGTGAAGTGTTCTACCGTTAAGCCAATAAGTGAGGCATATATCACAAATGTATTTAAAGATTTTGTTCTTGAAATATATGGGTGTGCTCACTGGGAGTCGAACTCTCGATCAGCTGCAATGATAGAAAGCTTATTATAGTTTGGAACCGCTGGTTCTGGTTTGAGTTATGGGTCAATTTCCGAAAACCATAACTGAATTGGAGGATTCTCGGTTTCAGTTTCGATGACTGTTTGACTGATTTCAGTTACTATTGGTTTTACAAATGGTTCGGTTTTGGTTCGAACCAACAGACTGATTCAAAATCGATCATTCTAATAGAGCAGTCGTTTAACAAATCAGACCCAAACCACTAACTTAAATCCGAAAAGTCAGGTCAGTCTAGGGGGTGGCAGTGTCAGATCGCAACCTGTGTAACTGTTTAGGAATGCTGGACCCGAACCCAATACAAACCCAACCTAAATGTGTGCGTGTGCATGTTTGGATTGACATGCTCTTTATCCGAACTCAATGTGACTCTACCGTCAACCCGATTTTCCACCCTTAGATGAGAATGACAGACGTAACTGCTATCCTTTTTTTATTGGGTCAGGGTGGGTCTACTGGATCCGTTTTCACTTCATACCACCAACCAACCAACATTGTAGCGGAAGTCAGAGGTGATCTGTGGGTTGGTGCGGATCGCCTCAAAAGTCCAAGTCCGAAAATGATTGAAAAATACAAACAGTGAGCTTTGAAGGTTGGTGGTGTCCGACTCTTACGTCAAGTTCGGGTCCGATTTGATTGACAATGTGAACCATTGACTTGACTTAGCTGAGTGGGGGTCATATCAATTTTAAAGAAACAAAAAAATAGAAAATTTAATTAAAAATATGTTGGAAAAAGACTAGTTTTATCAAACTCACAAAGTTAGATGTATATATTTATATGATACAAGATGTAGCACATTGTGTGTGAGAAGGCTTGTTTTGGGTGACACATAATGACTTAAAAGCCATGTAGCCAACTCTGCTTAGTGTGAGATAAAGTTTGGTTTTGGTGGTATCGAACTCATGACCTCTTGCAACTCAAGTCTCATCCCATGTGAGCCAATGAGTTGGGCTTGACCTGAATATGATCCATGTCAATGGGGGAAGAGGACTAAAACATGTTACTAACATAGCTGTTAAGAACGTTGAGGTTGTGGGGAGATCAAGAAGATGCAGGGTTGTTTGTCCGCTTGGCTCATTAAACACGAGCTAGTTCATACATCTTTGGGTTTTGATTACCAAACCCCTTCGGGTCAAGGTTTGATGGAGAACTGATTCACTTGTTATCTAGGTCAAATTCTAGTGTTATTTGGAGTCGGTTATTATTCATAAAAATTTAAACTAAACATGTTAAGCAGTCAAACTGGACCCAAATTTAAATAATTGTTATTGCTTCCAAGAACTGTTGTGGTTGGTGGATGACAACGAGTTTGAGCAATCTTCAAGTCTAATAGGCTCGTACATATACCAAACATATTATGGCACTAATCTCTACCTGACCCAACCTATGTAGTTGTTGTTTTTTTTAATAGAAAACTAAGTAGGTAACACAATAATTGCAATATTTTTTTAGATTTACTAAAACACACACTCTCTAATGTCAACGGTTTTAATGTGGGAGAATGTGACCCGTCAACTTAACTATGATTGTATATTTGGATCCTTTTACTAGCAACCCAACAACTTCTATTTTAAGCCTTCTTTACGAAGACAACTCCTTACTTATAACATTTTGATAAGTTTTTCTTAAACCAAATTATAGTCCGTAAAGAGACATAACTTTTATTGTATTATTGATAAAGTGATAATTTATTCTACTTAAAAACTCATTCGAACTTTGTGAACTTAACGTTCTTCCTTTCGCACTAAATATAGTGAAAATATAGTGGAAACTGGGCTATGCCCATAACATGCTAAACCTTTTGGTCAAGAACATTTTAAAAGAGGAAAAAAAAGATGAGATCTAGAGATCTTTTGGGTGGGGTAAATGACTCCTTGAACGTTTGTGAGGCGAGCTATTTATTATAGCTCATGGATCCCACCATGGGCGACTTTAAGTTAGATTCTCAAATTAGCTTATTATATATATATTCACTATTCAGAAAAATGAAAGAAGAAATGTTTAAAAAACTATTAAACAAGGATTTCTTTTTGAAGATAACTACTGATATGCGAATGTTAGATCATACATTATGACATTAAAGAATTCATGTAGCCTACCTTAGGCTAGTATGCGTTCAGTTCGAAAGGCAAAGAGGCAAATCTGCACCTAATCCTCGTCGTACAAGTTCTTTAAGAAAAAGTTTTGTTTGTTAAAAGAAAGGGAAGCTGGGTTCAGACAGAGTCACAGACCCTTACTAGTTGCACTGTTAGGTATTGAACTCCTGACCTTTTGTTAGAGTGCGAAAACCCCTACCCAGTCTACCCAGTGAGCTATGCCCCTTTGGGGTAACTTCAAACGAGAAACTAACGTCGGGTCCGTCTCCGCTCCCCGAATCATCTAACTAACTGCCGCCGCGCGTTGGGTCGTCGTAGAATGACCCCATCGGATCCGCCCCGAGTCCCCGCCATCACCACCAACCCCTGTGTGAGTCTGCGCGCGCGCGCCTGCGTGTGTGGTGTCTGAAGAGTTGACGAAGTATCCGCGTTCCGATTCTTCAAGTTTCATTACAAGTAGCGAGGGGAAGGAAACAGAAGAAGGAGCCTCCTTCCCTCTCTCTCTCTCACTCTTCCTCTGGTATTCGTTGTTGGCGAAGAGGAAGAAACGTTCTCCTTCTCTTTCTCTCTCCGATTTCTGATTTTTTGTGGTAGTGAAAGAAAGAGGAGTGAGTGGGAGATGGTGAACGACGAACGAAGGGCTGTGAGGGTGTTGAATGCAATGGAGGAGTTGATCAGGAAGGCCGGAGGGTGCGCGGTCATCGACGGTGGGTTCGCCACCAGGCTCGAGCACCACGGAGCCAACATCAACGACCCTCTCTGGAGCGCAACCTGCCTCATCACCGACCCCTGTCTCATCAAACAAGTTCTCTCTCTCTCTCTCTCTCTCTCTCTCTCTCTCTCTCTCTCTCTCTATACATACATACATATATATATATATATATATACATATACATATATATACATACATACATATATATACATACATACATATATACATATACATATATACATATACATATATATATATACATATATATACATATACATATGTATATATATTATAAACTCTATCTATCTATCTCTCTCTCTCTTATTTCTTTTCTGTGGTATTTGATCGAAAGGTACACTGGGAGTATCTGGAGGCAGGTGCCGAGGTGCTCGTTACTTCGTCTTATCAAGTAATCGTGACTATCATCTTTTGTTTTGATGACATTTTCGTTTTTTTTTTGTGAATGAGTTGGTTGATCTGATGGGTTTGGTGCAGGCTACGATTCCTGGTTTTGTGAGCAGAGGGCTGTCCGTTGAGGAATCCGAGTCATTGCTTCGGAAGAGCGTCACTGTAGCCCAGGATGCGCGGGATTCGTTCTGGAGTCTGGTGCAAAAGATTAATTGTCGTGCCTATAATCGTGCCCTCATCGCAGCATCGATCGGAAGCTACGGGGCGTACCTTGCTGATGGATCTGAGTACAGGTGATTATCTTTTTGTGCTGTGATTGGATTCGATGCGTTTCATTTTCTTGATCTCTCCAGCAATCTCTTCCTGATTCGATTTGCAATTCGCAAACTTTTATTTTCGGGCACAGACTGATCATGATTAGCGGGAACTGTTCTTTTGCTGTATATCTTTCTCCCCGTTTCAATCTTTTACCTCTTTTCTTGAATGTACCTTTTACTCTTGATTCTATGCAGATCCGCCAAATGGTTGGCATATGAAAATCTTACTAACATCGTTAAGTGTTCCTTTAACGGATTGCTGATCCTTGTGTTTGTCAGTGGGCATTGGGTTTTGAAAATTAGTGGCTGCTTATGATGGGTCATTTGCTGCATAATACGAAACAATGAGAAGCTTAAACATCATAACATTTTCCATAATGAATTGTGTTTGAAATGTGGTCCGGCAGTGGGCATTATGATCCCGATGTGACACTGGAAAAGCTCAAGGATTTTCATAGGCGGCGCTTGCAAATACTTGTGGAGTCAGGGCCAGATCTGCTCGCATTTGAGACAATCCCTAACAAACTTGAAGCTCAGGTTAGCCTCTCTTTCCACTTTCTTCAGATATGAGAGCTGTTTTTGAGGTGTAGGAATACGTACCCTTTCTAAGAAATAAAAGAGAAGTTATTTTTGACGGTTTTAGAGTGCAAGTGTAAAACCTAAGCACATGGTTCCTGATCATTTGGGTTGACTCCTGCTGTCTGCACGAGGAATACTTCTAACTCATAATTTATCTTATCAAAAAGTAAATGTACATGCTAATATCCACCACATGCACAATCTGTGGGCATCTATTGCCTGCCAGAATATAAACCATGTGATCTGTCTTACGTGACATTTGGAAACATATCGTAGGGTGTCTCATCCCTGCATAATAATGAAGTATAAGATCTTGTAGTTACGTTTTGCGATAGAAGAACCAGTAAGAGTAAGCTCCTCATTGCAACCATTGTGATGTAGCTTCTGAATTCGAACAGGGAATGTAAGGATGTTTTTTCAACAAGTTAAGGTTGTTTACTAAGCATTCAAAAGAAAAGAATTTATACTTGGCCCTTTTCTTAAAATTGTTGACATGGAAATTGTTTACTAAGCATTTAAAAGGAAATATTATTTAGCCACAAAAGGATTAACAAAACATGTTACATGTATGTCTTATTTATAGAGTACATAAGGAAGAGAAGAGAAGAGGAGAGAAGAAGAAAGAAGAGTGAGGAGAGTGGGCTGAGAGGGGCAGGAAAGGGGGCAGTTAGCCCCCTGCCAGTCCCCAACGGCTACTTGAGGTAGCCGTTGGGGCTCTGCTGGCCCACCTGTACCAGGGCCGAATGGCCCTAGTCCTGGGGCGTGGGCCAGCAGAGCCCAACACCCTTTTAACACTCCTTACTCCTCTCTTCTCTCACTTGTTGTAAATATTGCTCTATAAATAGAGCCTCACTCCATCAATAAATGTTTCTTTGCTTTGTCTTGTAATATGTCTTATCCTGTGCAGCTTGTGTCTTCATAATCTTGTTGTGTTGATTGATTGCATGAAGATGTAATTCTTATTGTTTAGGAGATGATAGTCTTTTAACTTGTCATGATTCATATCGGTAGTTGATTTTCCTTTTCAGGCTTGCGTTGAGCTGCTTCATGAAGAAAATGTTTCTATTCCATCTTGGATTTGTTTTAGCTCCATTGATGGGGAGCATACTGCTTCTGGAGAGAGTTTCGAGGATTGCCTTGATATATTAAATAGGAGTCCGAAGGTGAATGCTGTTGGCATCAATTGCACACCGCCACATCTCATAGAGAACCTCATAGGCACCTTCAGGAAGGTATTTTGTTTCTGGAGTTCTTATTTCTTTCAGCAACTATCTCGTTGATTTTTTCTCCTCCATCTTACTATTTTCAGTGTGTTTCTGTGAATGACATGACCTTATGTGACGAGGAATGCAAAGCTGATATTTGTGTTCTTGTGTTTAGTTGACAGAAAAGGCAATAGTCGTTTATCCAAACAGTGGTGAGGTCTGGGATGGTTGTGCCAAGAGATGGCTGGTAAGTCCAAATACCCTGCATCAGCATTTGTACTCTTGTGTCTATCTGTAACTAAAATATGTTGATCTATTACTTGATACTGTACCCAATAGTTGACTTCTCTAATGATTCGGTGCCTAGCATAACTTAGAAGTGTATGAATTAAGAGGATTGGAAACCAATGGAAATGATAAAAGGAAAATAAGTAAAATCATCTCTAGACAGAAAGTGAAAAAACTGTCAGGCTTCATCTTCAGATCATGGGAATAGGATACTACATAGTTAGCATCGGCATTGGCTGCATAAAGGTCTAGTGTCTGATCATAGTTGGCATTAGTTGATCAAGATTTGTGGGCACTTCATCAACAATGAACGCTCATTATTATCCACTTTCCAGATAATATATGCATAAAAGCTACCAGCCTGATGGAAATCATCCTTGGACCATCTATGGGATGATGGGTGGTACCGGAGTTATGACACTAACAGTGGCTGGAGTAATGATGGAATAGGATAACACAGATATAGGAAAGAACTGTTTATTATCAACAAGCATGGCCGCATGGGGGTGGACCTGCCCGTGAACTTTAAGCTGGTTTTTGGTATCGATTAGAATTTTGTGTCCTGCCTGATAAATGGTAGTGCACAAATAAAAGTAAGAATGGGAGTGCACAACCAGCTAGGATCTCCTTGTGTGAGTGATATTCAATACACAGATTAAGAATTAAAACTTGATAAGTTGTTGCGCTGAGTGACCTTGTAGGTGGTATATGATGTTAACGTGGATGTAGGATATACTATGCAGGATAACATTTTGGAACCAAGCCAGCCATTTTCCGATGTGGATCTGAATGCTGATGTCAAAATGGAAGTTTGAAACGGCAAATGATAAAAGAACTATACATGACAACTTGGTTCATTTTAAGTTAAGCATTTTGAAATAGAATATCAGCAGGGAAATAGTTATCTATATTTCAACAATTTTCTGTTATTTGAACTATTTAGTTCTTAGCTCACATGCCCATGCCTAGAAAAGAAAAATGCCGCATCTGTAGACTTCCATTGGCTACCAATAATTTATATATATACTCTCAATTAATTAGTCCCATTCTACAACATTTTATAACTGATTCGGTGAAGACCAATTTTGGTTGAATTGATGGTCTCTGCCAGTTTAAGCTTTGTTAGTATAACCAAATTAGCTGCATGCTTTGAGTCTCAAATGATACAGTTCAGATTTCACACTATTTCGATGCACTTTTATGAGGAATTCTCTGATGGTCTCCCTGTTAATTAACTTGCAGCCATCCAAGTGCTTTGATGATGCACAATTCAAGCTGTCTGTGAAAAGGTGGCAAGAAGCAGGAGCTAGTCTTATTGGTGGATGTTGTAGAACCACCCCTTCTACTATTCGAGCCATTTCGAAAGGTCTCAAGGGAGAGAGTCAAACTACTAGATAGATGCACAGAAGTCGTTTCCCTTGAAATTTTTGAAGAAAAGTATGGTTTGTTCCAAACCTCTATCTAGGCTCTTCAAGGAAGATGCACCTTTCTTATTTATAGCAGCTGAGAGCTTATAACAGCATGAGATCAGATGAGGAAGCTTTCTGGTTTCTATTATTTTGACAATGCCAAATAATTTTGAAATTTTAGCTTAAACCGATTTACCTACCTGTCATACTGTCTTCATCATTGAGAACAGCAATCCAAAGAAAAGATTTGCTTCTTGTAGTGCCATCACTTATATAAATGAATAAATCTTTTCTCTTCTTATTGCATTCTAAATACTCATTCTTGGGTTTTACTCTGACAGCATGTATCGGATTTCAGGTTGGTGCTTAAAACCAACTTCGATATAGTTGCCATTGTTTTGATCCTACGGCAAACTTGACTACTGAATGAGCTGATCTAAGTACTGTAAACACAAAATCCAAAATTGATATGCATAAAGTATGATCATAGAGTACTTAAGTTGACAACTGTTCATCATAAATATGAGGACTATATGTATGTCTCGACATGCTTATGTTCTAATTCCAGGTCCTATTTTTCAGATATGGTGTGACCAGAAGAAATAAAGTATTACGCTGGTAAATAAAAAGTTGTTCAAACTTAAACTCGCACAAATTCGACACCATTGTCGTTCCACGTATGAAAGCACTGCCTTTCTACTTCATTGGGAGCCCTCACCGAACTAACAGACATCAGTGACCTATTTCTTTCCTGTCAATGTCAGTTCACAACTGGTTTCTAAATCCAATTTCTTTTCAAAAAGATTCAGAATTGGCTGAATAGCGTTGCTGGGATCAGCAGATTTTAGAAACATAAGAAAGAGTAAAAGAACAAAAAACGCATTCAGGTATTGTTGTTCGTTGTCCTGACAGTTTGAATGAAATCCGGCACTTCAGGCATATTTTGATTCCAATCACATTGCTTGATGCTCATGAATCACAGCTTCAAAGGCAGAGTGAATACTCATCCATGTCTGTGTGAGTTTAAAACACTCAATCCGTTCATTCTTTGTTATATTTGTTGTAAATGATGGTTAGTGAAACGCATGTACTAAGTCACCTAATTGCAATGTATAAGCAGTTTCATGGAACCTATCAAATTCTTGATTCCCGCTGAAATCACTTGATCTGCAACTAATTGCTATGGTTTGATCATCATTAAGGGCATTTTTCAGTCGATGAAAGTACCCCTCTATCAGTTATAAAGGGAAGTGTGCCCTACAGTTCAGCGGTTATCTTTTCCATCTATATTGTGTATTTCTGTCTATTTCCAGGCACAGATTGTGCTTGACATCTCCAGCTAAATAAATTGCATTCACGAAGCAAGTAAATGACTGCAGCAAGAGGAATACTACGGAAAGAGATAAAGAAGGTTATGGTGCTTTTCGATAAATTCTGAATTCACAAGAATTCTTCTCTTTAAGATGGCCTTGATAGAGCTCCAGTTTAGACCATGACAAGGATCTGATAGAGTGAATTTTGGCAAGGGTCAGGTCAGCCAGATCCAGAAACTTGTTTTGGGTGGGGCGTGCTCCAAAAGTTTTCATTTTTTTTTTGAAAATTCAATAAAAAATGCAAATTTTTAAGAATTTCGGATTGGCCGCTGCCCCATCCTGCCACAATGTGGATCTGCCGCTGGGGTCAGCCAACGAGTTCTCAGTGAGGGAATTCCAGTAACCTCCATATGGGACTCCGGCGAGGATTTGGTAGATAGTGGTGAGGCTCTAAAGAAATTTCGATGATGCAAGGATCTAAAGACAAATTCTTCAAAATCCTCATATTTTTTGAGGGATTTTTTTTTGAGTTACAAGAGGAGGACGAAGCTAACAAACACCCAACACATACACCCTCTGCGAGTCTAACTCCCCTCTAACAGCAATGGCGTAGAGCACCCTGCTGCAAGGGAATTTAAATATTTGGATTTTGAGGGATTGAGAATTCTCTTCTATCAAGGATTGAGAATTCATTTTCTCTTGAATTCACCCTAACGTAAATGTACCCCTATAAAGAAAACAGAAAAACTGATCGTGAATGGAAACGGGCACGAAAACATCCAGTTTCTTTTATGAGAAAGAATACCATATTCTCCCTGTTAAAATAACAGCGGTGGTGACTAAACGGGTGCCCTATTTGATGCTCATTTTGATGCTCAACTCTTACATATTGAGAAAAGAAATTCTAGAAGATAATACAATTCACTTGTGAGTGCCCTACCTTGTCTCCATAGACATCGACAGTGTGTGTGTGTGTGTGTGAGAGAGAGAGAGAGAGAGAAAGAGAGAGAGAGAGAGAGACTGGGAGATTCTTACTGGTAAATCTGATTATTCTTTGGCACATGTTTGAATTTGAAGGTGGATCATTAGAGCCTATAAAAGAATTATTAACTTAATATGGTGCACTTACTCTACATTTTAATTTGAGTTATCCATCATGACAAAGATCTTAATGAGATCATGGTCGGGGATCCGATGATTGCTTTATCATATTGGAGATTGGAGGGTGCTCAAAATCTCTAAGAATATAAACTAATAGTGGGCTATCTCTTCCCTTTGTGCATTGTGGGGAAATAGGAAAAGGAGATCACAATGGAGTCCATGTTGGTTTCCAGCTTTCGGTGCCTCCCCAAATTTGTTTCTCTTGGATCTTCAAAGATTGGTTCACAAACAAGTCATGAATCTTGCATTATGAATTCATTCTGCAGAAGTCGCGCACGTCTCTTTGTAATTAAAACATGAAGCTGCAGAGTGCACACGTACATGCGTGTGCACAAGGATAAATGCACCTACCTAAAGCACATATATATGTTTCCAACACACGCTTTGATTTAATGTCAACTAAGATTAGCACTAAACCCCAAGAACATAGTTTAGTGGCAAGGGACATCCATTGTAATTTGGGGTCACTAATAGAAAAATGGGAACGGGGGCCCTTATACAGTGCTTATCATGGGTATTTCATTTATTGCGGATTACCATACCGGATAGTATACTGCTACTTGGTTACTGGTTTTCAAAAATTTCCAATTTTCGATCCATATGGTTACATGTATAGATGCCCGTCTACTATGAGTATTTCAAACTAACTGTTGTTATAAATAATCTTCATATGAATCAACTTGATTTCGAAATCCAAAAGTGTTATATTTTGATGATGAAACTATATTTTATGAAATTCAGATTTGCTGTCATCTAATTTTCTGTTTGAGATGTTACATTTCTTGCACCCACACCGTACCCATATCTTATATTTTAAAAAGACCGTATCTTGTACCCGTACTGATAATGTCTTTGTATACTCGCAATATAGTATCCAACAAGACGAAAGTGAAAACTTGGTGGTAGAGTCACTTCTACAATATTGACTTTTGCGACCAATAACAAAACGATTTCAGTGGTTCAAGCCGCCGGAATATATTGGAATGCATTTCTGAGGGTCCAACTATGAAAATATAAAACAACTGTAAGAATCAATATATACATACTTTACCAACAGTCATACTATTATTTCCGACGGACCCATTATCACGAAGAGAACTCCCCACAATACAGTAAAAAAACCGTAGGGACTTTCCTTGGATTCCACTAGGGTTTATGCGGGTATTATCATCCTCTTACAAGCCAAATTCTAGTAAAACACATCAAGATCATAGCCCTAGGTTAGAAGCTTTATGCTCAGTGCGACTTCAATCGTATCCTCAAAAGGGTGTTCTGGGATGGTCTATCGTAGACATTAAAAAGAAAGTGCTATCACCTCATCTGTAACTTTCTTTTCCTTCATTTACAACGGGGAGGCTGAAACCAGGCATGCACGCCCCTGGAATCAAACTGGCATCCTTCGTCTAGTGGAGTCGAGAGATCTTCCAGTTGGACTAAGGCCCTGACTACTTTATTTTATTAACATGATTGGAACTTTATTAATAGATTTTAAGTTTTAGCCACTAAGAAATGATGAGCAATCACCTTGTTGTTCAGAATTCATGTATTCTATGGGAAGCATTCTCGTGATTGTGATATCTTACATGCAAACAATTTATTTACATCCAACCTAGAGTCCATGGATTTAGATATAATATAAGCACATTCATTTTATGTGCATATTATAAATTGGCATGACGAAATTTGTGAATATCTCTGTCGTAACTTTCATAAGAAAATGTTATTTGTGCATTGAACTCGAAATATGTGCATTAAATTCAATGGTATATAACATCGACTGAAAACTGCTGGTGGGGAGGTCAACTCTCCGAGGTTGCATGTGTTAGGCTTCGGCCTCCTTCGGTAACCAAGAAAAAACTGTACAACTCAGACATATAAACCTCCAAATGGGCATAAAGAATGTCTGAATTTTTGGCGCATTCTCTCTTTATACATGAGTTTTCCATGGATATCATTCTCGTGTCTGTCCTCGTGAATCCATTGAGCAAACACGGCCTTCATGAGTCAATGTCATTTAGATACTCCTTCCAGGGATATCAATATAAAAGACATTCAAAGGCACGCATAGCCAAACCAGCTTAAATAAAATATCAAACTGGAACTGTCTACAAAGTTAAACAACATTCTCAGTAAAATACTATATAAAAAAAACTGTAGAAGTGTTCTTTGTGAGCAGGCCAAACCTGTGGGCCGGGCGTACAGGCTAAATTTGTGTAATGACCAAAGGTAAAGGAAATACATCCAAGAGAAAACTTGATTGTTGGGGAAAATATTTTGGGCTTTGTGGTTATGTCTAAAGAAGAGCAACACAATATGGTGTACTTCAAGAAGAGCCACTACTCTCGATATTGTAAACAAAACAACGATATCATTTGCCTTAGCGCCAATCCTTTAGACTTAATTCAGCTTGACCAACTTAAGCATGTTAGACCTGCATCTAGATGGGCTCAATATTGTCCTTCTCTTGATTTATCGAAGAATCTGGCTCGAAATGCTAAGCATTTGGGATCTGATCATTGTTGGGAAGACCATGGATCAAGATTTTATCGAAGAATCCGGTTCAAAATCGCTTGCATCATGTTTGTTTGCTTCAATTCAGATGACATGAATGACTCATTTCGAAGCTAGATCATGATCTCCTAGCATCTTTTGCACTTGCAAGGAATATGTTTTTGCTAACCAAACTGAAAATGCATCAAATCGTCTCTACACTAGAAGAAATGGGCTGAGCTTAGACGCTTTTGTAAGATGACATGAATGACTCATTTAGAAGCAAGATCATGATCTCCTAGATCACCTAACAGGCGTCATTCGCACTTGTAATGTTTTCCCCTGCTATAGCCTATGCTGATCCTAAATATATGTAAATAGGTGAGAAATGAGATTGAGATTACACAATAAAGGGTAAAGCTTTTGGCCTATCACCTTTTGTTGGTAACTTAATTACAAGTTATTTGCACCCAGAGCATTAGCTCAATGGCGGAGCACTCTAGCATCGTTGCTGCTGGTGGGGAGTTTGACTGTGCATATGTGTGTGTGATAGGCTTCGGCCTCCTCTTGTAACCAAAAAAAAATACAAGTTCTTTGCATGTCCCGTAAAAGAATATGCCAAATTAAGATCAACAGCAGGACAAAGTATGTTGCAACCCTTTGGCTTTCCATATCCCAAGTTAAAAGAGACTAGTTGTTGCATCTTTTCAAATATTCGTCTCATAAACAAGAGCACTAACAAGCCAAGGCCAATACAAGATTGGATTTTAATAGTCATAACCTCATTCAAAAGTATGCAAATGCGGAAAACTTAATGCGCACCATCGCTATAGAGTCTTTCTAAGAAGTTGATGACAGCGAATCATGAAACAGCAATTATACTTTCTCCTTTTTTCTCAACTTGAAGTTTTTAAAACTAGGAACTATACCTTCACCTAGTGTTGAGCAGCCTTCCCCCTCTCTACATGTATATAGAGAGAGAAAGAGAGAATTAAGCGCGGTAATATATCCAAACAAATCTCCATCATCTATTTTAGATGATGGGTGATTAAAATTTGAATTTAAAAATAAAATATTTATATTTATATATTATAAGTATATTTATTTACATGCATACTTTTATTTTTTACATTTACATTTCAATCATCCATCAATACAAGGTTGAAAATTGTTTAGATATGTTAGCAACTAGCTACACTAGCATATATATATATATATATATATATATATATATATATATATATATATATATATATATATATATATAAGGTTCTATCTATCTATATAACCTCATATATGCTAACACTATTACATGCTAGCATATTGAAACAACCTTAACCGTCCATTATAAGACATAGATGATTAAGTTTTGAATTTAAAAGAAAAAGGTTATACTAATAAAAAGTACAAGTCTCTTTTTTCTTATTGAATTCATCGTCTATTTCTTAGAATGAATAATTGAGATTTATTTAAATATAATGGTACTAGCGTATACGAGCTTTTTGTTTACAATTTTGGTAAGGAAAGTATGACGCCAGGAGTGATATAATTATCACAGTGCCCTCTCATGAAATACTCAAAAGGAAAACCTAAGAACTACTTTTAAATACGCGCAATTAGAGAGATATTCCCGTTGAACAGCATGCAGCTGATTTGGAACATTAGGAATCGTCATGTGATTTTGAATTGTTGTCATTGGTCATTGCATCCATGTCTCCCACATGGCGAGGTTGAAATCCAACCTCAGAACCGCTGGATGGCAGCAGTGACATCAAAGGCTGCAATTGGACGCCTGCAGTTCGAAATCAGAAGCGCTGGATGATTTCCAAAATGATTTAAGTACTTTTCATCTCCACTTGCATTTCTTGGTCAACCCAACATAAGCAGAAGATTCTCTACAAAACGTGCAATCATACTTGAGTTTAATAGCATAGCAATTGTTATAAGAAATGTATGAAAACTGTTTCTTAAAAGAAAAGAAAATGAACTCGCCTTGGAAAGGGAAGCAAACCTTGCTTCAATTGGGTGATCGTTTTCTTGACATTAGAGAAATCATATAAAAGTATTCAATTGTTGTTCCTTGCGCCAAGGGAGATTAGTACACTCGAAGGGGTTCACTGCTAAGCGTAGTCAAATGTATGATTTCCACGGGCGCCTGAGTTCTCAATTCGAAAAAATAGCTGCCTGTTAATCCTGTGGCCACCAGGCATGTCCTTGTGCCACAAGAGAAGCCTTGGGCTAATGACTCTCCAATTGCAACCAATCACATGGTGGCGTGCAATGGCTAGGCTTCACATTTTGCAGCACAAGCAAACGAATGCAGCCGTTTATGTCATGTGAAGACTGACCCCTAAAACGCAAGCCATGGTCAGATATATAAGTTTTATGGGATATATATATATATAGAGAGAGAGAGAGAGAGAGAGAAAGGGGGGGAGGGGGAGTGGTAATTTCTCGTAACCTCATCTCAAATCTATAATCTCAACCGTTTGATCTTTGAGACGAACGGTTGAGGTGATAAAACAAAAGCTTATTAAATATAAAATAACAATACTTTTAATTCAATTCTTGACTATTAATTGCATAAATAAAACGATAAAAATGTTTGAGTAGATTTCAACACAAATAGGGTTTTAGCATTTACCACTACCTCTATATGTCCCAATTACTTTGTGCACAAAACGCCTGCATTACATGCAACAGACTAACAATGAAGACCGGCGAAAACCTCTCAGTTGGTTCACGTGAAGTTAGCATCCCATGTACTGTTAATTGTGTGCATGCTTTTCTCAGAAACTCATTCATCAGCTAGAAAGATGAACTTACTATAGAAAAGAATCATTCAGATAGCTATTTTGTAAATCATATAATTTAGACATAATACAAGTTTACTTCAGATCAACTGATGCCTTAGAATTGCAATTTAAGGCTTCAGCTAAATCAAAATCAATTGAATGGATCTCCATACATGCACAGAAGAGCACGTTCACAACCCAAGAAAGCATTGGATTCACAATGAGGTTATTAGAAAATATTGTGGCGACAATAAAAGAGGATAACATCATAGAGAATAATACTCACGAGAAGTCCATGTGATTGACCCCACTTACTGTGAGATAAGGCTTACTTTTGATTTTCGTTTTTAGTCCTTTGGATTGTACTAAGATAATATGTTCATATTATCCACATGGTCATTAAGAAATGATTCACATGAAGGACAAAGTTTGTTTATTTCGATACTATTGGACAATTTGCTTATGTTGCACTAATAAAGCCTAAAGGACTGGAAAATTTGCGTAAGATTGGAATTAAGAGCTTTTAATTATTTCATGGTTATTTCGGGGTTTATTTCCAGTATTAACCTAGCTTGTTATACAATCTTAGTTACTAAGGTAGGATTTGAGAGTAGACTCTCGCATCTGTGTAGGTCTGCAGGTGCGCACTGAAATCAATATAAACTCCTAGAACAAAGTTTGGTAAGGCCCAACTCGAATTTGGCACAACTATAGTCCCATAAAGAAAGATAGAGCAGAGTAAAGATTCTTCGTTTAAGAGTATTGGTTGAAGGTTGAAGGCAAGTACAAGTGATCTCGAACTTCCTATTAGACGATCAGTTTTAAAAATGAGAGCAGTGAAACAAATGTGATTAAAGATGGCTATGCACGAGAACATTTTTCTGAATTATAATATATAGTTTAGTGAGTTAAAGGTTGCTAGTAGTGAGAGATGATGGCGTAGGTGATTGTGATAATTTTAAAGCAAGATGGTTATCATTACTTGTCTTTATAAGATTTAAATGCATAGCCACCCAGATCATACGTGCAATTGCATCCGTTCAACTCTTTTTTAAACACCATTCAATACAGGAAAGTCTATAAAGAATGTTCGTTAGTTTTCTTGAGCTAAATTTGGACGCACTTGAACCCCCTCGTGCAAATTTTATTCAGCAGAAAGGAACTTTTTTCTATAATAAAGCCTAAATGGTTCAATCATAAGAAGCAGGCAAAGATTTCTAGTTTAAAATATGTGCATCCTTTGGCTGCTTCTGCTTGTGACTGGCATTATTTATTAGTTGATTCAGTCGGCGTCATTGTTTTGTTAACCAAAACAATGGGATGAGAGAAGCAGAAAGGATGAGAAGAAGAGTGGCGATGGTTTTCTTTTTCTTTCCTTTTGGTTTATTACGGCTTATCCTCCCATCGTTTTCATTGTAATGCTTGGAAGCTGGTGCTTTATAACTAAACAGGCAAGGATAATCCTGTTTTGAAGAACCTTAAAATGTAAGGACACACACAGAGGGAGCAGCAAGAAGTCTGCCATATCATAGAATCATATTATCAATTGGATCCAGGAAAAAAAATTCTTTTACTTTTGACCTTTGTAATCAGGTCCGAATCAAAACTGATAGCTGGAGTGCTTAGAGATGGCTTGTTTTAAATAGGATATTTATTTAATTGGGAAGTTTTATTCAATTCAGATTTCTTATTTTTATAACTTCGACGTAGTATATATGATATATGCCAAGCCTTTTATTGAGTCAAAGAGTGAATATGGAATTTGGTTCTTTTCTGCTGGCATTTCCATTGGTTAATTCTATTTCCTTGACTATGAAATCGGATTCTAGAAACCTATATATATATATATATATATATATATATATATATATATATATATATATATATATATATATATATATATATATATATATATATTTCATTGGACGAGAGAGGGAGAGAGAGGGCAACAAATGAGGTACAACTTTTTCGGCCTTACCATTTTATATTTCATTCAACACCAATTCCCCACTAACTGCAAGATCTTTCTCTGTTGTATTCTAGAAAGCCTTACAAGATCCCTTCGCTGTTTCGTTCTAGAAAACCTCAGGAAAAAAACCTCCGGAAAGACAAAAAGTAAGATGCACAGAGGCCAGTTTCATGTTTGTTGCTCTCTCCTATACATGCATCTGCTTGCACTCACGAAACCTAAAACTGGTAAAAACAATTTTTTAAAAGAAAAAGAAATAGTCAAGGCTTAGAGGGGTTTCACGTTAATCTGCACCCCATATTTAGGCTTCAAAGTGAGCACATAAACAGGCGCATGCCTGTAATTTTCTGAGAGTGTGAAGCTGAAACTCGAGAGGAACATGGCCAAGACTAACTTAGCTTCCATTAGAGCAAAGGCTTGGCCTATGCAATTGCGAGGGCCGGCTGCAAAAGGCATGAAGTGAGGCAAGAACGATTTGCCAGCAAATCTTTCAGGATTGAACTCACTGGCGTCCTTTCCCCACAACTCCTCACTGTGATGTATAGCCAACACTGGTATCCAGATTGATAGACCTTTTGGGATGTTAAGATCACCAAGCTTTGTATCTTGGAACGCTTGTCTTGGCAAGAGTGCGGCCGGAGGATACAACCTCAAAGACTCGTTCAAAATCATGCCTAGCTGCATGCATGCACCACAAAGAACAATCAATGTCACACATACAATTGAGAGCAGCATAGCATGAAGCTTTTATCTCTAGTTAAGTTTTCTAATATACAGATTGGATTATATCTCAGGAAAAACTAAAAATAGTTGATATGTATATCATGCCTTTACATTAATGTTCCATTTATTTATGAAGAAAAGACATGCAGAGACTATGATCAAGTTATGAGAGTGTGATCAGGTGATACGCCCTAATGTAATAAGACATCGTAACCGTCCATTACTGTAATCACCACCATTCATTTCGGCAATATCCCAACCCAGGCACTCTGTAATGGACGGTGCGCACTGCCATAAGCGATTCTTAACACCAGCTAATGGTGACATAAGAGTTCCTGATATCCCCAAAGAAGAACTTGTCTATCCTATCTGATGCAGTGCCAGAAAGAGGTTAACGGAGGACATGCGCACTGCACACACACATACATATTCATGTATGTGTATGTATGTATGTATGTATGTATATGTGTATGGTCTTCTAAGATATTTACCAAGGAGAGCTTGGAGAGACGATCAGCAGATGGCGTTGATCCTTGACAGACTTGCCGTACTTCCTCTCTAGCCTTCTCCTGCCATGAGGGATTGCAAGCAAGCAGCATGATTGTCCAAGTAAGAAGCAGCGCAGTGGTCTCGTGGCCTGTGAAGAAGAAGGTCTTGCACTCATCTATCAGATGCTCTGTGGTGAAGTTGAAGTCTGATTTCTTATTCTCCACTTGCGCCAACAACAATCCTAGAAGATCATCGCCATATGAAGCGCTTCTTCCTATCTCGACGCCATCCTTTCGGCTCTGGACAATCTCCATCAGTAGCTTCTCTACCTCCATCTTGAGCCTTTTGACCTCTCTGTTATACTTGCTAGGCAAAAACCTGAATAAAAACAATGTAAAGATGCATAAACTTAGCTTTATGTATCTTCAGAGCCTTTTGCTCAATTGCATATATTGATAATTTAGAAGGATTTGGCCAAGATGGTGACGGAGGGGAAGAGCCTACCTGCTGCCAGGAAACCACAAATGCCGACTAGCTTTAGAAGAGTGAATCTGCATAGAGGTGAGGAGATCAAAAATCTTCTTTCCCTTCTCATAACTGCTTTCAAATTCCGTCCTAGATATGATATCTGCCGTGAGTCTGTTGAGCCATTGGTTGACATCCACTTCAGTTTCACCTGACTCCACTGTTGAGCGTAAGCTCTGGAGTGTGCGCCTGGTGCACTCTACCATATACCCAATATGGCCCTGCTCAAAGAAAACCCAGAAAGAAAGAAATTAAGTAAACATTAATATGGGCATCTTGTGTTTTCTTAATTAATTTTCCCTTTTCCTGTTTCATACTTTGAGCTTGTCTGCTTGAAATGCTTTGGCCGATATTTGGCGTTGATGGAACCAATCTTCACCATTAGCCATCAGCAAACCTTTACCAATGAAGTGTTTAGACCCTTGTCTTTGCAGCCATGACTTCCCATATATTTGGCTATTTTTTGCTGATAGCAGCTCCTTTATAAGATCTGTCTCTGCTAAGCACATCCTAGGCTCAACTCCCCACCAATATATGAAGCGCTTTCCTGCAAAAAGAAACAAACTCAAGATTCAATATCATGATGCAAAAGATAATATACAGAAGCAAACAAAAGAGGGGACATCTTTAAGTTGGTAATTAAATTTTCTCATTTTACTGATTTTCCTGAATTCTTTCTTACCATATTTCTTGGACCACAGTACGTAATGTGGTAAAAGTCTGCCAACGATGTCATGGTGCACAGAGCCCATGTCACAAGAGGTTGTTTTCTCAAGTAGGGATGCCATGTGGAAAAGGTTTCCTACCAAAAAGCTTGGCGGAGGCCCAGAAACTCCTTGCTTTTCCATGAAAATCCTGATTCTTCTTGGAGCTAACCAATAAACGGAGACGATCTCTACTGCGATTTTGATCAACAAAAAAGCCAGGAACAAAAGGAAAATGAACCAAAATGCAGCCATGGCTTCGAGTAGATTATGAGAAGAAACACACGTTGACGCCTACGATATCTATTTATATCGTGGAGTGAGAGACACCAACAAGTTGAAACAGAACCGCTCACGTAAACAATTATTTATAGGCAAAGTCGTGCATATGAAAATAGTAAACGCCAGCGAAGAATATATATATATTGGGATTATAGACGAGATTGAAGAAATTAATGAATTAAAGGTAAATGGGCATAGAAGATTTACTTGTCGTAATATTCAAAATCTTATATTTCCATTTTTATTTGATGTTATCTCTTCATGAACAACAGTACATAGTGGTAGGTGTGGTCATATCTCAGACAGGGCCTGAGAACCTCACACAGAATATCCATGTCCTCCACCGAGATCATTGAACCCAGGTTAGGTCCTGGTGCACCCGAAAACCCAGATGATGTCTCAGTTGGACCTTAATCCGACCTGAACATGATCGGAGAATATTTATTTGTTATTTTATTTTTAATTTTCATGTAAGAACTGAAGAAAGAACCGGATCCGTGGTTACCCGTTTCCTTCTCTCAGGGTTGCCGGTGGTTGCCCTCACTCTACGCCCTTCTCTTGCCTCTCATTAGGGATAGTTATGGATTGAATTTCAATTCTCTTTTTATTTGACATAATATCTAAAACTTATAATTTCTTTTTTTAATTTGCTGCAATCTCTCTTGGAAGCCCGCCCATATTTGTTCTTCCTCTGAGCTTTTCCTTGTCCTCTAGACTTAGTTGTCATGGTTAAGTCGAACCACGCTCCATCAATTTGTCTCTTGTATTCTCTTAGTTATGTCGTCTCTTTTTGCTAATTTTGCATGTCCGTTTATGCATATATTTATATCTATCAATCTATCTATCTACATATATACATACATACGTATATATACATGAGCAAGGCCCATTGTCACAGTTCCCTCGTCCTGTGCGCAATTCACAAGTGAAATAAGCTGTTCAGTTACCATTTTGATTCTAAAGTGGGGATCAGCGTTCCCTTACCAGACATACACACCCTTGGGCATGGAACTTGTCACCTTCCTCTTAAAGGTTCTCATATATATATATATATATATATATATATATATATATATATATATATATATATATATATATATATATATATATATATATATAACCCGACCCTAAGCTAGTAAAAGCTAGCTCGTTGCCATTCAAGATTGGCATATAGCGATCAGTTTGTGACCCTCTATTGAACGATAATTTGGTTGTAGTTTCACAAAATACCACTCTCAACGATAGAAGCTCGACTGGAAAGATTATCCAACTTAGAAACTAGGGAGTGTGCATATCTGGTAGGACTTTGCTTTAACCCCAGCTTACACTGAAAGGAAGAATTTGGTTGTAGTTGCCTGAATGCGGTTATATATAGAAAGGGAAGTAAATGATGGTAAGGTCCTTTTGATGATAAAAATATATTGGTGTTTGGCACCCAAATTCATGAAAGCCAGCTAAAAAGCCACAGGTGGATGTTGCATGCATGGCTGGTCCACTTGCGTGTGCTTTCTATCTCCTGTATATTTTCTTGTTTTTGCTTTGCCGGGAAACCGCTTTAATTATCATGTTACGTGCAGACATTCAGAACCGCCCATCTGCTCCAGTTATATCGGTTCCCTCCAATCTCTGGCAGCAGACACTGTTATCCTCTCATCCATTGGAACACAGGAGAGCCTGTGCTACTCCCCATTTGCATGATAATTGAGTAATTGACCAACTATTGCATGCGGCTCCCATTAGCCACTACAACTGCGACAGCACCCCTTTCGAGCAATCAAGCTTAGTTTTGTTAGCCTGCGATATGAACAGATGATCGCCCACGTAGTGTTCTGTCTCTTCGTCGCATATGCATGATGCATCACTCGTACTTAATCCCAGCATAAACTTCATCTTCATTTCTTAAATTAATGTGGAAGGCGTCTCAGTTATCACATGGGTAGTCAGAGTTCGGTATCTCCCATATATGCATGTGTATGTTTTGGACAAACGCAATTTATTCATCTCTCTCTCTCTCTCTAGAACATAATGCCAATTGAACTATACACACAGCTTTTACACGTATAGAGAATAATTAAAGAGAAGAAATGGTGCCAGTCATGGTTCTCTGTGTGTGCGTCTGTGGAACCACAGCGATAGGAGTAGAGACAGGATGTGATATATCACCTTTTGTCTTTGCTCCTAATCGTGCACGACGACATGGGTACACTGTGTTGTTATACATCGATAGTGTTGTGACTACAAGTAGACGTTTCTAATAAAAGGCAGGGTATGCCCCATTGTGAGGGGCCATCCGCGACCTTCCCACCATACCATGTTCCCTCTTAATTCTTTCTCTGCTTGCCCATTCATTTCTTCTTCCTTTTGTCAGCTTTGGTAGATCTTTTTCGTAACTATTGCATTTGCTTTTCCTTTTTCTCTTCATTATAAGGGGAAGATGAAGCCAGGTATGCATGCCCCAGTTATCGAACTCATGACCTGCAACTTGTGAGTAGAACTCCTTATATAACCAAGTGAGCTATCGCTCTGAGTGCATCTTTTCTTTTTCTTTCCAACAAAGAAGGATAAAAGCCACAGGGCACATCGTCTGTGGCGGATCTAGAAAATTTGCAGTGGAGGGAGGGGGAGTAGCCATTATGCCATGGGCTCTGTATTATAGCTAGAAACCCTGTTAGGGTGGGGCTGAGTGTTATATCATGAGCTTTATCTGTAGCCAACCGATTTAGCCGTGGGCTATACTTTGTTGTTTGCTTTAGAAATTTTGGGTGATCCACCTGATCCAGCCGTATAGAGGTCCTAATCCTAATGAGAGTTATCCTTTCAAGCCAATGTGCAATAAAAGACCGTGAGAATAGGAGCCGTAGCGTTGTGGTTTCATATATATACTGTGGACAAATCATGAGGACAAGGGTTCAAGCTTCGGCATGCAGTGCTTTACATCGTTCAGGTACAGCGAAGTCTCACCTCTGGTGTGCAGTTTCCTTAGGGAGAAGATATATATGTAATAAAAAACACCAGCTCCATGCATATTTTATTTTTCAATTTCAACGTCCTTTTCTTCACTGGAAAACCATCCTTTAGAGTTTGAACCCACGCCACTTAATAAACAACTCCAAGACTCTCGCCGGTCTATATATACTGTGTTTCAGATCATGAGCAATGCCTGCATATCGCCAAGGCCTCCTCCCACATCTGATATTATGACAGCAATAGTACATCATATCCTCGTTGTTAGAGTCAATACATAGGGTTAGTAATATCACCAACAGATCTTTTTTAAAGACAATTTGACAGAACCAAAGATGTTAATGGTAAAAATTAAGATGTTGAAGTGAATCAAAGTGAGGAAGGTAGTTCGGATATTTAAAGAGTTATATATGGAGCTTCTTCAATTTTAATATGACATAAATCGAGTACAATGTTGACTTACAGTTCATGTAACTGACAAAGTTTTGGTTTGGACTTGGTTTTACTTTCCTAACGAATGCTTTTGAACAGTTTGGATGATCACATGTCAGATGACGACTCATGCACCTTTTCTTCTTTTGGTAGAAAATGGGAGGCGCCAAAGCTGGATGTTGCATGCCCCTCATATCGAACTCATGACCTTCAACTTGTGAATCGACCCCAAAGCTTGGTGAGTTATTGCTCGTTGTGCACAATACATGCACCATCCGTGGGCTATGGCCATACACTCACTCCTATTGGCAAACACATGATGGTGTCGATGGTCCAAACCAATAAAAAATGATGACTTCTGTGCTGATGATGATGAGGATAGCAGCTATTCGACATCATCATCATAAATCATATGGTTTCTTTTGCTTAATAAGTTAGAGTGCATGCATCTCCCTTGATCGGCACCAAATGCTAATAGTAATTAAACTCAATGGCATCTGGTTTGGTTATTGTACTGATGCAAAGAAAGAGTGAAGGCACCTTCCATGTATTTCCAACAGTGCCATCATGGCCATCACTAGTTGTTCCCCATATCTCCACGGGCCCGTTGACCACATAAGCACAATCCTGGAATCAAAAAGAAATCGAGGCTGTAGCTCATCTATCTAAAACAAAGAAGACAAGGAAAATGGAAAGAATTTCAATTTTATTTTCTTTCTTTTTGTTAAATTCTAGTATTATTCCTTCTTGGTGGAAATAAAGAGACAATATTTGTTGGTAGCTCGTTAAAAAAAGGAAGTGCACCACCAAAACCAAGGCTTCTCTTACACTAAGTGTAAGTGGGGGAGGCTTCACGAATTCATAGTTGCCATTGGTTCCCTAAAAAGCAGTGCACTGAAATAAGAAAAGGGTTAGTTGCTAGGAATGGCAGCAAGAATAGCAACGTCACCATGATAAACTCTCTTGCGTTGAGTCAGACTTGAGGATCCCTCAGAGAGAGAGAGAGAGAGTAGACAATAGTTAATTGTTTTCTTACCAGTGAGTACTAAGCAACTCGTGATGCTTGAGCTCGGTTTGCCACAGCATTAGAAAAATGGGCTGACTTGCAATGTGCCGAGTCTCTTGATATTAAATATTAAGTCGGACATTATTTGGCTTCACAATGAAGCAATATGTCAAGAGGCGTAACTTGTTGAGATTTACTAAATGCAAACTAAATGTTTCAGTATTGCATTGGGCTGACCATCACGTACTAAATGCAAATAAATGTTCAACAATTTGCATTTAAATGATGGAGAAAACCAAAATTGATAATGTAATACTGAATATGGATCTAACAAAATGGATATAAATTGTACAAGGTTCTTCGCATTCAAAAATATACCAAACTATATATATTCCCTTTATTCAATGGTTAGACTATCACAAGCAAAGACTTGTTAGGATAATTGTACGAATAAATTCAAGGAGAATTTAATTACAAAATGCATCTCTAGTTATGAATGAAGTCAATTTAGTTATAGAAACAAAAGAAGTTCCCTTCGTGTTGACTTAATAGGAAGAAACCTTGCGTACCAGTTTAGACTTGCGAGTGGGACCTATTAGAAAATGTCATATATATATATATATATAAAGAGAGAGAGAGGAGGAGGAGAAAAGTGGTAAATGCTCAAATCAACTTTACCATCTTAATCATTGAATCTCTCAAATGAACAGTTGAAGTTATAAAACAAAAGTATTTAATACTATTCATGGAAAGTATAAAATTATTTCAAATCTCCCTATTGATCGTACTAATTCATAGTAGAGGCATTTGAGTAGATTTGAGGATGGATGAGAATTAAGTATTTTTTTAATGTCTAGAGAGAAAAGAGGGAGAAGTGATAAATGCTCAAATCTCATTTATGATCAAATCTACTTTATTATCTCAATCATTCAATCTATTCAGCGTTAAACTAGAATTCTTTAAAGCTGAATTGAATGCCCTAATTGGATAATTCACATCAACTGAGTTTTATAGAATTGACTATAAAAACTTTGTGATTGAGGCTGCCCAAGGACTTGTCTATATAGGATATCTTTTCCATCAAGATTGTTTTCGCATTAAGAGATCAACCTAAATTATTGTCATTCAAGACACTAAGCATACTTTGAGACGTTTCTTAGTTATACACCAAGGTTCATTCTTACCATAACATGTGATCCCCATAATAGGACAATTATCACCGCGACCTTGTCAAAAGGCATGTTTTATGTCCATTTTGTAAAAATATCACCAATATCTTGTCAAAGTAATCAACAAACTCAAACATAAGCAATCATGAAGGATCCTCAACAAGTCAAATTGTCAAATAAATCACCAAACACTTGTACAAGCAACACCGAACATCAAACAAGTCAAGTGAGCATACAAAGCTCTAATGAATTTATTCACAACACCCTCTATTTATAGAGGTTATTACAAAGTTATAAGTGAAAAAGAGAGAATAGTCTCTAGGAGCAATTGCTCCCAACGGCAATTCTACTAGCCGTTGGGAGTTCCCAACAGCCAATAGAGTAGCCATTGGGGAGTGAGGGCCAGTCCATTTGGTTCCTTTGCTAGAGACCTATTGGGCCCTAGTGGTCATATTACAATTTAACACCCTCCTCAAACTTGTGGTGTATATATCAAAAGTTTGTCTAATAGAAATATAAATCTAGGGGCAGATAGAGATTTAGTGAAAAAATCTGTTAACTGTAACTCTAAAGGAATATAATACAAAATCAATATTTTCTTTAAGCATTCCTCTCGAATATAGTGGCAGTCTATCTCAATATATTTAGTTCTTTCATAAAATATATATTTGAGGCAATATACATGGCACTTTTATTAACATAGAGCAATTTGGTAGAATCTTCTACGGCAATCTCCATGTCTACTAGAAGTTCAGTGATCCAAGATATCTCAATTGCGGTAGTGGCCATGACTCTATATTCTGCCTTTGTAGACGATAAGGACACCTTTTGTTGTTTTTTACATCTCCAAGAAATAAGAAAACCACCTAAAAATACACAAAAACTAGTGGTGAAATGTCTATCATTAACATCCTCATCCCAATAAACATCAGTGTAAGGAGTTAATTTAAAAACATATGATGAGGTTAGAATGATCGTATCATTTATGTATCTTACAATCCGCATAATCAAACTCATGTGTATACTGATGAGGGCTTGTTGAAACTAACTTGCTACATGTACTGCGTATGTTATGTCTAATCAAGTGATGGTAAGGTACGTTAAGGCTCCTATCATCTGTATGTAGGGAGTAGAATCCTTTAATTTTTTCTTATCTGTAGTCCTTAACTTGGTTTCCATCACTTTGGGCATGCTTACTTTTTTGTCATCTGTCAATCTTGACCTGTTAACAATATCACTAGCAAACTTTGTTTGTGACATAAAGTAACTTCTGTTATTACGGATTATTTCTATTCCTAAAAAATAACTAAGAAGTCCAAGATCTTTCATTTCAAATTCTTTATGCAAATCTCTTTTTATTTGTAATATCTCATTTTCATCACTTTTAGTGATAACCATATCATCTACATAAAGAAGTGCATGCATAAAGTATTCAAATTTATCAAACCAAGCCTTAGGAGCTTGTTTGAGTCCATATAAAACCTTTTTTAGTTTAAGAACACAATTACTTAGAATAATGAATCCTAAAGGAGGAGCCAAACAGATATTTTTGCTAAGGTTTTCATTCAAAAAAGGTATTTTTAACATTCAATTGATATATATCTCATTCTTTAATTACACAAATAAAAATTAAAATACAAACAGTAGTCATACGAGTAATCCGTGCAAATGTTTCCTTATAATCAATCACATATTCTTTGGAGTACTCCTTACCCATAAGTCTAGCTTTGTACTTTTCAATAGAACCATCGCTATGGATTTTGACTTTATAGACCCATCTACAACCAATAATTTTTTTTCCTTAGATTTTGGAACAATATCTCCAGTACAATTTCTTTCTAGAGCTTAATCTCTAATGCTCATAAAACCTTGTTTGAGTATTATTATTTTTTTTTAGAAATTTATTTGAAAAACAAAATCGTCTTGAGGATGAGTTTTTCCAAGGTATTCACAAGTTTTAAAAGCATTATCAAACATACTAATCCGATTATGAAGCTTTTCATCTACATTTTGACCAATAATCAAAGTGATTTTACCATTGTACTTCTCCCATTTTACAATTCTTGTTTATGTTCCACATTTTGGCCAATAATCCAAGTGATTTTGGCATTGTAGTCGTTGGGGAGTGACCGGCTCTCAAGGGGCAGTCCATTTGGTCACAATGTCAGGGACCTGCTAGGCCCTAGTGGCCCAATCCTATTACAATTTAACACATTTCATATCAAATGGGTCCTTTTCACAAGGAGGCATTTTCCTCACGTAGTGCTGAAACAAGCATACCATCGGAAAGTGGAGTGAGGCTTGGAAAAGCATTTCATGCGTTTCTCCCTGCAAAATCTAATTCTATTGAAACCAAGTGGGTATTTGAAGAGAAAGTTGCTTCCCTTCGACCAGTGTGTAAAGTCTAACCAAAGAAAAGGGAACTCACTGGATCAAAGGACCCTTGCAAGTCCTCGCAGGGGAATTAGTTTACAAACTTTCAAGTTGAAGGAGATATAGAGCTCAATATCGGGGGTGAGCACCCCTTGATAAAAGGCTGAGTGAATGGTAATCTGTTCCAGGTCGAGTGAAGTTTTCCCCATGATACAAATTCAAGAAATAAGTTTTTTCTTGTCAAATAAATTCAGAAAACAAGTTGCAACATTTCTTTACTTCCCACCACTCTTTGTTGGGACAAAACTGGGTTAAGATTTGCATGTGTTGGATAACACATCATGGTTCGTTGCCAACCACCAGAACATGACATAGGGAAAAGGGCAGATTTTGAGGGTCGTACAGTGCCTAATTGAAATACAGACATATTGGCCTACACTGCACATGTAAAAAGCAGTGTCCTTATCGATCCTCGTAGAATGATGGGATGTGCCATATCTTTGAAGATAAACACAATGTTAACATCTAAAATATCTGATCAGATATTGATAAAGACAATGTTAAATCCGACACTGACTAATGCAACTGGATATCATCACAGGGACTAGATGGTAGACGGAAGTCGGATGCATGATGCCCAACATGCAAAACCCATTTAATCATATTCTCTAATATATCACGCAGTATAATATTTGACACAAATGATTGAGCAGAGACGCAGAAAAATTGGTATCATCACAAATTCAGTGCAGAAAAGCGAAAACCACGTGCAATCCACGTTCTTGATAGGAATTATGCAGAGTAATGAAAGGAAAAGAGAAAAGGAAAAAAAGCAGAAAAACGAAGAAAGTGGATCCTCTTTCCACTGTGAATCATTGTTTGTTTGTTTTATATCAAAGATGAGAGAGCAAGAAAGCGATGAGTAAAGTCAATTTGATTGCTCACCTGTTGTTTGTTGATATTGAGTGACGCTGATACGTCCCTTTCATGTTATCTGAACATGTCATGCTGGTTAAAGTGGGAGAGAAAACAAGACTAAAGACCGGAATACTACTGTCATGCAAAAACATGTCAATACATAGGTGGCTCTGTGATTCAGATTGCCTGCCAACATCCTTTCATGGGCATCACCATCATTGCGACACAATCACAGTGATCCAAATATCGGGAATCAATGATATCAATCTTCCATGGTAATATACCTAGTTAACTCATGCAAATCGCAAGAACAGTCAGTAGGACAAGAAACAAGTGAACCCCTGAGCCAAATACCACGCACACTTGCAGTCGCATGTTTCTACAACTACTACTACAACAACAACAACAACAACTAAGCCTTTTCCCATACTAGACAGGGTCGGCTACATGGATTCTTTGTTTCCACAGAGCTCTATCATGTTACAGTTAACTCACAATAAGCTAGATCATTCTTTATTGTTTCTTTCCAACGCTTTTGTGGTCGTCCTCTAACTCTTCTAATACTTTTCAAATTTAGTTTTTCATACCTTCTTACAGGTCCTAATCTTCTTTCTATATGTTCAAACCATCTTAAACGATATTCTCTCATTTTATCCTCTATTGGTGCCACTCCTAATTTGTTTCTAATAACCTCATTATGTATATGGTCCTTTCTTGTATGACCACTCATCCATCTCAACATCTTCATTTCTGTCACAGACATTACATGTTGATGGTTAACTGCCCAACACTCATAACCATAAAACATGGCAGGTCCAATTGATGCTATATAATATTTACCTTTTAACTTTAATGGTATCGTCTTATCACAAAGAATACCTAATGCTCCTCTCCATTTTAACCAACCAGCATTAATTATATGCATAACATCTCCATCAATTCTTCTATCACTATGCAAAATTGACCCTAGGTATTTAAAACTTTCCTTTTGGGAGATACAATGTGTGTCAATTTTAATTTTTATGTCCTCTGAAGTAACCAAATGATCAAACTTACATTCTATATATTTTGTCTTTGTTCTACTAAGTCGGAAGCCTTTGCTTTCTAATGCTTCTCTCCATAGTTCCAATTTTCTATTAACTTTTTCCTTCTACTCTTCCACTAACAATGTCATCTCCAAATAACATACACCAAGGCACTTCATCTTAAATATGTTTTATTAACTCATCAATCACCATTATAAATAACTATGGACTTAAAGTTGATCCTTGATGTAACCCAATATTAACTTCAAAGAAGTCTATCATTCCTTCATGAGTCCTCACACATGTTCTTGCACCATCGTTCATGTCTCTTATAAGGTTAATGTATGTCAATGAGATACCTCTTTTTTTCCAAAGTTCTCCAAAGAACCTCCCTCGGTACCCTATCATAAGCTTTTTTTAGATCAATAAATATCATGTGAAGGTCTTTCCTTTTTGCTCTAAAATGTTCCATAAGACGTCTCAAAAGGTGAATCGCTTTACCAGTAGATCTGCCTGACATGAATCAAAATTGGTTCTCTATTGTACTTGATACTTGTCTTAACCTATGTTCGATAATTCTTTCTCATAATTTCATTAACTTGATACCTCGATAATTCACACAATTTTGAATGTCTCCCTTGTTCTTATATATGGGTATAAGTGTACTCGCTCTCCATTCCTCGGGCATCTTTTTATTTCTCCATATTTCATTAAATAGTCTTGTGGGCAAGTGATTCCTATTTCTCCTAATATTTTCCAAACTTCTATAGAAATATTGTCTGATCCTACCGATTTACCACCCTCCATATGTTTAAGAGCCTCTTTGACTTCATTCTTTTGAATACATTAGAAATTATGGTTTATATACTTTTCTGATTTGGCTAACTCTCCTAAGCTAATACTAACATCTTTATTTTCATTAAAAAACTCATAAAAATAGTTTTTCCATCTATTTCTTATATCATCATTTGCCACTAGAATTTTCTTATCCTCGTCTTTGATGCATCTAACATAATTAAGATCTTTAGTTTTCTTATCTCTAGTCCTAGCTATCCTAAAAATATCTCTTTCACCCTCTTTTGAGTTGAGTTTTGTATATAAATCCTCCTAAATTTTAGTTTTTGCTTCAGTGACAGCCTTTTTCACTTCCTTCTTTGTTTTCTTATAAGCCTCTAAAGTTTCACTAGTTTTTTTAGCATAATGTAATTTGTGTGCAAATAAATGACATATTTGAGAATTAAATGGCTAGATAGTACGAGGTAAATTTTCTGAAAGCATTCAAGAATAGATCATACAATATGAAGCAGCACAATTTTATTAGAAGTTCCCATTTGAAGGTTTACGAATATATGTCCTGTGAATTCTCTCTCTCTGCATATGTGTGTTGTATTTCATTCCTACTGTGGAACTTGACAGATTAAAGCGACCTAGATACAGAAAAATAGCATCAGAAAATATCATAACTAATCTCTGCAGTATATCAGAAAACTTGGAATGCGACAGAAAGGAATACACTTAATAGTGGATTGTCATGCACAGTTACGACACTCAACACTCAAAACAATGGAATTGCTGAAGGAAAACATGGGAGTAACTGCCGGAAGGCTGCATTAATGAAGAATCATACTTGCTAATTGATACTCTTAATTGTTATCAGGAATCTGTGTTGAGACTACAAGGAGTAATCTTCCCATACAGGTCCAATTCTAATCAGATTCACACATATCTGTTCCAATTCTAATCAGATTCATACACATATCTGTTGCCCTCCAACTGGAACGTATGAACCTTTTTGGTTTTGTCCCGTAGCAGACAATCATGAACCCTAGTTTATCATCAGTACAACCAATGATCATCACTACCACTCCTTTGTGCTTGCCACAGGACATTCATTTTCTGTTACTGTTCCCAGAAGTATTTAAACAATCCGAAATGCACTTTTTCTTTGCTGCATTTTTTAACAAATGTTTGCTGTTAATTTCAACTTGATGACAAAAAAAATGCAATCTTACATTTGCAGAAAAATGCAAGAAATTCCATGACTGACATTCTTATTTCTAAAATCACACAACTTCCTTCACAAATATAACTCATTATAGTCTGTAGGATATTACAGTTGCCTGCTGCATGTTGCACGGTACTTTCTATACTTCTCATTGCTTCACCGCAATTTTAATCATAGGAATGGATGTCTGAACCACTGAAAAAACAAGCAGCTTCCTTTGGCATAAAGGAGACGTTGTTTTTCTGCCAAACACCCAAAAATGGCTTTTGGTGCTCATATTATTGAATTTTAGTTTTTGAGGCATAGACCAATCACAAAGCCAAATAGAACCAGAATGTTTTATGGCTGGAGGAGAAATCTAGGACCTTTCAAGGCATACACAGAAGTACTGAAGTAACTCATGTACATCATCAAACTCTTCATAGTTTGGCTGCATCACAATGGCCTCAGGAAAACAACACTTGGTCGTATGATGGACTTATAGGGTTAGGCCTCCGGCATGTATTGCTTGAGGATATGAATACTTCAAACTAGATTGCACTTACTGCTTGCTTTGTCAATTTGTGGTCAACCTTTTAAATGCTTTGCTTTGTTATGTTATTTTTGTATATATGCTGTAGGTCTCCCTTTTATCATTATAAAGCACTTAATTTTCCCCTCCCGAAAAAGAGTGAACTACCTACGTTCTGTCTTATGAAGTTAAAAGATGGCATCTGACAACAAGAAGTTATCAACACACAAAGGGCACTTACCATTAAGATCGAGTAATATTACATGAAATTCTCTAAGGAAGATTAATACAGCAAAAAGATGAGGTTTTTGCATTAATAGTCCGGGATGGATGAAAACCGATAACCTTTGGCCCCTCTCCATGAGTAATAAGCTACTCTTGTCTCATAAAAGCCTGCAATACGAAAAAACTCAACGTCACTGATTGCCTTTTCTTTACATCCTCTAATTGCACCAGCACAACATAATAATAGTTCAAAACAATAGTAAGACATTCCCAATGAGCATCCTTTCCTTGTTATACTGTTTGACAAATTTCTGTGAAATATCGTAAGTGAGATGGCAGTCTTGATTGACTCCACAGCTTCTAAAGCACATTAGTCAATGTGAATTACGAAAGACACAGCAGCTCCTACCTACAAGTTTGAAAGCTGGATCAGCATCGTTTAGAGCTAGCCATTACTCATAGATGACCTCTTCTTGACAAGTAAAAAAAAGTTTAACCTGTAGCTAGAGGACCTATCTTTATCTTTTTTATAATGAACTCCTAAACTTAAGAGCACAACACCATCACGTGTGTGAGAGAGAGAGAGATGGCTTTTAAAGGTCAGATTCTCCTGTGGGTGTATGTGTAAAGAAACGATTCTTCAATCGACTTGAGGAATCCCAATCAATCGTCGATTGCACAAACCGAAGTCAAGAAACCAATTCACCAAATGCTAATCAATCGTCAATTGCACAAACCGAAAGTCAAGAAACCAATTCACCAAATGCTTGATGTTTCAAAACTCAATAAAAGTCAAATACCGAAATAATCAAGAAGTCAAAACAAGTGTCAAGGTGCTGCAAAACAGCACATTTATTAAGGAATGAATGAGCTCTATTTATAAAACACGAGTTAAGTAAAAAATAAAGCAGCAAGTGGGAGAATACAGCAGCAAATAGGAGAGAGGGTCTCTCAACCCCCACCGGCTAGTTGGGAGCCCCAAGGCCCTAGCCCAAGCCCTAGTGGCCCGGCTAGACCAAGGAATTTACGGGCCCTAGTGGCCCGTGCCTATTACATGTCTTAACACTATCCCTCAAACTATGTCACACGGGTGTGGGTGCGGATGCGGGATACGGCAAATTTCAAAAAATTTGGGTGCAGCGACACGGCTAGGGTATATAATATTATATATTATATATAATATTCAAGCTACAACAAGTGAGACATCACTTAACATAAGTATATGACAATAGCATGTACACAACTTTATATTAAAGCAAAACACAAATGGTAAACAACTACTAATTTCATCATAATACACAAATCAATCTTAACTATCCGGACCCATTTATCCAAAAAGACCTGAACTTCAAAATCGATACCAGATTTTAAAGCGTGAAATATCCACACTCCGCATTGAGATATTTTTCTATGTTCATTGGCAGAGTTTCATGGGAGACGATGAAAGACAAGCTGAATGAGCATTTTGGAAACTATGGTGAGGTCTATGTCACACGGGTACGGGTGCAGGTGCGAGATACGGCAAATTTCAAATTTTTTGGGTGCGGCGACACGGTTAGAGTATATAATATTATATATTATATATAATATTCAAGCTACATAAATCAATCATAATACAACTAGTATTTGCTAATTTTGGGTGCACGTAGGTATCAATTAGTAAGTTCCCTCATAATGATCTGAAACTTACAATGATTTTACGAGCTGCAAAATATCCAAGTTATGGATTCAAAGAGTTGCGAGATCTTTTGTAGGATATAACATATACTAGTATTTACGCTAGGATCCACTAGTGATGTCATACTCTTCTGTTCTATTGATCGGACAATGTTCCTGATCTTTAAATGTGTTTGGTGACAGAGATTATTCTGTGCAAAGGCATATAGTATGGAGTCAAGAATCCAATCAGATTGAGTAATAAGAAACCAATTGTTCGCACCCAAAATCATTCAAGTAGCTTTATATTGTATACAACTACAATAGCAAGTACACAACTTTATATTAAAGCAAAACATATAAATAGGAAAGAACTACTAATTTCATCATAATACACAAATCAATCTTCATTATCCGAACCCATTTATCTGTGAGTTACAAAAAAAAATTGTATTTTTTTTGGCCATGCCGCACTGACACGGTGTCGGTGTCAGTGTCGCACCAGTGTCGGGGTCGACACTCCACCCCTTAGAAGTGTCTATGTGACTTAGGGTGAGGTAACTTAGGTGGTCATCATGGGATATAAGGTCACGAGTCGACTAAGAGTCTTCGGTTTCATCGTCTTTACGAATTACTCCCTCTTTGATCGAGTTCAGCAAGATAAATAGACCATAGACGGAAGAACCGTGAGTTACAAAAAAAAATGCATTTTTTTTTGCCATGCCGCATCGACATGGTGTCGGTGTCGCACTCGTGTCGAGGTCGACACTCCACCCCTTAGAAGTGTCTGTGTGACTTAGCCCTCAAACTTATAGACCGAAAGTTTGCCCAACAAGAAATGAAACCTAGGGGTTGATAATGACTTTGTAAAAAAGTCGGCAAGTTATAGTTTGGAGGACACATGCCATAAGATAAGCTTCTTCTTAAAACATTATTCTCTAATAAAGTGGCAATCCATCTCGATGTGCTTGGTTCTCTAATGAAAAGTGTTATTAGATGCTATGTATATGGCACTCTTGTTGTTACAAAACATGATGGAGGGTTGTTCTACAATAAATTTTGTCTCTTAGCACCTCTATAATCCATGAAGTCTTGATGGAAACAGTTGTTATTGTACGGTATTATGCTTTTGTGGATGACAACATCTTTAAGAGATCAAAGATTCATCTAAAAAATACAAAAACCCCAATTAATATTAGTATATATTGTAAGTCAAGAGGAAGAAAAAGTTAAGAACACCCCGTTATCATAAAGTGCTTAATGTATTTGATAATTCTCATTACAATACTCATGTGAGCACTAATGGGAGTTTATTGAAACTAGCTTGAAGTGTGAATATATGATATGTATGAGCAAGTGATAGTGATATAAGTCAATGCTCCTATCAGTTGTATGTATGGTATTGGATCTTCCAATTTCTCTCGATCTTTTGCTCTTAATTTTGTCCCAAGTACTTCTAGCATATCTACTTTCTTCTCATTGGTCAGACTTGACCTACTAACAATATCACTTGCAAATTTTGTTTGAGATATAAATGTACAATTTCAATTCCCAAAAAATAACTAAACAAACCGAGATCTTTCATTTCAAATTCCTTGTGAAGATCCCTTTTAATTTGGAATATGACGCCTTTATCACTTTCAGTGATGATCATATCATCAACATATAAAAGCATGATTACTATACCTGTATCTGATTTTCTCACAAATAGTGTTGTATAAGTATTAAAGGATAAAAAGTTATGCATACGCATAAAATTTTCAAATTTGTCAAACGAAGCTTTAGGGATTGCTTCAAACCATACAAAGTCTTATTTAATTAAGGACATGATCTTTCGAGACATCAAGTCTCGAAGGAGAAATCATATATATATCTCTTCATTTAGTTTTCCGTTCAAGAAGGCATTTTTAACATGTAATTGAAAGATTTTTCACTTCCTAATAGCACTAAGAGTTATGAGAATTCTTACAGAAGTCATTCTACCAATAGGAGCAAATGTTTCCCTATAGTCTATTACATATTCTTGTATATAACATTTAGTTACTAGTCTAGCCTTATATGTTTTTATAGTATCATCACTATGTGTTTTTACCTTGTATATCCATCTACACCCAATAAGTTTCTTATTTTTAGGTTTAGGCACTATCTCCCAAGTAAAAGATTTATCTAAAGCTTTTAATTCTTCTTGCATAGTGCTTTCTCGTTCTCATATACCTTTAGCTTGATTGTAGAAATTAGGTTCTTTAACTTGTTGGATGGCAGCAATAAAGTTTCTTCTTTTTGGTTCAAAATTTCAAATATTTCATAGGACACAAACCTTGGTGGAGGACTTGAGATTCTAGAGGGAATTCTTACATTTTTCTTCTCTTCTAGTTCTTCTAGCGTAGAAAAGTGGAAAAGGTTCTATGGTTTCTTCTATTTCTAGCTCCGCATTTTCTTCTTGTTGCTTGGGACCTATGGCTCCCTCGTTTTCACTATCTTCATTGTCACTATCTTAATGCTTACAATGTCATTTAGAAAGGTAAATTTTTCTTTATCTTCATTGATAGCGTTATAGTAGTAGTCGCCTTCTAGAAATTTCACATCTATCTATCTATATATATATATACATATATATATATATATATTATAGTTTGTCCTCTTTGAGACCAAAACACCTATAACCCTTTTTTTCAATTTCATAACCTAAGAAAACATATTATATCGCTTTAGGTGATAACTTATTGTTCTTATCCATATAAACAAAATCATCTACACCCAAAGATCCTTAGTCTTTCATAATCAAGGACAATTCCAAAATAATTTTTAATTGAGAGAAAGACCACTAAGTTGGGAGGAAGGCATTATATTTATTAGATATACGACGGTTAACGTAGCTTCTGTTAATGTAATAGGGGCACGGGCCCTACTGACCCGTGCAACTTCTATTTGGAACAAGGGCCAGGGTCAAGGCCAACTATTGTCCAACGGCTAGTGCTAGCCAACCAGCACTAGTCCACTTTTCTCTGTTCATTATTTCTCATACCTTGTAACATCTATAAATACTATCTCAAATCATGAATAAAGTATGCAGTCTTGGCACTGCTTTTGACTTGTTTGTGTATGCTTTCGCTCTCTTGTTTGTTATACTTGAAGATCGACATTCATACTTGAATGTCATTTGACTCTTAGCGATTTGGTGGATTTGATTCGTGAAATATCAACCTTCGACTATCGACAAATATTTACATGGTATAAGAGCCTCGGATTGAAGAAATTGAGTGCATTAGAAAGCGTGTTAGTGCATAATTTTTTATTTTACACAAAATGAAAGGTAAAAACAAATCGTTTAGATGTATGCTAGACCCAAAATATTACCAAAGTTGGGCTAGAACCATCAAAAAGTATTTTTTATCAAAAGATTTTTGGGATTACATCGATAGAACCATAAAGGAACCAACTTAGAACATTGATGGTTTGGATGATGATAAAATCGTCAAAGCTCATGAAAAATACAAGTTAGAATTGAAATTGTGAGAAAAGATGAATGCAAAAATTACATGGATTATTTGCCAAAATATGGATGAAAAGCTTAGAAATAAGATTAGTGCTTTTGAAAACGCTTTTAAAACTTGAGAATACTTAAAAAAACTTCACTCTCAAGACGATTTTGTTTTCCAAATTGATCTAATGGAAAGAATGATCGTGCTTAAACAAGAGAACCTAAGCATTAGAGACTACCATAATGAATTTTTGGAGTTATGGACTCAATTAAGAAGTTTTGACAAATTTGGAAATCTTCATAAATTAGATGAATTTCAAAAATTTCTAGACAATCAATATTTCTTCTTATTTATGCATGGATTAAGAGACGAGTTTGAAAATATTAGATCAAACCTTATACATAGAAAACCTAGACCTAGAAGGGATTCCTTTTTAACCGATCTTGTTACGGAGGAAACAAGATTGAAGAATATGAATGTGGCCAAGGAAGCCGTGCTTGCCGCATCAAAGCCGGGAGCAAACTTGAAGACCTACAAGCCTCCGCATGCAAAGAACAATGAAGGCATGTCAAAGAAGCCTATGGGAACATGGCCCAACAAAGACACTATTTGTCATTATTTAAAAGAAAGTAGACACATCAAAACCACTTGCCTTCTACTTCGAAAAAAGAGTGGAAACGTGGGAGCCGTAAAAGAAGGAAGTGTCTTGCCTAACAACATCAAAGCGTACATAAAAGAAATTTTCAAAGAAAAAGCAAGCATCTCCGGAAATGCACTATCCACTTCTCAAGGTATGTCTTGGTTTTTAAATTCCGATACATCTTTTCATATGACACATAGTGAAGATCTTTGATTAATTCTTGTGAAACCATTGAAAAACATGTGTTTACAGAACAAAACTCCAAATCAAAAAAATAGGAAACTTTGAAAAAGAAAATTTTTAAATTCAAAATGTAAGTTTTATACCAAAACTTAATTTGAACTTGCTTTCAGTTGCTCAAATATGTGATAATAATTGTATAGTCACTTTCTCATCCAAACATTGTGTGTTGCAGGATCACCTATCAAGGAAGGTGATTAGTCAAGTGGACTATACAAAACGGATTACCTTTTTATGCCAAATTTTGAGTTTTGTAATGTAGCCCAAGATGCACTCTTTGGCATAAAAGACTTGGACACTTGGACTCTCAAAAATTATGTAATATTCCATTAATGAAAACAATTAGAGAGAAAAAGTTTGAATGTAAAGATTGTATTCTTTGAAAAATGCATATCTTCCTTTTGAAAAAAGAAATTATGTACCCAACAAAGCTTTTGATCTAATACATTCGGATGTTTGGGGCCCCACGCCCGTTGTCTCCAAAGGAGGAGTTCAATACTGTGATTTTTGTGGATTACTTTACTCGTTTACATAGATATATCTCTTAAAACATAAATCCAAAGTATTTGAAAAAATTGTAGTTTTTTGTAATATGATCAAAAACCAATTTGGAGCCACCATTAAAATCTTTAGATCCGATTCGGGAGGAGAATACATGTCTAATGAATTTCAAAAATTTATTGAAGCAAATGGTATTTTTAATAAAAAATCATGCACTAAAACACCCCAACAAAATGGTCTAGCGGAAAGGAAACATAGACATATTATTGAAACTTATAGAACTAATTGCTAGTAGGGTTCCTAAATACTTATGGGCCGAAGCTACTCTTACTGCAGTATATCTTATAAATAGAATGCCTTCATCAAATCTTGAAAATACTTTACCTTTTAAAAAATTATACAATATCCCTCCATACTATGAACAACTTAGAGTTTTTAGATGTAGATGTAGATGTTTTCTGTATACAGACAAGAATGATAAACTGTCACCTAGAGCTATTAAATGTGTATTCTTTGGTTATGGCATTGACAAGAAGGGTTATAGGTGTTTCGATCCCATAGAAGACAAATTATATGTGTCTAATGATGTAAAAAAAAAATTAGAATGACACTTATTATGAGCCCAAACCCTTAAGAATTCTGAACCAGTCATCCCTCAAGATTTTTTTGAACTAAAAGAGGAAGATGATTGTGACTCAGTAGATCGTCAAGATCTTCAAGAAAGACCTATTGAAGACAATGACACTTCACACACAACTGTTAATACCCAATCAATTGTCGAACCCTTCCCATCACATTATACAAGACGTCCTAGAGAAACCACTGATGTCCATATAGAACCTGATACTACAATATTAGAACCCAGGGTTTCAAAACCTTTTGAACCACAACGAAAAAATTTGATTGCCACCCTTCATTAGGTTAAGGAACCTAGGTTCTATCATCAAGCTAAAGGTATCCCAGAATGACAAGATGATATGAAAGATGAACTCAACGCCCTAGACAAGGCTCAGACACCCATACCAAAGGATAAGAAAATCATTGGATGTCGATGGGTCTATAAAATCAAAACTCATAGCAATGGTCACATTGAGAGATACAAGGCTAGACTAGTTGCTAAAGGTTATGCCCAAGAATATGGAATTGACTATGATGAAACCTTTGCCCCAATAGCTAGAATGACCACAATTAGAATTCTCATAACCACTAGTGCAATTAGGCAATGGAATATTTATCAACTTGATGTTAAGAATGCTTTCGTGAATGGTTATTTGAATGAAGAAGTTTACATGAGTCCTCCTCCTGATCTCAATCTTCCTCCTCGTCATGCTCTTAAATTGCAAAAAGCCTTGTATGGTTTGAAATAGGCTCCTAAAGCTTGGTTCGACCGATTTGAAAAATTCATGCATTTGCATAATTTTACAACTTGCTATGCTGATACTACATTATTTGTACGAAGAACAAAATCATGTATTATCATTTTGCTTTTGTATGTGGATGATATGATCATCATAGGAAGTGATGAAGCAGAAATTACAGAAGTTAAACTTAACCTTCATCATGAATTTGACATGAAAGACTTAGGTCTACTGAATTATTTTTTAGGTATTGAGATATTCGTGAAGTATCAACCTTCGACTATCGACAAATATTTACAGCTTCCACCTATAAATACTTAGGTACCTTACTAGCAATTAAAAATGTTCTAGTGGTTTGTATAATATGTCTATGTTTGGGTTTGGCTACACCATTTTGTTGTGTAGTTTTGGTACAAGATTTTTGACATAGAATTTCATGTGTTTCTAGATAATTTTGAAATTCTTTTGACGTGTACTCACCACCAAAATCCAATCTAAAGATTTTAAGAGTGGTGTCGTATTGATTCTTAATAATATTATGAAATGTCAAAAAATTTATAAAGACTTTGGATTTATGTTTCAAAAGTAATATCTAAATATATCTAGTAACATCATCTATGAAGGTCATGTAGTATCTCACTCCTCCTTTAGAGATAATAGGAACAGGTCCCCTAGACATCATACTACTGATACTCAAAAGATTTACTTATAATAAAGCTTCTTTCACCAAAGGGTGTATGAAGGTTTACTTGTAATAAAGCTTCTTTCACCAAAGGGTGTATGATGCAATTTTCTATCATAATCTTTTGTGCCAAAGAGTAGTGTAATGAACTACACCGCAATTATCAAAATTTAACACAACCAAATTATCTATTTTGTATAATCCACTTTCTCTATGGCCTTCTCCAATCACCTTCTTAGATAGGTGATATTGCACCACACAATTTTTGGATAAGAAAGTGACTATACAACTATTTCACAAATTTGAGCAACAGAAAGTAAATTGAGATTGAGTTTTGATATAAAACTTACATTGGGTACCTTAAAATTTATTTTCAAAGTTTTCAATTTCATCTAGTTGAAGTCTTATACCATCGGCCATAAAAACATGCTTAATTGAAACCTTTTAAATTTTGTTCAATTATTCAATGGTGAATCATGATCAAATCATCAATATGTACTCAATTTTGCATTATATGAATTCTTTGCAATTATCAGATTTTTCCTAAATTTTTTTAGATTTTACTAATTTTTCTTGATTTTTTATATTTTTTCTATTTTTTTAATATTAAAGTACGATACGATATGATACGCCCGTATCATGGAGCAAAACGATACACGATACGATACGCGTCAGACAACACTGGTTCCAGATGATCATGTTCTTAAACTTCATAAAGCCTTGTATGGTCTTAAACAATCTCCAATGTTTGGTTTGATCTTTTTGAAGATTTCATGTATATGCATAATTTTATCTCTTGCTATACTAACATTGCATTATTTGTGAAGAAATCATATGCAAGTATATTAATTCTACTCTTGTACGTGGATGATATGATCATCACTCGAAGTAAAGCTGGCATCTTAAAAGTTAAAAGTGATCCTCATAAAGAATTTGAAATGAAAGACCTTGGTTTGCTTAGTTATTTTTTAGGAATTGAAATTATACGTAATGATATAAGATACTTTATGTCTCACACAAAATTTGTGAGTGAAATTATTGACAGGTGAGGTCTAACCGACAACAAGAAGGTGGATACACCAGAGGTTCTTAAACAAAATCTAGAGCAACAGATGGAGAGAAATTTGATGATCCTACCCCACACAGGCAGCTGATAGGAGTATTGACCTATCTCACTATCACTCTCCAGACATATCACACACCGTACACACTTTAAGCCAGTTTCAACAAGGTCCTACCCCTACTAGTGTTCACATGAGTGTGGTTATTAGAATCATCACATATATTAAGCACTCTCTAGATAAGGGGGTACTTCTGACTTCTTCCTCTTCATTTGATTTTACTGCATATACTAATACAGATTGGGATAGAGATATAAATAATTGACATTCCACCATGATTTTTTTTTATATTTTTAGGTGAATCCTTTATCTCCTAGAGATATAAAAAGCAACAGAATGTGTCACTTTCATCCGAAGAAGCGGAATACAAAGTCATGACGACCATTGTTACTAAGATCTCATGGATTAGAGAGGTGTTGAGAGACATGGGAGTCATCCTTCAACAACCATCCACTCTATTTTGTGACAACAAGAGAATAATTTACATCACATCTAACAATACTTTTCATGAAAAATGAAGTATTCTGAGATGGAATATCACTTTGTTCGAGAGGAATGCTTGAAGAAAAAAACTCACTTTAAATTATGTACCATCTGAAATACAATTGGTGGACTTCTTCACCAAGTCATTATCGGCTCCTAGATTTAGTTTTATGTTAGACAAACTTTCGATATACATACCGTAAGTTTGAGGGGGGTATTAGCATGTAATTGGACGGGCCACTAGGGCCTAGCCCATGTTTGGGTACTGGACAGCCAGGGTCATCAAGGCCCTAGCCATTCTACTTAGTCGTTGGAGATCAGGGCTCCCCAACGGCTAGTTAATATAGCCACTAGGGAGACCTGAACCCCAACAACTGAATGTTGGCCCCCTCCTTACTCCTCTCTTCTCTTTCACTTGTTGTAAATATTGCTCTATAAATAGAGCCTCACTCTATCAATAAATCAAGTTGTCTTACATAGCCTTTTGACTTGTGGTTTTGTCTCTTTCTTGACTCAAGTTATATATTCTTGACTTGAAACATATATATTTGGATGTGATGATATCTTGATGATTCGAGCAGCGCGACGATTTGTGATTGGACCGCTTCGACATCCATACATCAACAAATATTTACAAACACATGGAACAAGCTCTAGCATCTAAAACTTCCACCTGAAAGAAAAGATTTTGGTTGGAGATTGATCAGAAATGCACTACCAACAAGAAAATAGTTAGCAAAGCGAGGAGCCCAATGCATCCCTATTTGCCTGTATTATAATGAGGAAATGATTGATTATGTGCTAAGGGAGTACAGTGTGGCAAGGGAAGTGTAGGCACTAACTGAGTTTTATAGGCAGCTATACAGAAGAAACGGAGTTCATATTGAATCGTGGCTTACTACACAACTTATTGAGGCCTATTAGGAGGCAATAGAGAAAGCTTTAATGCTGCTGCAGGGAATGGGGAGTGTGGATAACTTGGAACTCACTCTGCTTCTCAAATAAGGGGATAGAATCAGAAGCTATCATAGCAAAAGCGAAAAAAAACTCTTAAATGAATATAAAGAAGCAATATTGAATTCAGAGAAAGAGGAAGCCCCCAACAAAGAAGGACCAAAACGAAGAGAAGAGCAAAGTAATCAAGTAAAATGGAAGAAGCCACCGGCAGACTGGTATAACCTAAAAGTTGATGTGTCAATACTTGAAAAGGTGAATGTGGAGTAGGTGCATGTGCACTAGATTTAGATGGAGAAATTTTAGCAGCAGCTACTTGGAGACTGAAGGAAAGATTATTGAACCGCAAATGGTTGAAGCTCTAATTTTACGTCATGGTCAGCAAATGGCAAATGAGATGGGATGCTCTCAAATTAATGCAAGAACAAATTGTATAGAACTATTTGTAACTCTATCTGCAGACATACCAGATATCTCTTATTATGGAAGCACTTCTAGAGATTGTTGCTACGTAGCAACCATGGGTTTGGGTTTCAGAGTAGTATCATGGTCCCACACTAAAAGAGAAAGTAATAGGGTTGCTATTAGACTAACCCAACTAGCTCTTAGCTGCAATCATAAGGTCTGGGTCGAAACAACACCACAAGAGATTTTAGAGTTAGCTTCTTCTGATATTGCAAGAGAGACACTGTAATGATATGGTGTAACTCTCTAAAAAAAGAATCATATTTTGTGGTTTCCTTCTAATCCTTTACAATTTACATACCTTTCTCTGTCAAAAAAGAATCGAAAATGAAGTTCGACTAGCATAAGTATGCTTCTTCATGACAAAATCTCCTCCTGCATTTGAACGGCTTCCTAAATGCCACTATTCGCTAAGATTGGTTGTCCCTAAATATTCTACAACTTCTGGTGCTACGATGGGTGTGATACATAAGAAAGTCCTAGGAAACCCTGATCAAATAGGCATCGTCACCTCATCGTCTAGTATGAGCCATCAACAATTTTCACTAACAGCAAAACTTAATCATTGATAGACCACATGTTAGTAAGGCAAGAAAACGAATCCTAAACATGGAAGAAAAGAAGGAAATGTAAATCTTCGTAAAAATATCTTCTGACCCAGTGCTGCACCTCTCCACCAATTGCTAAATACTGAAGCTAAAATGAAATACTGGAATTGAACCACCAACAGTTTTTACTAACAGATATACTTAATAATTGATCCACAACACGTTAGTAGAACTAAAAACAAATCGCAACACGTGGAAAAGAAGAAATTTTTCGTAAAAATATCTTCTGATCTAGTGCTGCCCATCCAAGAGACCAAACGGCCAGATCGCGATCTCTGTTCAGAGTAAAATACAAACTAATACACACGCCCATGAAGATCCCAAATTCCAAACTCACTATCCCAATTCCTATTCTACAATCGAGATCTACAACGGATAGACGCTAACTCAGTTTATGAAACAACCACAGAAAAGCAACGAAGCAGAGAGAGAGAGAGGTGTACCGGGTAAGAAGGCGAGGAAGCCGAGGGTTAGGAGGCCATATTCTTGGGAAGGTTCGCCGGGCATGTGACCGGAAAAGATAAAGTAAGAGAGGAGAAGGAGGAGGGAACCCAGAGACACCAGAAAAAGAGCGAGAGCCACCGACTTCCACGGGATTCGATCCAGAGACTTCGGCGTGTATTCGAAACGCTGATCCCTTCCTTCGTCCTCCCAATTGTCGTCTTCGACCCCTCGCAACCGCGAGTACTCCACCTTCCGACGCCTCGCCTCCATCTCTATCCCTCCCTCTCTCCACGCAAGAACAACCAAAAAAATATCAACAACCGTCGATAAACTGTGCGATAAATTTCAGATATTTTTATCAAAAATGATAGATACGTCCGCACTCCTTTTTACTATTTACAACAATCGTACGCCCATCCACATTTTTTTTGCCCCTTTTCCTAAACTATCTTTAATATTTTCATTAATTATAAAAATATTCCTGAATAAAAAACGGAGCGTCTCCTCTTGCGCAATCCTCTTTCTAGCCTTTTCTCTACGTGACTCATTCTAACCGCCTTTTACTGTATCGACAATCATTTTCAATAAGAGAACGAATCAAAATTGGTTAAAAATAGAAAAAAAATGAATCAAAACTCATTAAAATAAGAAAAAGAATAAAAATAATAAAAAAGAAGATGATAAAAATAGTCGATTCAAAGGAGAATCATCGATGTATTGATTTATGGTATTGATTTAGTTTTGGTTTTTTCATTTTTCACTTGTTTGGATTGATTTTTAATTGATATCTTAGTAAGCTAAAAATTAGGACATCTTTACGAAAGTGATGTATGTAGCTCGAGCACGTCTTTCTCATTGTAAGAGACATTAAGAGCTTCCATGAGGATGCCTTGATTTTATTTTCTAATTTTTTTCAATATTTCTTGATTTTTTTCCTTTTCTTTTGATTTTAATTTTTATTGTTGTTGTTTTGTATTATCGATTACATTTTTAGTTTTAGTTTTAGTTTTATTTTTTTCTTTATTTTATTTTGTCTTTTCATAAAATTCATAAGAATATGCTTTGGATTGTGAAGAAGATAATAACACTAAGTGAAACTTTGTTATTGGAGCAAAGAGATCCAACTAGAAGAACCTTTGCTGGAATTAGGTGGGAGAGGAGAGATTGTTGGAGAGAGGAAAGAAATATTTGGATGAAATGAGAGAGGAAAAAATATTTTATGGAAGTAATTTTAATATATGTGAAAATTGGAGTGTGCATATAGTAAAAAAGAAAGATGTGCAATATAGTACTACCCTTTTTACTGCTTATGAGTATCTTTTTTGACAACTTATTACAACTTTCCATAATGGTTCGAAGTATCTTTTTCACAATCGAATTGAAGAACCAACATACTAATGAATCCTTAAAATAATAAATATTATTTTTTTGAATAAAACATAAAATCTATTATATTTGGATGGGAAAGCAAATAAAAATAAAACCAACACATAGTCCATTAAATTTTATTCTCCTTCATCTTTTTTTCGTTGGATCATCATAGTCGACGATAAAAATTCGATTGCTTTTCTTTATTTATAGAAATGTGATTGAGCCACATTTTTCTAAACTCGACCACGTTTTTACCCAACTTGTAGGACATCAAATACATATAAAAGTAAAATATGTTTAAATCAACAAACATATATTTGAAAAATACATATGTTTAAATCAACAAACATATGTTTGAAAAATACAAAACACCTAATCAAATCAAGTGCTCAAACCTCCTCTTCTTCTTTTCTTTTATATTATTATTTTTTCTTTTTTTCTTCCTTTTTTTTCTTTGTAACATAAAGTATTAGAACTGAGTAATGCATTGCCTTACTCTAAAACAAAGAACCCAATGATAGAACAAGACGTCGGCATCAATCAGAGCAAAAGAGGAATGGGAGCTCGCAGTAAAAGAGAAAGAGAAACGGTAAATGAAGTCGAAGGTAATTCAAAAAAATTCAAAAATCAGTGGGGTGTTTAGAAATCACGAAAAAAAAGTGTACAAATAGTAATTTCATATATGTGATGGGAGAAAAATAACAGAACTGCCAACCTTCCGAATATTTGGATGGATTTTGGCATTCGATTATCGTTTAAGCTAAAGCCAAATACTGGCATTCGGTGGATTGCTATTAATTTGTCGGCATTAACCATACGGAAAAGGGTTTCTAATTCAATAAATTTAGCCTCTCAAACTTTTTTTAAAGCCTTAACAGCCACACCCACACATGCACCCTCCGGAGAACTGCCGTTGAGCTAACATTTAGAAAAATATGTCGGCAATTTGTTTGGATTGCTATTGCTATTCCAAGAAAAATATTTGGAATGATTGGAATCAGAGCCATTTCTTTTCTCAACAATTTCTGTCGTACTAAGAGACTGACAAATGACCAACTCCTTTGTGTTCATTCAAATAGTAAAGATAGTTCCATTTGCTCCCGAATAGCCTCCTTCAAAATAGCTTCTGCTTCTTCCATGATTGCCTTAATAGAAGATATGATTTCTTCGAACTGAAGCTTATTCGTTCTTAAATTGGCATGCAACTAAACAAGAAATTTCCTTACCTTTCCAATTTCTAATTGATTAAGATATCCATTCATTCAGGTATAAACAGTAACTATCTGTCAAGCTGAACCACAAGCAGCTCAATCCATTTCCCAGCCCAACAGACTGAATGGGTCAGCCTCCTACGGAACCTAGTCATAGTTGGATATTGGAACAGACATCTGTTGACATAATGCCAAAGACAGCAGCCCAGGTGCAACTGCCTCGCTTGTGGGCGAGCCCTGTGCATGACAAAAAAACCCATCAAACCCTTCTCCTGACTAGATGGTAAAGGAACCCTGGCCCAACACAGGTACGAGGACAACCTCCCAACCTCGACTACCTAGAAGTCCAGACAACAATGGATTTGCCAAAGCAGGGAGCCGAGCAATGGCACTAATTGAGAAGATCCATGCATAATATCAGTGAAAAAAGAATATCAATCTTCATTCAGACTATATCCAAACTTTGATTGCTCGCTGCAAACCGACTGCTTTAGGACAGAACCAGAACTTGGTAGACGACTGTGAAACGTGCCTAAGCTAGCCCTTCATGCATGAGCAAACAACAACTAAGCCTAGTCAGCTGTATGGATTCTTTATTTTTTATTTTTAGAAACAATAGTAAGTCTAACAAAGTTTTACATTGGCTGACGGAAGCCTAACACAATCCTCTTCCTTTATCCGGGCTTGAGACCGTTCATGCACGAGTGATCCCTTGATCAGAGCTGAGGTTAAAAAACAACCTTTGTATCAATCAATGACCGCTGTCCGACCCTAGCAGCATATAAAAAGTTGAGGCAACAGGAAAGAAGACACCGCACACAACGATATGAAAACTTGATGAGGCCGAGGACCCATCATGATGGTCCTTGCTGAAAGGGGTAGACATCATGCATGCTAAACTTCTTAAACGACATGTTAATCAAAATATGTACATCTCAAAAGGTACCAGGAGACCATAGCTTATGTATTTGCAAGTTGATTACAGTGGTTCCTATCCACATCATCAAACAAAGAAAAGGTCAACAAAAGAAGGAAAGCGTACAACTGTTCACTCTTCAAACTCGTTATAGTGATCCAGAAGATAGTTGGCGGCCAACTGCTCATTCTTGTTGCAAGCAAAGAAAACTTCCAGCACAATTGCTCTGTCAAAGCCCATCGCCTCGAGCTGCAGAAAATGTATGAACCACGAAGACGGTTAAAACCTTTAGCAACACACAACGAAGAAAGGTGAGACTCCTCGAATGCCAAACAAGCACCTGCAAACCACCTAAATATAGCACAGGGTGCTGTCTGTAGTTGAAATTTAATGTGAAAACAGGTGAATATTGTGCAGAAGAATACAACCATTTATTGGTAAAATCTTGAAAAATCCTAATGCATTATCCTGTCCATAATGGATATTTAGTGTGGACGCAGGTGAATATTGTGCAGAAGAAAACAACCAATAACAGAAACAACTAAGCCTTTTCCCATACTAGATGGGTCGGCTACATGGATTCTTTGTTTCCATGTGCAGAAGAATACAACCATTTATTGGTAAAATCTTGAAAATTTCTAATGCATTATCCAGAACTTATAATATAAATCATAACCACCAAGGGGGTAATGCTGACAGATCCATAAATAACAAGGTCGGGTTTGCATTTAGAAGACAATCAAAGTGACAGCAAAAACTGGAACTCAAGTCCAAGCTGGACAACGTGATGCTGCTTCTTTGTTCCTTGACAAAATCATGGTATTTCTGGAGTCAAAGGAAAGATGGTAGCATGGAAAAACAAGAACCATTTAAAGCTTCACCACAAACAGATAGTTGTTGGGCTTATTTTTAGAGCCAAACTGCTAAGTCGCAAGCCATGTGCCAGTGGACACGAAGGAACATTTGAATACGTTCTTTAGAAATGTCACGGAGTGAGAGTTGTTGATGCAAAGAATTCAAGTCGAACACCAACTCCAGGGGTAAATCAACCCACCCACCCCCACCCCAACACAAAAAGATAAGCTCGGGGGGAGAGAGAGAGAGACAGAGTCGTTAAATTTCCACAACAGGGTGAATTAGAAGTAATTATGAGAGAAGAGGATCTCGTTAAATTTTCCAAATTACATGAGAGTCAACGTTGAGAGTTCTCTCTCATTTCTCCCCTACCCAGATACACCCAGAGGACCATAGGTTTTATCCTGACGTGATATGTTACGAAAAGGAAAGAGGCATGATGAGAGAACAGCTAAGTTTGTCAATAAGCTCATTGACTCCAGCATTCTGCCTACTGACACACATCTATAAAGGTACTCACAGTTTCTTCCAAACCTGATGCTTGGGACTATCTTAAGGCATAAACTTATAAACAAGCCGTTACACAGTGAAACCTGATGGTGATTGCACATTAAGGCATAATCTTCTGCCAACGACAGTTACACAGTCAAAACCTAATGCTGAGTACGCCTTAAGGCATAAATCACTAGGCATCCTAGTGACAAAATGATCACCGGCTTTATAAAAAATAAACCCTGCTACAGAAGAATACTAGCATGTGCAAGGTCTATGGCTATGTCGAAATTTAATGAAACAACAACAACAACAACTAAGCCTTTTCCCATACTAGATGGGGTCGGCTACATGGATTCTTTGTTTCCGCAAAGCCCTATCATAATTTGTAGAATCCATCAAGTCCAACAAAGTTTTACCCTGACTGTCGGAAGCCTAACATTGAGCCTGACTGTCGAAAGCATGGGCAAATTGGGAACAGGAGCGATAAGCCCAACGTTGAACCATTTGTGAATATTCAACGATTTACAAAGCTTGTCGTTTCAACATCAAGCAAAAGTATCTCAAGAGATGCATTTCAAACAAGAAGCAAATCTACCACAAACTTACACGCTCAATAGCTTCACTCTCCTCTGGAGTAACTTGCACAGCCTGAGGCATGCCTGCAGCCAGCTGGGACAGAACATCTCTGTTTTGCAAATTCAGTATGCACGATCAATAATCAGCCAACATGAAAAGCCAACGTAAATGTTTAACGTTCCTTACCCATCTGCACCTTCCACAGGTTCATTCATAATACGAACAAAGTCAGCCTGATGTTCTTGGATAAGCCTCATAAGATGAGGATTTTGTCTGCCCAATTCTTGAAGCATTGGCTATCAAACAAAACATGCAAAACCGGAAACAAATAAGTTGGTGTATGAAATCATAAGGAGAAGTGCCAAGATAGCGTTGATCTGGAAGTGAATAGAAAAGACCTGCAAAATCTGGGGGTTGGCTTGTACCATAGTGCGCAAGGCTCGAAACTGGGAATTTTTGAACAATCCAAAGCTTATACTAGTAAGATAAATATTGATATTAGAAAAGGTGATTTCAGATCAAGATGTACCTGCTGACTGTTACGCAGAAAGTCTAAACCGCCACCACTAACATTGGAACCCATGTTTGGAAGACCCTATTGGCATGATAAAAGGATCAAAAAGAGAAACCAAAATTAGCACTACCAGAATTTTCAAACACAGCAGACCTCAGAACCAAAATACTTCAAGCTAATAACACCTGAGGGAAAAGATCTAAAGGGTTTGCATTTGGACCACTTGAAGGGACTGTTGGCTGAGCCGATTGTGGTGGTACAGGGACAGAAGGATTTGTAGCTTGCCCAGTTGGAGGAGATCGAGCAACAGAAGGTGGAGGCACTGGTTCTGCTCGCTCAGGAATACCCTGACATGGAAAACTCAATTGTTGATGAACCAAAGCGAACATCCACAAAGGAGTAAACAAACATAATAGAAGCACCGGAGCCAATGACAAATATGAGCCACTATGACATGACCACTGCTCCCATACAGCTGACCCGGACAGGAAAAAATAAACTCTTCCAATTTCTTCACATTCAAATTCTGAATAACATAAAAATCTACAAAAGAGAAAAAGAGAACTATGTTCAGATTATTGAATTCTTTCCACTGAAAAGTTTGCAGGTCAGCAACAAACATGATCTGGCAGTGGTAGGTATTCTGGATGTGGATACCGCACATCTATTGACCCAGTTTATGGGTCTGTGCTTCAGCGAATTAGTGATGCAATGTCTCATATTCGCATCAATTTAGCTAATTAAGAGAACTAAGTAGAATGTAATAAATGTAACCCAGGACCATATCAGCATGAACACGCCCCAGCCTCCTCTCCCTTCTTCTGTATGTGTCTGTCTGGGGTACTAATAGGCCACGGGCAAGGAAATCCCAACTCAGAATATTCCTTCAGAACCAAAGGGGCAGCTATAAGCCTATAACCTACTGAGGAGAGGAGGTCGGCTGTCGAAGAGTCTAGCTCTAGAAACTATTAGCAAAACCAAAACTGGAGGAGACAGTGATTCTTAGGGATGTGCAGTATGTCAACCGCATCAAAAATAAAAAAACTCAGAGTCCAAGAAGGCCTGCAAGCAGAATCATCACTCCATCCTATCTTTGCTTTCAACAAACCCATACCAACTGTCATGCTTGTAACAACTTACTAGCCTAAAAAACTTTGGTATGATCATTTGATCCATCAACATGGTAATCAGCAATAAGTTATTCTTGAATACCATGCAAAAAGAATAATTTGCAGGTCCACAATTTCTGCAAAAACTGCATTAAAATAACCAAAGGTCCAGTAGTAAATTTTTACATGCATACATATTTTAATTATTTTTGTAAACATTGCATTAGATTAAGTTGACAGCCTATCTGGTCCGTATTAGCTTGCTACCTTGCTCTTCCCTTTTCTTCTTGCTAGCTAAGCTGGGTAGGCAGACCACCACCAGATGCACCCCATGTAATCAAACTGTGGACCGACAGGTTAGGAGGTCACGTCCTACAGCAGATAAGCTACGCTCTTTTTTAGCACTAAAAGTAAATTTTCACTAAAACATAAAAATACAATTTCTCAGTAAATATAGCACCCAATCCTAATGGTGAAGAAAAGAACACTAACTGATACAAGCAAGAAAAGAAATAAGTAAATCAGTTGAGCTGCCAGTGCAAAGTTAAGGAAGCAGATATATTGACATACCGAATATAAGTAATCAACAGCTCGCTCTGGGTTGTTGTAAGCAGCTCTCATAGCACGGACAACTGTCTCCCTATCCCAACTCCCTCCACCCATGTCAACTATTTGTTGAATGGCTTGCTCCAAATTACTTCCAGCGACAAGATTTGATGCAGCTTGTCCATAAGCATCAACACTCAGACTGAACCAAAGGTTCTTTGGGTTAATCGTAACAAATTCACTTGAGAAGAAAACAATAAGGCTCTTCATATAGAACTAAAGCAGTTTGACAGAGGACAAAGCAATTTATTCAATCATGATTCATGTCATCAAAACATAAAACCAGAAAGAGATTCATCGGGTTGCAGGCCAATTGTAATTGAAAGTATTTTTTTTTACCACCTTCAATAACTGTCCATATTGCACCAACCATAACAAAACGAGCTTCAACTATCAATGCTAAATGAAAGCATCTATTAGAAGTAGAAAATCACAAACTACCCAAGCTATGGGCCAGATCTCATGTCATGCCATGAGAATTCATTTTTTCACTTAAAATGAAGATAAATATAGCTTCAAAATCATCAATATCAAACAGTGTTCTTTTTTCCATGAATAAAATGAAAGAAGGATAATCAGAAGCTTGACTAATTAATGACCAATCCCATATAAGATCATTTGAATCACCTAAACGACTTCTACATATTGCAATCAGTAAATTTTGTAAGTCAAGTCAAACTGTCGAAGATAGCTTAAGGTATTGGTGACGGTATGCTTGCATGTAGATATGCATAAGGAGTACAGTGTCTTTTGGGGGGAGAGAGAGAGAGAAGTTTCAAAACAAGTTGGCATATGAGATTGTACAAATTTATAAATATATTCTGCCTAGGGATAGAACTTACGCTGGTACGGTAATGGTGGGTTCTGCAGCTGCAGTTGGGGTCGGTGTTGGAACAGACTCCTGCAGGGCACTATTTAAAGAAAGGATGCCAATAAGAAAAAATTGAGAAGCATCACTCAAAAGCAACATAATAAGTCCAGGAAAAAACAAAATGCTGTCAACAAAAGAAATGACTAACGGAGCAGGGGTTGCAGCAGCTTGAGGAACCGGCGGTGGTGAAATTGTGGGATTAGAGGCCACAGGATTTGGTGGGGCCTGCATTAAAAAATGAAGAAAAAATTAGATAAAACCCAAGTGAATCCCATCAAAGAATACACAGGGATACCAATGAAAACAATCAATGATATTATGGAAAGTTGGCAGGCCACCCATTGGCATATCACAGAAAATAATAAACACCTACAGAATTCCAATCAAATAAGTGATGGACCTGAAAATATGTCGAATAGGCTTAGATGTTACAAAATATGTTGCACCTAATTCAAAAAGATACACAATTGATACAAAAAAATGTAAGACTTGTGTTGGAAGAGAGAGAAACTTACTGGAGTTGTTGAAGTTCCACTTGATGAGCCCCCTTTGGGCTGCACAAAAAAGAAATACATAGTGAAGGTTCTATTAGTTTCACAAACAATTATGAGAATATAAGAAGTTAAAATCATGAGATGAATTTAGTTTAGATATAAGATCTTCTATCAGGATAAAGAAACACAGCTTACCTTAGTTAACATTATGACAATGAAGTTATTTTCAGCAACTTTATTGTCTACCAGTCTGGTTTCATCTTTAAGAACCTTTCCTTGATGAATTAGCAGTTGTTGGGAAAATGGATAAACATCTGGACCATGAATTGTTTCTATATGCTTCTTAACAGCAGCAATCTGGGCAGAAAAGTAGGAAATTTTCCAACATCATTGACATTCTACATGTAATCTTAAATTGCTGAAGATATACATCAAAGGGCATTAAGACAATAAGCATAAGATTATTTCTTGAGACATATCCTTAAGATATTTCCAGCATAAGAACTCCCGTGCAACATTCTTGAAACTGGAGAGACCTACATTATATGCTTCTTAACAGCAGAAGAAAAACATCATCATCTCTTAAAATATTTCCCAAAATAAAACAACACATAGTTATTTTGGACTTAAAGAACTCCATTGCAACATCCTTGAGATATATTCTTTCAAGCCATATTCGGGGAGCCCCACACTATATAATCCATAGGAAACTTCTCTGCCTTGGTTTCTTTCTTTCTGAAGAAACGGTCAGAAGTCACATAAAACTTCAAAAGTAACAAAATGTTTTAATGGGATATGAATGCTGTTACTAAGATATAATCACCATAAGGAGACAGAGACACTTTTCACTGTTCACACTGCTCCAATGTAGACCATCATCATGCAAATGTAGCATCCTTGGAGGCCTAAACACACTATATAATCCATAGGAAACTTCTCTGCCTTGGTTTCTTTCTTTCTGAAGAAACGGTCAGAAGTCACATAAAACTTCAAAAGTAACAAAATGTTTTAATGGGATATGAATGCTGTTACTAAGATATAATCACCATAAGGAGACAGAGACACTTTTCACTGTTCACACTGCTCCAATGTAGACCATCATCATGCAAATGTAGCATCCTTGGAGGCCTAAACACATGAAATCTTGGTGTCGCACATCTCAACTAACACCATCATTTCCCTGCTATCAAACTATTACTGTACGTACAATATCCATTGGTGAATAATGTCACTCTGCACACAAAATACTTGTTACGAGATTTTTCTCAAGGGCTGCCAATGGAGTGAAAGTTTCATATTTGCTATTTATAGTTCTGTAAAATATGCAGCCAATATCAGGCAGGCCTAATGACTCCATATTTCACAAAGTTAGTGACTGTGGCTTCATTACATATCATCAACAAAGACCAGTTTATAGTATGGCTTCCACTCGGCCAATACAAATAGCAAAGATAGTTTCATTATATGCCAACTAAGATAGAAAACATCAAAAGAACGTCGCAGTTTGTCCAACACACTAGAAAAACTGCGGACTGTGACCTGACAGTTAGTAGTAGAAAGGGTGCCCTATTTACAAGTATCCAATTGATTGGCTAAAGTCCAAATTCCCAAACAACAATTACCATACACAAGGCAAAGAAGAAAACAAATACGACCTCAAGTAAAAAACAAGTTGATCAAATCAAGCAATCCACATAGTTCCCGATAAACACAACAATCAACAAAATCAAACCACGACTAAAAGCAAAAACAAGAGACTTTTAAGACTTAGCGAACCTACGAACTCTGAATCCACTTTATTTCAAGCCCATAAAAGGATAGATCGAGACCATCAACAATTCACCAAAATCCGGCAATTCATTCCGAAGCATCATGTCCGTGTGTACCCGACAATGAAAGAACATCACTTGAGGACAACTGGAACTAGTATAAAGGTGGGAAACGATGAATCCGATCAAAATTCACCTAGGGCACCAAAAACCAAGCCCAGGCATAGATTCGACTACATCAAGTCGACACCATTCCATAATCCTAAAAATCGTAAAATTCACCCCCAACCAACAATACAGCAAGATTCGGATCAGCAAAAACAATCATATCAAAGAGAACATAAAAAGGAGGAAGAGACTTAGGAAAACACACCGTATCCGAGGGTTCCACCTCGATCTCGAAGTGGCTTCCTTTCAACGTCTTCACGAAAACCTTCATCTCGCTCTCTCTCTCGATCTACAAGAGGCGTGAGGGTAGAAGCAAAGTCTCTATCTCTCTCTCTCTCTCTTCTCTCTCTCTCTAATTCGAGTAATTATCAACGCCTACCAAACCCTTTAAGCGGTACTTAATAGCGATTTACATATGGACCCTGCATTATGTTGCTTTTACGTTAAGGCGCTTCAGGTTCAGATAATTGAATAGCACGCCTGAACTTTCCAAAATTTAGTGGCAATGTGATGATCTCTTTACTCTATCCATGAACGTAACTTTTTATCAGCTCATGGTTGAGCTTGGCTAGCACTATCAACTACCTATACAAGTGAAGCTGAGGTTCAATGGCATGGTTCACAACAAGATCTGCCGACAACGCGAACTTGGTGCAGCTTGCTTTTGCTTGTATTATTGAATATACACATCATTTGTATAAAATGAACGAGTCACCAACTCAACCAGAAGACCGTCCTATCTAACCCTCGGTCTCAAGTTTGTTAACTATGTTCATAGTTGCATGAGGAGCATCTACGCGCCTGGTTAGGGGGTGGAGACATGGAAGGAGACAAGTTTCTGATCTTGGGCATGGACTTGTGTTAGGGTGTGCCAAACCACGCCTTGCAATCCAAAAATCAATCTGTCTTCCTTGTGATCTTGTGATCTCTTTGAAAGGGGTTGTAATTCTTAGAAGCAAAGAATGTAAAGAAGAATTTTGTTTTTAAAAAAGAGGCTTCTGTTCATAATTTAAGATTGTCCACTTAGCCTTCAACCACCTTACTTTCAAAAGAAGAAAAGGCCCGACAGTTGTGGTAAGACATTTAAAAGTTACGTGAAGAAAGAGGGGGCTGAGCCCCAAGTTTTCATTTGAGTGGTTTCCTAAAAGGTTCGACATTATTCTGAATACTTTAAAGTTCGAGACGGTTAAACGTATACTGTCATGCACCGAATCACTTGTCTATTGATTCCACATACGTACCTCATTTGTAAAATATTTCATAAAGCAGTTAAATTTCAAAAGTGTTTATTTTACAGAAAGAAATTACATTAAGCACTTCTGTATTCAGTTGTGGGTCTAGAAAATTTTCTCGGGGTGAGGCGAGGTTCAGTTTAGTGACATTGAAATAAGGTTGTTTATATAAAGTTTTAAAAACTCAGGTCTATGTCGTAGATATTTTCGAAATTTATTAGATTTCGGGTGAGGTCCATCGCCTTTTATATTGTTTCCAAGCTACAATGGTTCACTCAATAACAAATTTAGACTACCTTTTTTGAAATATAGTTCAATATGTTGTACTGGATAATTAAACTATGTTTTTAATTATTTGATGCTCATAAGTCTTGTGAGGTGCTTAATGCTCAAGAAAATTCGGAAGAATAACAGAAAATAGAATTTGTTTGGATAGTATGTGTTTGTTGCGTACCGATTTATCAAAACTAGCCGGTCCTACACAAGAAGCAATAGTTCACCTGGCTACGGTGGTGAGCGACAAGTTGAAGGTCATGAGTTCAATGCCATTTGGCTTCGACCTCCACAAAGAACAGAAGAAGAGACAATAGCGAGTCCCAAGGCCTGATGTTGGATGAGCCTCCTATGGGTGGCAAACAGTCATTGAACCTTTTGCAACAGGGTGAAATTTTTTGAGCAAAAAGGTTCTCCGTAATCTTATAGTTAAGCATGCTTTTTCTTGAAAATAGTATTACGATGAGTTAGACATGATCGATTCGAAATTGACCCGATGATTTCAATCATAACCGAGCAAGGGATTGGAAAAAAGAACCAGAGACCACTCGGTTTGGTTTTGGTTTCGGTTTCACCTCTCATGGAATCAGAACCGACTCGAAATCATATGGATGGTTTCAAAATGCCATTTTTAGAAAATTTTTAAAATTTAAGTTTTTAATAGTTTTTTCCAGTTTCGAACTGTTTAGGACTCAAACCAGTCACAATTACGGTTTCAAAACCATATTGAGAACCGTCTATGGGCTGGTAACAGGTTCTGGTTTACCTTGAACAAACCATGTCCAGGATGGGTTGTCGTTTTAAAGAATTCTCGGGTTGTACCCTCTACCCGACCCCTACTTTATATGGGGAAAAAACCTTGATTAATGTTAATTATGATGAGACGGGTAATTTGATTGATGTTTACGTAAGCCACCAATATTCTAATACATGTCAAATGCAGTTGAAACAAGACAATGAGGTAACACCAAATGGTGCTGGAGTCAGCTTAAAAGCCATTAAAATAAGTCCCAACTAGATTAGATTCTAAGAAGCAACCATTATTCCCCCTGCTTAGAGTTGGTAAACCTTTTATATTCTTCGGCGAGCTGAGATTGGTTGACCCCCACTAAGGCATTATCCACACCTTCAGTATCGAACTCGTCACCTCCTTCAATACGAAGGTTCTTGTTTCCTCTCTTTTTCCTCCGCTACGCCGCCACTTATGGCTGTTGTGAATCAGAAGATTGTGCATGGGGCATTCATCATAAAAGTGGTGTATGCACAAATAGCAATGGCGCACTTGGATAGGGGGTCGACTCATAAGTTAGAGGTCACAAATTCGACACCAGAGCACACGTCAATCTCCACGTCCCCATTGTAGAAAAAAAGAAAAGAAGTAGCCTCGTGAGATCATGCTTAAAATAAGGTAGTATCAGATTATCGATTCCCATGATATAAATGAGATAAAAGCATCTCATTTACTGCTATTTCATACACAAACCTTCTTAAAAAGATGACTTTGAAAGAGTTTTCATGTCACAAAGCAAGAAACCAATGATGGTTTTCCTCTTGATTGAAACGAGCGAACCTAAGATCATAAGTACTTCCTAAGCAAGGTTTTCAAGATCACGGATCCTATCTAAGATCATGAGTGTTTCAAAAGGTCGAGGATTGTGTGATCGAATCAGGATACTAAGACTCATACTTCACCTCTATTCTTTTTAAGTGTATGTTTATGCACATAGAATTCATGAGAATTATATCATTGTTGACATAGTTTGATATGGTCGATACATATAGCATATCCTCAGAATTATATGATTACTTTCATGTTGCTTAACATGATCAATGGATCATATGATTCATGAAATTAATTATAAGAAAATAGTGTTGGATTTAATGACTAATTAATGAGGGATGGGTTAATTAAATTCATGTGATATTAATTATATTTAATTCATGTTAAGTATCCTCTAATGTTTATTTGATATATTTTTTATTAAGGTGAAAGTCTAAAGTGTGAAAGTCATATATGAGTGAGGAACTTGTACATTGTACGTGTGAATATTATTGGATATTCTTTAGTGTCATACCGATGGGGGGAAGAATTTCACATGTCCTTTTATATAGATAATAGTTCATGAACCATAATTCAAAGAGCTTGAGAATTGACATGGTAGGTCACACGCATAATCCTTGGACCGAGTCCAAGTTTGAATTTTTTTTATCTAACATTCAAAAATAGATCTCTTCATAAAGAGCTACGAGGTGGATATGAGGAGGTGTGATTATTGGAGTGGTTTCGAGATATGCTAGATAAAACCGGGTTTGGGCTCTCTTATTCAAGATGGTTAATTGCATACTCTCTCTAACTTTGTGTTTTGTTGTGACTTTTTGATGTGTGGTGCTCTTGTTCACGGTGATCATTTTATCTTAAGAGGAAAATGTCGGTACCTATGTGTACCTCATAGCGAGACATTGATTTCTCTAATACAAGTGTATAAGATGACTCGATAAATTTATTACAGATTTTTATTTTGCTTTGCTTGATCGACTGTTTACTTATAGATTTTCATGTATCTATGACTTTCGGTGATGTTGTTATTGTTCTGTTTATTTATTGCATATTAGTTGTTTATGCATGTAGCACTATGGTTTCTTCCTAGTGTATGGTCTAATTGTAATGATCAATCCTACTAAAGATCAAACACAATTGGATCTTTCATTGGGAATTGTACAATCCTATGATCTTAGGATCTTACTGTTTTTTTTTCACATCAACTCAGGTTCTTTACAACCATGGTTTTAATTATTGCAACCTCTTTATTTTGTGTAAAGTAAGCAAAACAAATAAAAAAAGGGTATTTGTAAAAAGTATTCTTCAACTGGCAGTGTGAAAATGGTTAATGTTATCAAAAGTATGCACGCTTTTTAAGATCAGAGGGAAGTGAGGCACGAAGCCGAGAATATCTATAAAATGAGGGATGGATTTGGAAAAACCTTTTCGGTCATTCACGCCGGGTTGCGGCGGGCGCGTCCAGAGTACATGACTATATGCATTAAGGTTGGTCCAAATCGGGTTTATGATCCATACAAGAACCGATCCATTGACAGCGGATATGCATGCGATTGCGAGAGGACGGGTGCACGGAGCAGCTGCAGTTTTATCCGTTTATCCTCCTTCGTTTAGCAGCTGGGTGAACAAGAAGATGGCCGCTTTGCTGTCTTTCTTCAATCCTCCAGTTTCTGTGGAACCCCTCTGCTACTCTTCATCTTTTAAGGTGACAAATACTCCTTTGTGTGTGTGTTTTGTGTGTATCCAAAAAAACACAACCTTTATTGCAGGGGATAGCCATTCCGTCGTTTCCTAAGCTGGTTTTGAGAATTACGAAGAATGCGAACGCCATTTCACTGGTTTGCCAAGCTTCTTCCTCATCAGTCGCATCTGAAATGACTCCTATAGGTAGTTGGTTTTCTCTACTGAGATTCTTGATCAGTTTATCAATTTTCGTCGTTTGAAATAAAATGGCAGTGGGATTTGGTTGTTGGTATTGTTTCTTATGTGCCTTTTTGGTCCATAGGTAGGTTTAGACTCAACAATTTGGGTCCGCAGCCTGGTTCTAGGAAGAGGCAGAAGAGGAAAGGAAGAGGCATTTCTGCTGGACAAGGAAACAGCTGTGGGTTCGGTATGAGGGGCCAGAAATCGAGGTCGGGGCCGGGCGTTAGACCCGGGTTTGAGGGTGGACAGATGCCATTGTACCGGCGAATCCCCAAACTAAGAGGCATTGCTGGGGGTAACGATTCTCTTTCCATCCAAACTTTCAATTGATCATCGTTTTTTTTTGTCTCGGTTTCTTTCTCAATTCTAGTCGGAGTTTCAATTGGTGGTATGTTTTACGATTACGGTTTAAAAAAGGCATTGCAAGTAGTTCTTTCATCTTTGCTCAATGTGGACATAACAAGGAACCTGTTAGAATTTAGTGGCCGTTCGAGTATTGAGCAACCACGATGTGGTTAGAGGCTACCACCTTGTCGCTTAATCAGTATACATTATGCATGTTATGGTACCATCAAGAAATAGTGTTTTGATTATGGATGACATTTAATGAATAGCTCTTTAGCTCGTAATTTCTCATGAAAAGTAGATGGTTGCGCTTGGAGTTATAACCATCACAAGAAGCAATGGCAATTGCTTTCCACTGATGGTTGTAGGAACCAGCTTGTGGTGCTATTTTTGAAGAATCTGATTGATGCCAATGACTTTCATGAGGTAGTAACTCTCATGAAGTAGTATACAGAAATCTGATAAGGGCTTTACAAATGATAACGTGTTTATTATATCCATCCGGCTTAAAGGCATCACCTTCCCTCTTCTTTGTTTCTGTACATGACTCAGCTGGTGATTCTTGTTATTTCCATTGTGATCCTTCCTTTGTATTGTGGGCTATAATCACTGTCTTTGTCTTGTTTAACACTTGTGCCATAGATCCGTCTTCCACCTTTCTTGTCCTTTCGTATGAATTTGGGACAATTCATGTTGAATAGGATGAAACTCTGTTACAATGTTTGTAAAACCTCAATATCCGTACACCATTATTAGTTGGCTCTCCTATAACGGGCGTTGTTGATATTGGCTGCATGTTTGCCATCCTATAGAGTCATATTCAATGAAATAGAGGAATCTTCATATGTGTAGCCTACAAAAGAGAGATTATTTCATGGAAAAGGGTTCTTGTAACAACTATAAGATCACTCTAGGAAAAAGAAATATTGACCCATCAATATGTTACGCTAACTTATTATTGGTACTTTGCAAAAATCACTGCCTACCGTTGTTCATGCAATCCATTTAGGATGATGCAACCGTGACCATTATCTGGTAATGCGATCTTCAAAGAATTCTTGACTATATTTATCCCGTGAAGGGCCTTCTAGATTGACCCAACTCCGTTGAAGTATCCCTAGGGATGTCAACCTCTGCCATCGCAGAAGATAAAAAGGCAGCTGATACTGAAAAAGATTCTCTAAGTGTTTAGTTTCACACCTTTAGACGAGCTCCCATTGGTAAAGAATGCTTTCAAGAAAAATCTGTTTGGATTAATATCATTAACAGTATTTTAAAATTTAATTTCCAAGATTATCTTTTCATGGCCCCAACTAAACATTTTTAGTGCATTAACATATATGTAAGTTAACTCTGCTATGGTCGGTCCAAGCCCAAATGCAGAAGAAGGATGGCAAGGAAAAACCATACCTATAATGGGATAAACAAAATGGGAGTGACATTAATAGATGATAAAAATAAGGGAAAATCGTTTAAGATGGTTTGGATATGTGGGAAGGTGATCAAATGAAAGTTCTCATAAGAAGGTGTGAGAAATTAGGTAGTGAATATCTTGAAAGAGGAGGACTGCAAAAGTGTTGGAAGGAAACAGTAAGGAATAGTCTAGCTTCTAAAGAATGATCTAGCTTCTGTTGAGTTAACTGAAACATGGCACAAGATCAAAACCTTATGAAAACGAAGAATCCATGTAGCCGAACCCCATCTAGTATGGGAGGAGGCTTAGTTGTTATTGTTGTAACATATTTGTAAGTTCACGTAGTCTTGGCTCATGCCATCTTTTCTCCCTTATGATCTATCTTTTCCCAATGTTTTCCTTGTTATTGAATGTATCTTTCTCAGTTTCAACCTTATTTTATGAATTTTAAATCTCTCTCTGGCTCTTGGCACGCTTCTAAATTTCAAATCACTTAAATTAGATGTCTTCTTACCCATAATAAAAATTATTTAAGCCATTCATTTTTTAAGTAGCTTTTATTATTAATCTCAGGGTCAATGCACTCCCAGAAGTCCTTACCTCCTTGGTGGTAGCGGGCATAATTTTGTGTGTTACCTGTTTTCTCTCCCTTTCAGTCTATCTTTTCCCAATGTTTTCTTTGGTTTTATGGCCTATTGAATATAGCTTTCCTTGGTGGTAGCGGGCATAATTTTTCTGATTCGCGTTTCCTCCCACTTTTTTTGTCAGTGTCAGATTTTTCTTCAATGACATGGTGCATTTTGTTTTCACTTTCTCATACATGTAAAAGTTTAAATTTACGCCCTTGTCTTATATATATGCGTGTATGTGTGTGTGCATGTATGTGCGTGCATGCATTTATACCTCTTAAAATCCTTACACATATGCGCTTCCATCAACATTCTGCTTATTAATTTGCGTAAAGTAAGAATGACTAACCTTCCATTAATTTGACTAATCAGACTATTGCTTTCAAAATTATCCATTCTAGGTGGAATGTCAATGGAAGGGCATATGCACAATTTTTTTGTAAGAGGGCTGTGTGTGCAATGCTAGTTTTTCGGGGGTGTTTACATACATCAGTTTCTAACAAGGTTATGCATGTAAGATTTGTATGCATAGGTGTGCGTATGTGACAATCTGCCCTGCTGCATAAATATTCTGGCTCCGTTTTGTCTGCTAGATATTGGCCTTATATTTGGCATGTCCCTGTGGTAATGATTGGCAAGTTGTGTATAATTATCTTACCATGCTCTATTTTTTATTTATGTTATTTCTGTTTTCCCTCAACCTGAAGATTCAGTGAGGAACAAGTCAAGTTTCAGTACCTTTGATTTTTCATTAGAGGCCACTATTTATCATGATTCTGGCTGTTGCTTTGTTTCATTCCTTTCTGATGGTATTTTAGCTAATACTGCTATGCTTTACTATTGCTTTGACCACAAGAATGAGTGCATCAACCTAGTCATAAGTGTTTCACGTGAAGACTGAAGTTTCCTGCTAGTGTATCATGTGCAATGATTTTATGCTGTCCTCAGCATATATCTTTCCTAATAGAAAATGCTTCAACCTGCGTGACTAATCTGGGAAATAAATGATTTTTCTCTTGATAAATTTGAAAACAATAACGGTTTCTGCTAATAACGTGTCAAGTTCAAATGGTGGAGTTATTCTAACAAGTTGCAATACTTATGGCAGTTTTACGTGAATTTATGGTCTTTATTACCTCAAAAGAGTGAAAACAATGTCATGGAAGAGTTTGATATTGTATGTTATTGAGGCTTTATATAAATGTTTCAGTCTTTTGACTAGTGATTGGTTTTCTTGGTTCTAAATGCACAATTTTTCTGTTATGGACCAAACCCCTTGTTGCTTTTCAGGTATGCGTGCAGGCTTGCCTAAGTTTGTCCCAGTGAACTTGAAAGATATAGAAGCTGCAGGATTTAAGGATGGGGATGAAGTGTCACTGGAGTCCCTAAAGGCAATAGGATTGATAAACCCGTCTGGTAGAGAAAGGAAACTTCCTTTGAAGGTGCAGTGTTTTAGCTTTCTTTGCAACTTGTGCCATGCCTATGTTGGAAAGTTCACCACTTTGACAAAGTTCAAGTTTTATTATTTTCTTTGAAGTCCCATAGCTGTTAGCTCTTCCTCTCCACAGTTACTGCTGTTTGTTTTAATCATGTCAAAAGGGTTGCTAACGGTCATTATTCCTTGTAGAACACAATGAATCAGAAGAACAGAAATAGCTACAGAACTGTTCACTGTTTACCCTATACTGCCCATATGAAACATGACATTTCAGGACCATTTTTTTGAAGAAACAGCCTATTAAGGTTGTCTCATACTGAGATTGCTATATTATAACTGTGACTTGCTTCTGTTAATCAAGTTATCAGGAATGTGAGATGAATGTGCATGAGAAGTAAGGTTATAACAGTTACGCGTTTTAATTTGATGTTTCCAGTGTATGTATCTTGAAAAATATGGGCCTTTATATAAAACAGTTCTTGAAAAAGAATAATTGATGCAAAGGGTATTATTAAATAAGGCTGTCCTATTATGTTGAACGCATTTGTTCATGCTTTTTCATTTAGGTTGTATGGGAATTTCCAGCAGTTTCCAGGAGAACTTTCTGCTGCTGGATAAGAGATTCTCATAAACAGTGAATGGAATGGTTTTGGCAATGAAAGTGATTGCAAATGCAGGTCCACCGCCTTTGTCTAGAGGTAGTTGTAGCTGAAACCAAGACTGGCACATCATGATGCACTTGGTGCATGACTCTTGCATCACTATTCCGTGAATAGCTCTTCTCGAACATCATACTCTTCTCATAGACAGTCATACATGCTTGAAACTCCGTTGCTATGTTGCCCTGTTTCTAAAAGGAGCCTTAATGCAGGTGGTCTTAGTGAACTTCCATAAATAATGCCATGTTTCTCACCTTCGCTGCCAAAGTTCATGCATTCCATGCTGCACATTGGGTGTTCGATAGGCTTTCTTCCTACTGCACGTTATATTCAGCCCAGAAGGGGAACAGTACTGGCTAAGAGGCTGACCCCATCTTGCTTATCAACAACTAAGCCTTTTCCCATACTAGACGGGGTCGGCTACATGGATTCTTTGTTTCCACAGATCCCTATCGTGTGCCATGTTAGCAGTTAACTCCCAATAAGCTAGATCATTCTTTATTGTTTCTTTCCAACACTTTTGTGGTCGTCCTCTACCTCTTTTAATACTTTCCAAATTTAGTTTTTCTAACCTTGTTACAGGTTCTTTTTTTGATCTTCTTTCTATATGTCCAAACCATCTTAAATGATGTTCTCTCATTTTATCCTCTATTGGCGTCACTCCTAATTTGTTTCTAATAACCTCATTATGTATACGGTCTTTTCTTGTATGGCCACTCATCCATCTCAACATCTTCATTTTTGTCACAGACATCTTTTGTACATGTTGATGATTAACTGCCCAACACTCAGAACCATAAAACATGGCAGGCCTAATTGCTGTTCTATAATATTTACCTTTTAATTTTAATGGTATCTTCTTATCACAAAGAATACCTGATGCTCGTCTCCATTTTAACCAACCAGCTTTAATTCTATGTGTAACATCTCCATCAATTCTTCCATCACAGACCCTAGGTATTTAAAACTTTCCTTTTGGGGAATGCAATGTGTGCCAATTTTAATTTCTATGTCCTCTGAAGTAACCAAATGAACCCATCTTGCTTATCCACAAAAAGAAAAAGAACTATTAATGTCTCATGTGGCTCGCAGTGTAGTTATACTCCAACAACTGTCTGCCAAAAGATGGTAGAGCTGTGTACCGCCTCTTAGATGTTGAACATTTATTTGGACGTGATAATAGATTTAACAGATCTGGAGTCTGTGTAAGCATTTACTGCATGAATCTAACTAGAACTGGATTTGTAGATTTTAGGAGATGGTGAATTGAGTACGAAGCTGCATGTGAAGGCCCGTTCCTTCTCGGCATCAGCCAAGGAAAAGCTTGAAGCTGCTGGGTGCACCCTCACCATATTGCCTGGAAGAAAGAAGTGGGTGAAACCCTCTGTTGCAAAGAACTTAGCTCGAGCAGAGGAGTATTTTGCGAAGAAAAGAGCCGCCTTATCAGGAGCAGATTCAGCATCTGCTTGATCAGACAGAAAAAGTTAAAACTGATATTTCAACATCTCATGATGCGGTACGGATTTACAAGAGGCAACTTTTAAGTTTATGATGTATGACTAAGTTTTGCACTCCCAGATGAACTCAAACAATACTTTTTATGTCAGATTTTCATTAGACCCACAGATGGAGGAAGTTGGTCTTCCTTATTTGGAGAAAGGAAACGAAAACCACTCTTATGTTAGAATTCGTTTCTTTGTTTATCATTTTCATGCTTGAAGAGTTCGAATCGACAGTCACGGATCATCCCTTTTGCATGTAATTATTCTTTTGTTATCTTCTGTTTTAAGAATTGTAATGATCATCAATTTGGTGAAACTGCATCATCTTTGTTTCTTTGCTTTCCTGTGCGTGTGTGTGTTGGGGGGGAAGGGGGGCTTGCACGCACTCCTGTGTAACACCCCTGAAGATTTGAATCCTCCTCGCTTACGGGCAAACTCTGTAAAAACCAGTTCTCTTGCTTCTTTGCTCACTATAGCAGTCCACTTTCGACAAAAGATGATACCAAACGATGACGTAGACCGATTTAGAGTTTTAAACCTCACGAACTTGGTGACATCCATGGGTTTTCCCTATCAACAGAGATTCCTATATGAACTAGCCGAACTCATCTAACTGAACTTAAGCGTGCGTGTGCTCACTGACAAACAAATGCTTTCCTTAAACCTGAATTCTTGCACATATTTGTTTTTGGAATATCATCATATATTTTCTGAATCAGCTTCCTTTTTCTTTGTTGTTTTTAGGTTAAGGGAAAAATTGCTCAGATAAGCACTGGCTTGTAGCTTGCACTAAAATACATCAGACAAGTGGGAGGAGTCGGCCGTCTAATATTGATTAAATTATAGGTCGAGTGTGCGATACCTGTTCTTTTTATCTTGTATTAAGGTATCTTTTCAAATGGCTTGAATCAGCATAGATCCGAAACTTCTTTTTTCAAACTTCTTCAGACATTGCCATGCTCAGACCAACCTACTCGGCAGCTCCACTGGGCCTAAAATTCTTGATGACCACAAATCAAGTTGAACCAATCATGCTTATGGTTTAATGTCACTCCCTTCCATAAGGGCCCCTGCCAGCGTAAGCCCAACACCCATATTCAGCACCATTCGTTTCTGAGATGGACGTTCCGTAGGAATACCAGAACATTCGTGGCCCACAAAACTCTCTCTCCCTCTCTCACACACGCACACACAAGAGCAAGCAAGGAAGAGGCAAAATTAGGGATGTTACTTGGAGTTCAAAGTCGGGTTCGAAGCCATGCAGTGGACCATGAAGGTTTTGCCGAGCACACAAAAATATATGGCCTTTGCAATTCCCACGTCTTGTGGTGGGGAACCTGACAAGGAATTCTTTCAGCAGAAATTTCTTTATTTAGGAAAACTGTTTAGCAAAAAGTCCATCCATGCCTTTCATGTCATTCGGTTCCACAAGTCCCATCATCGACATGCTTCCAAAATGTTGAGGATCGGCATCAGGCTAGGTTATGGTAGGCATGATTCCACGATTACACCCCCTCCACCATCTCTCACACCCCCTCCACCATCTCTCTCTCTCTCTCTCTCACACACGCACACATTATATATATATATATATATATATATATATATATATATATATATATATATATATATATATATATATATATATATATATATATATATATATGAAAACTGGGAACGCCCTGTCATGCCATATTTTATTAGACAGTATGCGTTATCCGTACAATCAGATAGATGATGTAGATCAAATCATCCATTAACATCGACATGGGAATTAATACCGTTTAATACAGATGAGTGCATTAAATATCACATGAAAAGAGTATCTTGATCACTACCGTTCGATTAATCTAAAGATGATGATGATCAAACAAAATGATCATGAACAAGACATTCATCCTACATCGACATTGATCCATCATACAAACGACAAATATCATCTAATAGAGTATGGCATAAGAGGGTTTCTAACAACTCACTTTTTCTATATATATAGAGAGAGAGAGAAAAAGAGAGAGAGAAAATGAGAGATGCTAGACATTGCTTGATCATCACCACATCCGATTGGATGGTGGTGATCAATACACTTACCCCGCATCATATTTAATACACTCATATATTAAATAGCATTGATCCTTGTGTTAGTATTAACAGGTGATTCAATGTCTAATAGAGTAAGAGGGTGTCTAGTAACTCTCACTTTATATATATATATATATATACTCAAACATCTACACCAAATGTTTAGCATATATCAAAGATGAATATTTAAATTTAAAAAGTAAATTATATTATTTGTACTTCACATTAAATACATAATGGTAAATTTCATTTTTAAAATTCAAATCTTACCATTGATTGCACAGATCTAACCGTGAAGATCTTTAAGCGGGTTTAAGCATGAATGACTCTTTGAAGATACATATACATATAAATAGTACAAAGGCTCAAATAAACAACCCTATGCCAGCTGAACCAAGCTGAAACATGACCCGCCAACAGGCCATATTACAAACATATAACAGGTGAACCCAGCTCATCTTTTAGGTTTTCGAGCTGAGAATGAGCTGCTCATATTGTTTGACACTATCTAGTATGAACTAGCAGATTGCGTGGTGCTTATCTTCATTCTAATATGCTTATCTTTGCTATTTATAGTTAAAGAATATATTGCTTGACCGAATTTTTCACGCCTCGTGCAACTGTGATTGAGCAGGCCACATATTTCTTCCTCAAAACGGGAGAATACGCACCAAATCTTATCCCAATCTATCAAATTTCCATAGATTTATTCATACATGCTGAAGAAGACCGGCTTGAAGGGGAAACTATGATGCGGTTGGAGGCGATGTCACATGGACACGTTCATCCCGATGACACGAACCATGGTAGACCAACATTAGAAAAGCAAAAGCCTTCATGTATGCCATCATTTAGGTCCCATAGCCGGTCAGATTCAAAATTTCCCGATCACCTACAACCGAATATCGATATTTTGATGTAAATTTAGATTGATATCTTCCTAATTATTGAGCTACTCTCGCCTAATAAGTAACTTGATGATGTCAAATCTCGATATGTTATCATCTAACATGACTTTTAGTTGATTTTATGAGGTTGAGTATTACCATTCAATGTTAATTAGTTATATATTAAGAAACCAACTGCTGATACTCAGTGTGCAATTCAGTTTGTATGGTGGACCTTGTGAAGATCGAATAATAAATGTTCAAAGTGCTTAATATAATGCTTGCAAAGGTCCAATGTGGTTCTTCTTTTATGAACTTGTGATTAGTTATGGACATGTTTAGATGATTGTGATATTTGTATCATTTATTGTTTTTACGACACATTATACTATATGGTTTGAGTGTTGGACTATTAATCATCAACATATATAAAATATGTTCATGATAGAGATGAAGATGCTTAGATGGATGAGTGACTACATAAGGAAAGACAGTATATATAATGAGGTTATTAGAAACAAATTAGTAGTGGCATCAATAAATGAGAAAAATCATTTAAGATGGTTTGAACACATATAAAGACTACCAAAAAAAGTTTTGATAAGAAAATACGAGAAACTAAATGGTGAAAATATTAAAAGAGGAAGAAGAAGACCATAAAAGTATTGAAAGGAAATACTAAAAAATAATTTAGCTTATGTTGTGTTAATTGTTAGCACTCACACGATCGACTTCCATGGAAACAAATAATTCATGTAGCTCACACCATCTAGTATGGGAAAAGGTTTAATTATTGTTTTTTAAAATGAAAATAAGGTACACTCATAGTGTTAACTCCATTGGTCTGATTGATGTGATAAGGCGGTGAGTTCCATTCTTCTTCATGCATACCGGGCTTTGGCCTTCCATTGTAACGAGAGAGAGAGAGAGAGCTATAGAAACTGGAGGGCAGCAAATTTATTTCACTAAGGTCTTGACGTTTGAACTTATCCATTTATTTGAATCAAACTATTTGAAGATTTGGTGGAAAATTTTCACCTGTGAGAAAAATTTACCTCTCTAGGAAAGAATTGAATGAGAAAGTGATGTGTTTGGATTGCTCGTCATTAAACTCTGAGGAATCCTTCATGAGATAACTGTGGGGGCCTCTGTAAGGGGAAAGAAATTCCTAATGCCAACAAACAGGTCAAGCTATGGAAACTGACACACTAGTAAAATCGCTCACCAGAAACAAGATCCTATCCATCAGAATTCAATCTACGATAACGAAGAAAGGAAGGGTACAAAATTTATTGATGCTCTTTGTCACATATATGGAAGGGCCAATGCTGATGTGAACATTGCCTCCTGGTTTGCCTGTATTTGAATCTTCTTTTCCCTTTTTCTTTTATAAAACAAATATTGATTACTAAAAGAAAATATTATTTTTTTGTGCACAATGGAGAGGCCGAAGCTAGACACACACTCTTGGTATCAAACTCATAACCTTCAACCTTCTGAGTTGACCCCCTAGACGGGCAAGTTGTTGCTCTTTGTGCTGATCTAAGAAAATACTAGATGCATATAGAGAGGAACATTTTTCACTGCTAAGAGAGAGTACCACTGAAATAAAAAAAGTTGGAAGGTAGATTTTATGAAACATCTAAATATTATAAAGAAACAATAAGATCAGCAATGCTTTATATGTGAGGGAGAAAAATTATTAAAAAAAGTTGGTGTAACACTGAAAGGAAATAGAATAAAATAAGTAAACCTTAACTTGTTATAGACATTTGGATCAAAAGATAGAACTCTTATGAAATGCACGAAAAATTAGGTAATAAACACTTTAATAGATATAGTGGAGGTCTCAAAAGTATCTATCAGGTTTCTTTCTGGAAGTGTATATATATATACATATCTGTGTGTGTATGTATGTATGTATGTATATGTATATGTATGTATATATGAACTTAATTTCAATTTAAGTTTCAACAATCAGGTTGTATAACTCAGCTCATGTTGGGTTCATGTTTAGCTCCACTCTGACAAACCATCTAGCTGAAAACAAGCTCTACACAACTCTGTTTGGTTTGTTCGGCTCATTCACCAAAGCTAAACTTCGTTTCATATGTTCAAATCATCTTAAACGTAGATGTCTTTCTCATTCTATGACTATTATTGCATCGACTTTATTAATGACTAAGGAGCCAAATCCACCTCAAGTGTATCATTTTCAGTGAACATATCTTCTATAGATACGAGAAAATTGACTACCTATAGCTGAAGCAATAAACTTGTTCTTATCCATCATAATTTTGTACATAAACTAGCTCAAGGCACAACATGCAAGCTCACCTGACTAGTGGTCGACTCACAAGTCGAAGTGCATCAGTTTCGATATCATTGTGAATTATATATATATATATATATATATATATATATATATATATATATATATATATATATAGATATATAGAGAGAGAGAGAGAGAGAGAGAGAGAGAGAGAGAGAGAGAGACGTTTACAAAGATAGGACATCTATATATAACGACCAAAGAAAGAGATAGTGTTCAAATCAATCTCAATTTTATAGAACATCAGGATATGTGTGGGACACACAGAGAGAGAATCTCTAGTTATCTCATTCATCAGCCGCTTATGCTAAATGAGCATAATAGTCTTCTCCATTGTTTTGAAATGCACAAAACACCAACCCCCGGTACTTTTTCTGATGACTGCCATGAGAGATAAAGTTCCGTATGCAGGCATACTTTTCCTCTTGACTTGCATAAAAGATAAACTTTTGTTTATCTTTTACGAGAGAACGAACTGGTTCATTTCCTTCGATACAAAATAACAAGACCATCTCCTCGATCGCCTCCTACATTCACTCACTTTCGAGTCTTCGCCTTTCATTGTGTGGCTTCATGCATGACGTCTCATGCGTCGTACACGTTCATTTGATGCATCTTCTTCCATCACTACTCAAAATAGAAGCCAACGAGGATAACACTCACACACACACACAGAGACTGGTTTGGTTTGGTCATTTTCTCCCAGGTCCAGACCTGACTGTATATCGTTATCTTACTCAAAAAAGAGACAGAAAGATCGCTGTACACAAGGAAGAAGGGGACCGCAAAGTGAGACTGTCATTCACCATCATCAAAACCTCTCTGAAGTTACACAGAATAGCGCTGCTTGTCATATTCGAATTATAAAAATTATTAAAACCCTATACCAACCAAGAAAAGAGCTAGCAGCTAGCTCGAATTTCAAAACATGAGCTTAATTGACTTGGAAAATTGCTAGCCGGGTTGAACCGTCCAGGCTGTGTTGTTGGAACTAGTTTTCGAACTTCATTGTATGAACACATCAAACAAAACCAACTATAACCAAGCCCTTCTCCTACACAAACTACACTCTTAACTATATAGTTGGTTTGACGTCATTGTGCTTGATCTTATGTCCTATTATTACTTAACTCTTAAAATGCATGGTAATGTTATTTTCTTTTTAATTTTTGAGTTAAAAAGAGAGGCTGAAGCCTAACACACATATCCGACACCCATGCACCCCTGGGGAATCGAACTCACCACCACAATGTGGGAGTCAAAGAGCCATGCCAGTTTGCTACCACCCTAGGTGCAAGATAATGGTTTCTGATTGGAAGCAAAGACTAGCTAATTTTGAGATCTCTCTCTCTCTTCATGTGTATTTATATTTCTTCTCTTGATTTGCTTCTCAAATGTAAAAACTACCTCGATTGTGCCATTTACTTTATCTTCTATTCATGTTACACCAAATTTTTTTCTATTAACGTTAATATATGTTGATTTACAGACATTCATTTTAACATTTTTATTAAATTTAATCTTCCTCATCGGTATTGATGATTTAATCTCCAATACTCACCACCAATAGAACCTACTGTGAACTGAATGTGATTGGAATATGGAAAACCTGAATTAACAAAAAAATCAAAACTGGGTGATTCAAGCCCAAGGAGATCCAGTTCTCATCTGTTGAGCCAATTTCATACAAAATATCCTGTTGTACCGACCCATGATATGACTTGCAACAACTTGAAAATCTATCTGTTCAGTTGGATTAAGCTCGATTCACATCGGTTTAATGGCAACAGTTGTGCTAGGACAAGAAACTGAACCAGACTGAATTCCTAACATGCCACTCGGTACCATGCCTCGAAGAGACGAAGTACAAGCATGGCTCAGACTGGACCTAGTGAAAGGTTGTGGGTGAAGGTGCAAGGGACTCATTGAAAGGCAATTCGAGTTTAGCACGGCTCAATGGGGTGAAGTAATTAAAGGGAAAGAGAGAGAAAGAAAATGAGAACCGAGAGACTAAGAGGGAGCTGGGCCCCATTTGGAAATCTGCTTCGAAAAATCATCTACCAATCAGATTCTCTTATTTTCGATGGTATGTACCAACCAGCCAATAGGAAAGCAGATAAGAGGTGGGTGGGACCCAAAGGGCCCATGACACACGCCACCAAGCCCTAAAAGTGCATGGCAAAGCCAATGTAAAAGTCCGGCGTGGGACACCACCCCTACAATTATTGGCCCTTCCCCCCTTAAATATGTACTGCTTGATATTTCCACTGTGCTCCTTGTTCATCCTTTCGTCTTGCTGCTCGAGCAGGTCTTCAAACTTCTCTTTCTTAATCTTGAGATGGAAAAGAAAGTTGCAAACGCCCTCGGCGGAAAATCCGCAAGACCATGCGAGGATTGCCGGAAACGGCGTGCTCGTTGGTACTGCGCTGCCGACGACGCCTTTCTTTGCCAATCTTGTGATAGTATAATTCACTCTGCCAATCCTTTGGCTCAGCGCCATGAGCGCGTTCGGCTCAAGACTTCATCATCATCATCTTCATTGAAGCAGCATCTAGATGGAGATTTATTGTCTTCGTGGCATAAAGGCTTCACTAGAAAGGCTCGGTCCGTTCGCCCGCATAGGCAGCAGGTTAAGGCCCCCAAGGCCGAGGAGCCGGTCTCCTTAGCTGCAAACCCATTCCTTGTGCCGGAAGTCGGTGTTGATGAGATGCAAGAAGAGAATGAAGCACAACTTCTTTATCGCGTTCCGACATTCGATCCTATCGATGGTGAATTACATGCATCTGGATCGACTACAACCACAATTACCACCAATACCGCCACCACCTCCAGCCCTGATGAACAAAAACCTTCAAGTACAGCAACGGATTCGGATGACATGGATCCTAACTGTACTTCAGATAATTTTGCTTGCTTCTTTCCATCTGACATGGATCTCGCCGAGTTTGAAGCTGATGTTGAGAGTTTATTAGGCCGCGGGCTTGATGATGAGTCCTTCTGCTTAGAAGGATTGGGTCTTCAAGACTCAAGAGAGCCTGAATTGGACTTATTTGGTGGAAGAGTGAAGAAAGAAGAGGAGGATGAGCCACAAGAGAGGGCATCATGCCAAGTTGAGGCCCAAATAGCCATCTCCAAGGATTCCTTTGAGCTCAATTTTGATTATGACACGCCGACTACAGGAGACGAGGATGAGGAGAAGGTTCAGCTGAGTGGCAACACTACTGAACAATCTGGCCATGGTGGGTTGGCGAGGCGGATCAGCTTGCGCTTAAATTATGAAGCTGTGATGACCGCCTGGGCTGGCCAGGGTGCGCCATGGACGAACGGAGACCGGCCGCAGCTCAACCCTGATGACTGTTGGCCTGATTGCATGGTTAGTATTACACACTTGAAGAAGTTAACCATAAAATCCATAGTTTAATTACTTCCGGGTATGTTCTTTTCTTTGTGGAAAGGATTAAAAATGCTTTAGCTGAACCAGTGGTTGTGTGTGAGAGAGAGATAGGTCTGTGTGTGTGAGAGCGAGAGACATTGAATTTTCCCTATAAGAATAAATGAAGTCCATAGATGAGTGCAACGTCCTTTTCTGAACAAGTCTTTTTTCATGTTCAAAATTTGCTTTCAACCGCCATTCAGTGTTGAAGTTTTTGGCTGTGGCTGAAGCATTTCATTGTCAAGGGCGGTGGATGTCATGTTGCTGAATTATTCACTTCATATTTACCAAATAACTGCAGTAAATTTGGAATCTTATTCTCAAGGATATCCTGAAACACCAACTCGTTAGTCTCTAGCTTTTCTTATTTTATTTTAACACATTTACCAACAAATGAATTGATGGTGAATTATATTCTCAGGGGATGAATGGAATAGGAACGAGCTCATTTGTGGAGGCAAGTATAGGGGTGCATGCTGCTATTGCAGACGGTGGCAGGGAAGCAAGGGTGTCAAGATACAGAGAGAAGCGCAGGACAAGGCTCTTTTCGAAAAAGATACGGTATGAAGTTCGAAAACTGAATGCCGAGAAGAGACCAAGAATGAAAGGCCGGTTTGTGAAGAGAACGGCATCTTTTGTCGGCACTGGTTTTGCTTACTGATGATGTTTGCTCAATTGGAGCAGTTCTTAGTTAACTAGGACCTTCTTGGATTTATTTAACTAATTAAGCTCTTGTTGATGGAGGGGATTCGGAATAATTGTAGTAGCTTCTCTATACCGTTTGCTTCTTGTTGAATCAATGTCAGCGTTGACTGCTGACCCTCGTTTCTGTAAATAGCATAAAATATATAAACTCCTTTCATTCTTGCAAAGCATGTGTAAGCAAAGATTCATGTATTTGCAATCAGAGAAGCCGGCACCTCTCTCTTTCTCCCTCTCTCTCTGGGCTTACACTGAATTCTACAGCACTACCATAGGGCAGAAAGCGCAGCAAATTGAACTTGACAAGTATTTATAAGACAATAGCGTTCAATTTGTTGGCTAATTTTGGATTCCTCATCTTCCTCTCTCTCTGTCTCTCATCAGGCATTCTCTTAAACTTTACTTACACAATAATACTATCACAAATTAAAACATATACGTAAAATTGAACTTCACAAATTGAAGGTTTGTTAATCGGTTCCTTTCGTTGGCTAAATCTGCTTATGGGGAACATAGGGCACACCACTCACAAAGGAAGTGAGTCAACCAATCAGGAGCAGGGGCCTCGACGAGACTATACCTGCTTCTTAGTCCCCAAAGCAACTCCATACCTAACCACTGGAGTATTTACATGCGATTGCTGGTAAGGGACCCCGGGCGTCGGCTGCACACTCTGTCCGATCTGTTGTGCGCCGGCCACTGGAGGGTAGTTTACTGGAGCTTCGTAAGGCTGGGGCTATGATGCAAATGATGTAGCTTGGGGTGGAGGTTGTGGCGGGAAAGCTACTGGTTGAGGCTGGGTTTGTACATGTGCTTGGTACTGAACCTGCTGTGGTGGGAAGGGTACAGGCTGAGGTTGGTGGACTGCTGTTGGCTAATAGTATGGGGATCGACTGCTGATGAAGAATAAGGGGCTGGTATCGGTTGCTGCTGGTAGTCTGGCACGTAAGGCAAGTTCGGTGCACTCGGATCCGCTTGGGGACGCCCCATTGATTCAACTCTTTGTGATCCCTAAGCTTTAAGATGACGTTTAGGCTCTTTGCTGCATGCATCTATATATAAGACCCAAATATCGCCATTGAGTGCAAAGACAAGATCAAATTAAGCGCGTAGGAGTATTTTGCGGGTCAACTAGGTACCTTAGATGGTAGAATTTATAAGTACCCATTGGGTTGGGTGTCGCAAAAGTCAGTGTCAGCTCGTAAATAAGTCGTGATTCTTGGATCACTCCACCCCACGCCCACCAACTTCTTAGATACAAATCGTCGATTACCAGTCCATGAGGTTAACGAGCTGAGGCGCCACTCGTGTCTCGACCGAGTCTGACTGTGATGAGCTTGATCGATTTCACAATTTCCACAACTTCTCAGCGTTGACATCGAAGGCTTTGTTAATTTATCTGCTGATTCCTTTACATTTAAACTTTGCAGAGGCTTTTCAAACATACCATTCACTCATCTCACTGTTCCTCAACACACACACACACACACACACCAGATAAACATGTTAAAAAAATGCTGAGATAGGTAGCCACTAGGCCCAGATATGCACGACAGTTACGCATGAAGGTTCCATTGAAAGTGATTTATTACCTTGCAGCTGGCACTGAATTTTTTGTAGTCCATTTCTTCTATTAGGAATCGCCATCAGAACCTGTTTATGAGGTTGGCTCAAATGCGAGCATTATTCACGTAATCTACGTAAAAAATTTCACATGCCACTAAAAACCTTTTTCTATTTATGATTCCAAGTCATAATAAGATCGCAATACTAACAAAAAGAAAGACACACCCACACCCATAAAAACACATTCCCTTGTTACTGTTTCAACGTACGTAAAAAGCAATATCCATCTCAAACTCGAGAATGTGCAGATCGGTAAAAGAAACACAAAGGCAAGTCACGCTTTGATGATCATTTCACCGTTTGTTGTTGTGGTGGTTGTACCACAGGAACACCTTCGTGAACTTGATATGTGTTACAAACGTTACACCGGTCATTCTCGGCAACTCAGCCCGGTAACGATTGGATTAACCATCCAGACCGTTACCGTAGCAAGAGTTACAGTTGAGGCCTTTAACTGTCAAACTGTTATCGAATTTTATGGTAACAATTCGGATAAGATCACCGCTGCAGATGAGGGAAGCCGCAGTAGGATTAATCGTGAAAGAGGGAGCACACACTGCTCTATAAATACAAAGCACGGGAAATATATAACAACAAAATACTACTTTTCCTGGAAAACTCCGCTGTGTGGAAACCTCAAATAAAAAAGATTCACCTTCTATTCCGCTGTGGATGTACCTGAAGGGACCAAAGGCAGGCAACCTGAAGTTTTCTAGAAGTAGGAATCCAGCCGTCAACCACAAAAGATTCCAATATTTGGTATCAAAGCCTCGTTCATTGTTGATCCTGCAAAAAAAAAACAAGTACGCTTACTGTTATGAAAAAAAGAGAGAGAGGAGGGGGAAGAAAAAAAAAGAGAGAGAGAGGTGGTGAATATACCTCTGCAGAATTTCTTGAATTCTGTAAAGACTTTGTTATTGCAAAGCAAAATACAATGCATAGGATACCTCAACAAAATGGTGTAGCTGAAAGATATTGTTAAATATGACAAGGTCAATGTTGATCGATGCCTCTCTATTAAGGGTATTTTGGGGAGAAGCAATAAGTACAACAGTTTATATACTCAATAGAGTATCGTGTAAAACTGTATTCACTACACTATACGAGATGTGGTTTAGAAAAAAACCCAACCTAGGTCATCTCAGGAGGTGGGGATCTATTTCACATATAAAGATCCTTGATCAGTCTAGAGATAAGCTAGACAGTAGGTCCGTAAGATATATATTCATTGGATATCCGAAAAGTTTAAAAGGATATCGGTTTTATCATAAGGACCACATACTAATTGAAAGCAAAGATGTTAAATTCTTAGAAGATACTAAGAATGACATCTTGAAAAACAATAAAAAATGTGTGTTGATGATCTAATAGATCTAGATCAATCATCTTTTGATCCTATAGAAGATCTTCTTTAAACAACCAAAACCTTAAATGGACATAAAAGGTCAAGGCCCACTCTGTCCTACTTAAAGTATTATCACACTTATCTTGCATAAGAAGTGTGTAATTCGGTGGATTTAGATGAGTTGACTGATAACTTGACTTATCAACAAACTATCAACTCATTGAAAGATTAGGAAAAGTCATGGATGAGGAAATTGAATCCATTGAGAAGAACAAAGCTTGAGAATTGGGTGATTTGCCAAAAAGAAGAAAAGCCATAGGTTGTAAATGAGTTCTAAAAACGAAATAAAGGATCGATGGTACAATCGACAAGTTTAAAGTAAGATTGATTGCAAAGGGTTTTTCACCTTACTGGACTATAACCAATTATAAGAGAACTGTGCGCAATTTTGTTGGCTAAATCTGCTGATTGAATGCCAACGTTTCCAACTGTCAGGAAAAAGAACACTTTCACGTGTGTATAATTACCTCAAGCACATAAAAAGCAATTGATAGCTGTCCTTATGCGTGGGGACATGCAATTCCTTCGTATGGGCAGACAGTGTAAGGGCATTCCGGTAGAAGGGCCGTTTATGCTCCGCAAGTGCCTTGATCCAAGGCTCTTAGCGTTCGAGTTTTCGTGCCCAATGACTCGCGATTTCTCATGTAAAGACATAAAGTGGGAAAATTTCCTGAAAAAATCCATCAATGATAATGGAAAATTAACTAATTCATCTACTTACATGCATGTTCTTGATTTTCTTAAAATGTGGAAAGAAAATGTTATAAGGTAAAGAGCATGAGCATACATGGGTCTGAAAATAGATGACAGAATCATGTGATAAGCATTAATGATTGAGATCCTTTCACGTGTCGATCATTTCTCTAAGGAGGTACTCTTTCTTACTGTGAATATACAATTTTCTGTATTAGAGGTCGACTTAAGTGACATTCTAGTGGCTTAGGGTGTTTCTGCATACGGGGTGATCTGAGACAAAGATAGTTTAGATATACCTTCTATCTCAAAGCATCATGCTTTATGTGTTATTTTAACAGGGATAGATTTTCTTTTCAACCCTTCAAATTCAAAAGTTTTACAATCTCATCTTGTCAGGTGGGAATTTGAATTTCCTGGCAACGTTTTATGTGTATATACGTATATTACACACAAACACGTCTGTGTGTGCGTGCATGAGCAACAAATAAGCATATATGCCATCATGGTCTCTCTGGTTCTGGTATGTGGTAACGAGATTCTTAAATAAAGCTGGTGTGTCACGAATGGAAGAAAATGAATACTTTAAACGAGTTTTGAAGGAGTTCAAAGGCCTTGAAGTGTTAATTAATACAAAATGATCTTGTTTTTATGAGTTAAATACTAATACGACACAAAATCAAGTTCAGTGGGGACTAAGAACACAAAATCAAGCTCAGTCGTGAAATGTGTGATCCAGGGTTTTCTGTTTCTGTTTCCTGTTATATTAAAGAGGAAAATTTATTGGGTATTTACATCCATAGAGTAATACATCAATCTGGGTTAAGTTGTGCTTAGAATTTAGAGCAACCCCATATGTTCAGAAAAACTGGAATACCTAGGGACAGTACATTGCGCAGCAGAATCTACGCGGGGCCCCAAAACAGGCGATTGATATTTGGAATGCTTTGTTATGACATATAACAATTCTGTGAAATCATGACCAAGTAATATAATTTGTGAAGGACGAAATTCATGACCTTGGTCAGGTGTACCTAAACTTAGGAATGATCAAAGAACCCATCCAACCTGATCAAACCGATTAAACTGATACTGGTGGTTTGGTTTGGTTCAGCTTGCAAACGATCTTTTTCTATGGTCTGTTAAGATATTAGCATATATATATATATATGTATGCTAATATCTTATTGTGAATATATATACACACACACAAGAAGTAGATTTCTAATGACCAATATCAAGAGAGTAATTTTAACTTATGTTATAATTCACCAAATGTGTTTGCCATGTGATTGATTGCACATTAACAATTTAAGTGTCATCTATACATCTTAAACCATGGTTTAGAACCAAACCAAACTTGACCCTGAATAGGCCCACCTAAACTTACTTCAGAAAAGGAAATGCAAGCAAAAGATATGTTTGAGAAAGTATTTAAGCTTGAAGCTGATTTAGGAGCAGCTGAAGTTATGCATTTAAGTGCTGAAGCACAAATGCTGGAGGGAATTGGGCAGGAGTTGGCTGTAAAAGTTTAGGCGCCTTACCAAGATTTGGTTGGGGTGCAAACAGAGAACCAGCAGATACCTGCTCCTAATAGGAAACGTAGATGGCCTTCACCTGGAGCTAATACGAGCCAGGTGTGGGTTTTCTTACGACTTTTAGACTGTTGAATTTACTTGTCCTTTCCATCAAACCGGTCCAGGTCTCCCTCTCTCTCTTTCTGTGTGTGTGTGTGAACATATAGAACGTACCATTAGATTCGCAAATGCTTTGTACTAGAATTGTTTCAGAAAGCCTGTACTTGTGCAGTGAATTCAACTGGTCCAAGCCTCTCTCTCTTTCTGTACTTGTTCACAGAATTTGTTCGTAATTGCACTCAGTGCGTTATCTCAACTGGCAGGGCGCTCTGACGCCCTTGCTGCTGTGGGGAGTTCGACTCCCGGCGGGTGCATGTCTTTGTTTTAACTTCGGTGTCCCTTTGTAACAAGAAAAAGAACTTATTTTCATGATTTGACCCCTTACTTTAACTTTTAAGCTTCGATCTCTCTTTGAGAACCATGCTCCAAGCCTGTTCGCAACATATAAGACCCTTTTTTACCTTTTAATGCCTGATTTGCACCAACACTGTGGTAGCAGGTTATATTAACTGCAGACGATACAATCTGGAAATCAGCTTAAGAATTTACATCTTGAGAATTCAGGGGCTAAACTTCAATGAATGAGAGAGAGAGAGAGCTTTGGGTGCAGGCTTGTGATGATGCTTGAACACTATCCATTTGTTGTTTCAGGTCCCATCTCGTCCATATCATAAGAGGTAAATTAAGTGGTTAACTTTGTTCTGCCAAAGGATGGAGAAATAATTTCTTGAATAGCAACTGTCATGTAATATGAAAGTTTAAGCATGAATCAAATAACATGTGAGAACTACTCGTCAGCGATTGCAGGAAGCGCAAATGATAGATCCCAACTTCTCATATTTTACTGTGTTGCATATTCCAGACAAATTCTGCAGTAAGTGCCTGAGGCTTCAAGAAGCTTTGACTTTTATACTGGACACCCTTCAACACCTTGATTGGTTGACAACTTAACTCTATATTCATTAGCATATCTTCTAACAAAAGTGAGAGCCACAAAACTTATTACAAGAGAAGGATGAAAAGAAATGAAGACTTTAATTAATCTGCGTCAATGCATCATCTATACTAAAAGGGATCAAGAAAACCCCCTCCTAGGACAACTGCAGCTCCTTTTGGGGAGTTCTTCCTTTACATCCCCAAAGCAGAGCCATAAATAAACAGCCTTAATTTTTTTCCGCTACATAAATATGAATGAAAAAATGATGATTGAAGAACTAAAAGGTTGTAAATACAGCTGCAGGTACATATAGAACGAACCATTCACAATCAGGCTGAGGGAGAGACTACTTTGTATGTGGTAATAAGAACGCAAAAGCAGTGTTCTCGCGAATCAATTGTGGTGGATCAACATCTGAAATATCTATCTTTTCTATTGACTTCGAAATGTCATCCACCAAGAAGGGAATGCTGCAACATAAACAAGAAATTGCAAGCTCAAGGAGTAAACAACTAAATCCTACATTGCAGATCAACATGCAAAACGGAAATAACTTTATCAAAAATCAGATTATAAACAATTTGGCTCAGGGATAATCTATGTCCAATGAAAGGGGATAAAAACTGCTTTGTTCAGCCATATTGTGGATGTGGTCTTGTTTGAATCATGTGTCAGCATAGGTCTCACGGTACCAGTATTCGACATGACTGATTTGGACTGTTCACAGTACATTCACCAACCTGGAATCATCATCCAACAAGAAAGCGTTGCTAACGGCATTGTTTGAATCCTCAGTCATCAAGACTCTCATGTTAGCAATAACCTGAAACAGGAAAGTCACGGAATATATCCACCCAATGTTAGGGTAAGATGAAAAAATATATTACAACAACTTTTTTCCAGAGTGCTAAGCTAGCTGTAAGTATGGCAATCTGATATAACTTACATCCGAGGACACACTATGAGTGCCATACTTGTCATCCCAGTACATTGTACTGATACGGTATAGCTGTTGTATACTGAGCACCTGAAAACAATATGAAAGAAATGACATAAAGATTTACTGAGGTTTGTGAGAAATACTTCATATGAAACTACAGAGAAGAATTACTTACAGGGCAAAGATCATGGCTTATTTCATCGAGTGTTTTCTTAGGTTTCTGATGTATAACCTGAAAACATAAACCATATTCACAATAAATCGGTGTGCTTCTCAAAGCACAGCATAATATTAGTAGTTGATGACCAACTATGCAGAGTTAGAAGTTACAGTGTTGGTTGGGTCAAGATTAGGTTATTATCTCTGAGAATGCACGCGCACACACATACACACAACGAGTCCAAACATGAAGATGTACTTACCAGAAAACCGATTGCCTGTCTGATATGCTTCAGCTCATCCCATGCTGAACGTGCATACTGCAATGAATAACGAAAAGCCGGGCAGATCAGAGAATCAGTAATATTGGAAATGTGGAAGATAACACTAGGTGGAAGGACATACTTCGTCGGTGGCTGTGTAACACCAATGCTCTAGTTGAGACAAGCCTGCTTTAACATATTCTCCATTACTAAATGAGCAACATTCACGCCTTAGCAGAAGGCTGTGTAAAAAAAAAAGTTAGCCACGGAAACAGCTTTGCGTTGGCAGCAAAGATTAATACTTAATCTTCCAATAAATATGAACATTAGATTCTTACCTATTGAATAGTTGTACATTGATAAAGGAGAATATCTGTGTGAATATCTTCCTCACTAAGAATGGAGGTACCTGAGAAGAATCCAATACATCAAAGAATTGAGTTTCAGTTTCTACTCATAATTCAAACTAGGTAGGAATTGTGCTTGAGGCTATGTCACACGGACACCTCTAGGAGGTAGGGTGTCGGCGTCGACACGAGTGCGACACCGACACCGTGTCGGTGCGGTACCGACACGGTGTCATAGAAATGCGACACGGTCAACGTGTCGAGGCCGAAAATGGGCGTGGTCAACGTGTTGATGGTCATTTTCATCCAATTTTTTAGGTCACATGTATAAAAGGGTGGACTCGTTCCTGGCTTCAGTTCAGACGCCCTCCGCTGTTTCAGACGCTACTTCGCTGGTTCAGACGCCGCTCCGCTGCTGCCCCTCGCCTTCTTTGCTCTTCGTGCTAGAAGAACTGGAGTCTGAAATACATATTTTTCATTGTAAAGGTAATCTGTTGATTTGGTATCTCTTCGATGGCTGCAGAAACGGTTTTTGTTTTTCCTCTTTATGGGCAGATTCACATGCAGGCATAAAAACCAGATCAAATCATAGGAATCAAGGTTCCTTTGACCAAGACAGACAACCCCGCTGCAATGCTAGTGCTGTCATGAGTGGGCCTGTGAGAAAAAAAAAACTTGCTTGTTTACTTTGATTTGTAACCTGATGCATACACCTGAATGCTCGTATAGCGGAAATCTTCCTTAATCCTTTTGACAATCTTTATTGTTGAAGAGATTCAAGGTTGTTAGTTCCATACTTGGTGCATGCATGCCTGGCTTCAGCCTCCCTTTGTAACCAGAAAGAAAAAATCAAGGATGCTTTTGTTCCCTTTATGTTTGGTATTTGTGTGTCCACATTCTCCTCGCCACCTTTTTAAATTTATGAATTAAGTCTGTTACCTTACACGGTCAGCCACTATTTCTTGTTTATAATGGTTTGGCGGCTTTGGCCTGCCTGTTGTTCTAGCGGCATATTGCTTTCTATATCATTTTATCATCTATATGTTTGCAAAAGGTTAACATAGTCTGATCTGCAGGGAAAGAAAGAGTGTTTCTCCGCATGCTTGTTTATATGTTATGACTTGATTTGGCCCAGTGTTGCTCTTGAGCTTGCTTGAATGAATTATGCAGTGTGTGGCTGTTTCATCACTCAAGCCATACCTTCATATGTTCATGGCTATGTTGTTTTTATTACTCCAAATCATGATTCACATTCAGATGCCGCTCCGCTATAAGGGCTTGATTTCTATTAGACCAAAGGTTCTTTAAGAATGACTGTCTTTAATAGCACATTGCACCTGTGTGCATAAAATGTTATCTGGCATCTTGGCTATTTAATTCACGGCAATCCAATGAATGATTTACTGGTCGACTGATATGCGGCAGTTTGTACTTTTAGACAGGTATACCGTATACATTAATCCAACAAATAAGAGATGGGTGTTTTGTTTGTTGTATTAAATCAAGTGAATTCTAGACAGGTACACCGCATACACTATACACACAATTCTGCAAACATACATACTTGCTTCTATCCATGAATTTTAAAATTTCTGAATAGAGGCTTTTCACCCTCATAGATATCCTGTGTGAAATAGGTTGCATCACTTTGTTCTGCAAGTGTGACATTAGTACATCAGTGAACTGCTGGTTATCTGTTTAGTACCATATGTGGGTAGAATGATTGATATACCGGAAAGGGAACCTAACTTTTATGAGTTTTCTCATATCCAGGTACTTGAGAGCTGATAATATCTAGTGAATGTTTTGCTCTAATTCTTGATGATTGCAAGTTGCAACTCCAAAATTCTGTTTTTGTTTATTGTATTATTAAGTCTTCTGCTGGTTTTGGGGATATAAACGAGGAAGGTAGGGAGATTTTAAATTTTGCTATGGCATTTGATATCTTTATAGTCAATACAATCTTCAAAAAACGAGATGAACATTTAATTATTTATAAGAGTGGCTTATCACAAATACAAATTGATTACTTTATTTGTAGAAAAAAAGATAGAGCGTGTTGTAAAGATTGTAAGGTAATTCCAAGAGAAAGCTTAGTCACCCAACATCGACTTTTAGTCTGAATAGCTCGATGCACTCTTTTCTTTTTTGTCCATTTTTTATTTGTAAATCCATAACTAAAAGTCGATATTGGGTGGTTAAGCTTTCTCCTGGAATTACTTTACAATCTTTACAACACGCTCTATCTTTTTTTCTACAAATAAAGTAATCAATTTGTGTTTGTGATAAGCCACTCTTATAAGTAATTAAATGTTCATCTCGTTTTTTGAAGATTGTATTGACTATAAAGATATCAAATGCCATAGCAAAATTTAAAATCTCCCTACCTTCCTCGTTTATATCCCTAAAACCAAAGTTTTCATGAATCCCTTGATATCCTAATGCCTCTTTACCGACATGTCCATTTAAATCTCCTCCTAAACAAATCATCTCTCTTTGTGGAATCTTTTGAAACACCTTATCTAACTCTTCCTAAAAAACTGTCTTTATACTATCTTCTAGTCCTACTTGAGGTGCGTAAGCACAAACTATATTCAAAACCTCTGCTCCGAACACTAATTTCAACGTCATGATTCGGTCACCATATCGTTATATGTCTACTACACTCTCCTTTAAATCTTTATTTATGATAATACCAACTCCATTTCGAGCATTTTCTTTACTTAAGTACCATAATTTAAAACGTGTATCCTCTATCTCCTTTTCTTTTTCTCCAACCCATTTTGTCTCTTGTAAACATAGAATATGAATCTTTCTCCGAATCATAGTATCTACCACCTCCATTAGCTTACCCGATAATGTTCCGATATTCCAAGAACCACTACGAATCTTATTATCTAGGACTAGCTTCCTTACCCCCCGCATCCGTCCATAATCAAAATGTGGAGACCCTCTCTGAATTTTTTTCATTACATTCGAGCAGTAATGTAGTGGGACTAACTTCTTTACCCACACCCGTCCATGACGTGGGAACCCTCTCTGCAATTGATTCACTATATTCGGGCGAAAATGTAGTGGCCCTTGCTTACTTCTTACTGCATTCGGGCTATGCAGCACGTCACTAGGCGGGGACATCCCAAAGCAATGCTCATACGATACGATACGGGTGACTGACTACACGAGAAATTACATATCGCTTTCTCATTAGTCGTCTGAACAGTGACATTGTCTCCATTGATTTGGGTCTTCAATCCACACATGAGTACCAACGATGATATTCACTGGAGACACCTGAAGTACAAGAATGAAAGGGAAAAGGAAAAGAAGTATACAACTGTGAGTTTTATTGAATAGATATACACAATTAAGCATGCATACTTGCACGTAATGCATGTCATCTTTGTGCAGTGGCTTGAGAGAAACCTCGGTGTTATTTGAAAACTTCTTTCTGTGTTTATGGGCCTTATGGCATCACTTTAGTAATATTTTACTTGATTACCGTTCTTAAGAATGCCAAAGATTTAACAGTGCTATCTTATGAGGGAACACAAACCAAAGGAGCATACCTCTGTTGAAATGCTCATCTTGATCCCGCACCGTATGCCTACGTGAAATTACACCAATTTGAGCGTTGCCGATAGTCATTTTAAATCGAGAGAAAGAGAGATAGCTATGAATCTGTGTCTGTCGACGCTACTCCAAGGCAAGCACTAAGGAGACCTACAACATAAAAGATTTGGAAACCAAGAAGCAGCGTATGCTTTGATCACTAAAATATAAAAAATCACGCTCTGTTTTTGTGCAATGGAGCGAAGAGCATCCCGATTACGCACGTTGATGGCATTCAGATTTCCTAAATCCCGAATCCACAACCCCAAATTCCAGGAATCGCATGGTTTCCAATTGAAATTATCCCATTAGATCTTTTTCAGGCCGATTAATCACCTCGATAGGCGTCGAGCATGTCCTTCTTCAAGGAGGATCCGCATAGGAGCCGAGAAGGCGGCCCTGGTCGTAGTTGAAAGGAATGAAAGAGAGAGAGGCAGGGAGGAAGATGGAGAGACTTTGTGGTGGCTGAGAGAAAGAGTAGGGGAGTGGATTTCTAGCATTTTGTTGTTCTTTTTGAGGAAATCCTTGGGGACACAGAGATGGAGCCAAATGCGAGAAATGCGCAGAGAGAGAGAGACAGGTGGGGTGGGGGGTTGGCTTTGAACATCGCCGTGGTCATGAACGTACGGCTACGACTATATCTCTCTCTCCCATGTGTGGCGGGAAAGGCGCTGTCTCTCTTTAACGACCAAACTCTTGTCCATGTTTTCTGTTATTGAATCCAATATCAAACAGAAAACCTGACGTTCTGATACCGCTTTGACTGACACATTACAAACTGCGCTATGCCCACCAGAAAACAAGAGATTGATGAATAACGAGAATAATCCAAATAATTGTCAGAGTAATTAAAGAATAATAAAATATTTGTAGTGAAATTAGAATGGATCTTGGACAATCCAAATATGAAAAAAATTATACATAGTAAAACGTCCAAAATAGTCAAGCTGGATCGAATTCGGATCCACAACCTCATTACCTTATTTTTATTAATCTCAAGCTAAAATTATTTAGCTTCTTATGAAAAGGTATCTTGTAAGAAATAATTTTATAAATTATGGAACTTGGGTTTCAGAAAGAAAAGAAGCCAAGAAAGGTCATACATTTAAGTTTGTTTTTCTAAAAACTACTAACCAGCATGCATGTTATCTCTCATGCAATATGATCAATGCTAGGCACAATGATGATCAGTCGAGGATCTAGAATTTTTGTTGAGATAGGAAGAACTGCTTATTCGATGGTAAATTATGTATAATAGTCATGAATTCAATCATCCTTTGCAACTTTTTTTATTCGCTTTTCGAATTTAAGGTCAGTTGTTGTACGTGGTATATATTAATACTATCATATGATAATGATGATGATATTATTTTTTTTATAAGATCAAAGCCAGGAACGCATATCCTGAAAACCAAATTTACAACGTCAATTTTATGAGTCGACCTTCCTTACAGGTGAGCTAACAATTTGAAAATGTTGCTATTTTTTTAAGAGATCTGGAAATCGGATTCTCAAACGATCATGAAGATTCTATTACGGTTTTTCATGGTTCAGCCTTAATTATGATTAAATATGGCGGGTTTCAAACCGGTTTGGCAATGCCAACCATAATTGAATGGGGCCAAGAACCGGAACAAGTGAAACTAGATCTCTTTAAAACTGGAGACCACCTGTTTTGGTTTTGGTTCCACCCTTCATAGAACTATAACCAAGCTCAAACTGAAATCCAACGGTCCCAAACCATTGGTTCTAGATATTTTTTTTTAAAATTAAAAATATTTTTTTAATATTTTCCTGGTTTCAAAAGGTTTAGACCTCAAATAAGAACCCAAACTAACCCAAATCCGATTCAATTCCAGCTCTCAGGAAAACCAGAACCACCCAAGTCTAATTATGAGGTATGATGGCAGCGGCTTATCAACTATCTGTGATATGTGGGCTAAAGTGTTGCTGTTCTAACCACCTATCTGTGATATCATCTAGGCTGATTGAATACGATACACATCGTATTCATCATTGCGGTTAGTTTGTGGTTCATCCACAAATGGATGCGTGAACCATTTCTTGTAGGTTCTTGTATCAACAACAGGCCACATGGATCACATAGACCACATGGAAATGCAATTTTCAGAAGTCTTTGAATGGTAACAACTAGAGAGCACGCTTTAATGTGTTCTATGCACTGTTTGGCATCCTATCTACAAACAAACAATTACAACAACTAAGCTTTTTCCCATACTAGATGGGGTCGGCTTTTTTGTTACATGGGTTCTTTATTTCCACAAAGCCCTATCATAATTTGTAGAATCCATGATAAATAAGTCCACCGACAAAGTTTTACGCTTACTGTCATAAGCTTAACACAACCCTCCTTTATCCGGGTTTGACATCCTATCCGCAAAATAAAAAAATTATTTCTGCCAGGTTACTTGTTTATTCATTGACATATGGGGCCTGCTTCCTCTAGTTAGTACTGTCACGGCTTGCCTGTTCATAGTATAAGTTGCCTTGCTATGCCACATATGATGAATACTTGTACGTACAGCAGAAGTTATAAAAGGTAAAACCTATCCTGGATTAGTAGAGTTGCGCTGTGTTATCTTAAGGGTCTTGGCTCTGGATCCCACCAAGCAAAATCCTAAATATATCCCTATACCCTAAGGTATGAAGTTGTGGCTTCCGTATAGTTAAGGTTTCATAATTATCCATGGACAAGTGCCCGATTGAGGTGAATCCGAACACTCTCTTGCTTGTGTTGCTTTTTTCCCCTTTATGCAAGTTGTGTAAACGTGAATCCACTGTCTTTTGTTAATGATTGACATGCATAGGACTGTAATCTTTATGGAGTACTGTGTATCTTACATGACCTGTTAAGGCAGATGAAGAAAGCTAAAACAAGAAGGTTGGTTGTTGGGAATATCCATGTACTTTTTAATCCAAATCGAGGAGATATCAAGTTGGGCCAAGTATGTGATTTCATTTCATTCCTCAGGTTTAGTTGAAGCTAGTTGAGCTGGTTCTATTGTAATCTCATCCATGCTTTTTAAGAGGCATGACGGGCATAAATTTCAGTTCCTTGATTTTATTTGCCTTTGTCATCAAGTTCCTCATTTTCTGAAAGTGAAAAGACTCAATTACCTTACCCGCTGGTTCTGTTAATACACTTCAAATGTGTTAATTTTTTCATTTGTTGCAACTCTTTATTTTCATGTTCTTTTATTATAAAAAATGACTTCTTGGGACTGAGTGCTGCATCACTAGATAGTCTGGTAGCAATAACCTAACAGAATGTTATTCCTTCTGCTTCTTTCCGGCATATGACATTGATCTGGATTAATCGGTATATGGTAACCCTTAAAAAGTTGCAGGAACCAACATAAAATGGATTCTTTTTTAACAAAAGGGCTTTCTTTTGCCAGATTCGGTTGCTGTTGCAGAATGCACATGCTCTCTCCCAGAAATGGGGCAGTGTGCCTGTTCTTCTTGCTGGCGATTTCAACAGCACTCCAGGGGTATTTTTGTTTATCCAATGTCGTGGACCATTTTCTATTAATATGGCTCTTTTTGTCCATGTCGTAATAACTCTATGATTCCTTTGTTACCGTTGTTAAATTTTGGTTGCACAGTGCACTTTATGATTTCTTGGCGTTCCCTCAGGTGATTGTCAACATTGTACATTAATATGGATCTTCAGCAGTTGCCATCAAGTTTGGTTTACTTCCCATTATGGATGAAATGAACGTTATGAGGATTTTGTTGTCTTACAGATGTACATTCCTGCATACGATAGAAGGTGCGTTTCTGGCCAGATGGATTTGAAGCCATCAAGGAGATGATATGTTAAGAGTGGACAGGTGTGCACTTTATGCTATTAATAAAACTTATTTAGCCACTGATGCCTTTAAACAACAAGAGCAATGTCCTATCATATGATGGTGATCCACTTATCCATATTCAGCTTGGGAATTTTCTCAGGTCGCCTATTCTAATTGTTGTGTTTCAAATTTTCCAAGTACGAGTGGACTGAAGAGGAGTTCATAAATGCACCAGGCAGCTCAAAGTGTGCAATACTGGAAAACCCGTTGAGGCTTTACAGCTGTTACGCTAGTGTGAAGGTTATTTAATGCGTTATCACCTTGAGCCACTTATCTAACTACTATTTCAAATTCCAAAATAAATGGCAATAAAATATTTTTTCATCTATTGCCTCTGGGGCGTCAAGACAAGGGATACACATGGTGAACCTTTAGCCACCAGCTACCACTCCAGCTTCTTTGGAACTGTAGATTATCTATGGTAGGGCAACTTCTTCTTCTTCTTTTAAGGAGTACATTGCGTTTTGTAGTTTCCGTTTGCCTAACCGGAAACATATACAGGTATTCAGATGGTCTTGTTCCCATAAGGGTTCTTGATACTTTCCCTGCTGACATTTTGCGAGAAACTGGGGGCCTACCATGTAAGGTACAGAAGCTGTTCTTTTTTTTTATGGAATCCATAGGTTGCTTCTTTCTGTGAACGATTATCTCGTTCCTTCTTATCGAGTAATTGGTTTGAATTGCACCCTTCTTGTAGGTTAAGGCATTTCCAGATGTAACATATTCCGTCTCTGTTGTAGTATCACTTTTTCTCCCCAATTCCATATTCGTAACACTTTTAGGTTTTTATCAGATGGTCTCCTATTGACATTGTCAATGTTCGCTCGTAGCAATATGCAAGTCCTTTCTCTTCCTTTTCATTTAGTGAACTAGCTGGGAATCTAACATCCCTGATAATCATCTGCATGATTCCTCTACCATCCGAAGAATTTTTTATCTGTATTTATCTAGAAACTTTTGCTTCATGGCAGTGCTGTAGTTCGAGACTTGTGGACAGTGAAGATTTGTCTCTGTGTGGTGTCACCTTGTTTGACCAGCCATGCATGTCATCCTCATGTCCCGCTTCTTTATGTCATAAATGTGCTACTTTTGGCTCCTGATCTTTCCGTCCGTGCAGATTTTCCTGTTTTATCATCATACTGTCAGGAGACAACCAGTTAGACTTGAATGGTCTTCATCCCAGGACCTATGATGACTCACCTTGACTCATTTTTTGATCCATCTTTTACTTGGGCAGCTTCAGCAGTAGCGTTTGTTAAGACAATGAATATCGCATAATCTGAGAATTCGATACATATGAATATCGTTGCAACTTGTTCTAGTGCACCACTCTGGAATAACATTAATTTGGTGCTCACGAATATCTTTTTATGTTCTTCCTCTATCAGCCTAACACACTATGGTTTAGTTACTGCTTTAGTTGAAGACATGCTTCTCATTTTGATTATGGAAGGAGTCGCTAAGAACTTTTTTGTTTCTCCTATTTTGCCATTGGCCAATGAAAAATTCATGTGTCAGAAATTTGGGGGTGATCATCTGGCATTGGTGTCAGAGTTTGCATTTATAGAAGAAAAAGAAGAGGAAGCAAACTGAGCCAAAAGAGAAAGCTTCACACTTCACAGAACCAACAAACATCAATACCAACAAAAACAAATTGTGATCAGCAGCAGATTACACCAGGTGGAGTAAACATAATATAGAACACAAGCTGTGCACTGCCATCTGAGGAATCAAGGAATGCCGTAATCATCTTCCGAGTGTCATGAACTATCACACTGTATTCTGCACCATTAACCTTTAACCCAAGCTCCTCTGCTGCTAGCGAAACACCAGCGCATAGCAACTCCCCAGGGACACCAGCTGTGTCCAGGGCAGTAATATGGTGCACCCTTCTATTTTTCCCTGCAACAAGGAGCTCACATGAACTGCATTTGAATGGAGATTCCTCATCCCTCATCTAGGCACTCGAGTCTCCTTGATTGCGAGCATACACTACAGTAGACATAACTACTTGCTACTGTTTCTTTTTAATTAATTTTTCTATTTTCTGTTTTATGATTGGAAATTGAAGTTGCAATCTGCAATTGTTCTTTATTGATTATCCGTGTTATGTTCTTGTTAGAAGTTGCACGGGCAAATGCCATTGCTGCTACTATCCATGAACTTGTTGCATTCATGGCGGATGCTCTGAAGCCCTGAACTTGCAGGTTCATAATGGCTAACACCAGACAACAAACAAATCAGGAACAGCTCTGCTATTAATAGACTATCTTTAGGGAAATATGCAAAGATACGTGTAGAGTTCCAAAAGGAAAATTTCGGCACTCCTAGGCTAAGCTCATAGGGGATGAGACTGCCCTGGATGCAAGAAAAGGATGTTTTGGTTCCCACTTTTCACCAAGAAAAATGCGGGTTTTGGGCTTTTAAAAGGACAACCGACTCCGCCAGAAGCAGTCGTAGCGGCTCTGGCGTGGAATTGGACGACTCCTTCCTTTACCATCTGTTCCGTTGTTTCTCAAAATGGTTTAACAAGTGGCTAAACCGAAATAGGTGGCGACCGCCCGATTGGATTTACTCGATAATTTCATACCTATCCAATTTGAGTCGACTGATTCAGGGCGACCGCTTTCCTTGGGGATTATTTGGTAGGACGACCCAGGCGTAGTGCAATTTCTAGCCCAACGGGCTTTGCTATAGAATCTACGATCCATGAGGTGACAACACATGAAGAGAGACAAGCCTTCAAATATTTAGTCGATGGTGCTAAGGCTTAAATGACTTTTTATACCAACATTACGATCACTCACTAACCCCTCATTGTAGACGAAGATTCATCATGTCCAAACAGTACGAATAGGGAGATTTTGCAGAAACAAAACACGATAACATAGCCACAATAAACAGTTAAAGAAGCCAGGAAAACGAAGAAAAAGAACATGTAGCATGCATTATCTCGTCAATGCATCACTGAAACAATGCCATTCAGAAATGACACCAAGTTGCTTCACTGATAAAGAAAATCAAACAAGCAGCAAAATTCCCTCACCATGAAAACTTAGTGGTTTGAGAGGGTATTGCCAAGAAAAGTACGTAGAACTACATAAATTAACGAAAAGTTCAGATGTGTTCCCCCTAAGATCTTATCGCCTAAACTTGATCAGACAACATAAATTCGTTTTCATGACCCATGTTTATATAGTGTATGGCATGGACACATCAATGGCCATCAGCGACTGCTTCAGGTTTCAATTGCGCTTCCTTAATCTCATCCCCAGCATCCTCCTGCCAACAAGTACAGAGTCAACATATGCAGCCACCAGAATGTGTGTGTGTGTGTGTGTGTGTGAGAGAGAGAGAGAGAGAGAGAGAGAGAGAGAGAGAGAGAGACCTGTATATCAGAGGTCCAGAGGGTCAAATTGTCACGGAGAAGCTGCATGATCAAAGTACTATCCTTGTATGATTCTTCGCCCAGAGTATCCAATTCGGAGATGGCTTCATCAAAGGCCTGGCAGGCAAAAATTCTTATGAGCGCCATTTAAATGGTTGACAACTCCTTGAAGTTTGAACAGGAACTGCACTTGTGATATATCTCCAATATACTTATTCAATTTGGAAGAGGAGTGAGTCCCCTTATTCAGGAAAAGAAGAAACACAGTGCAACACAAAATGCATCACAGATTAAGGGAGTGGATTTGAAATTCACCCACGTTCCTATAAGTAATAAGGCTTTGTTGTGGCAGCAGTATGAGTCGTCCAACTATACTGGATTGAACCGTTCGTTCAGTCAAAGATACAGAAGTGTTTCTTTCAGTAGCAGCAATTAGGTACGCTCTCATTCCATATAATAAAATTAACATCAGAAAAGATCATATCTCAACTACGTCAAATATAAGTTCCACAAAATAAGAAACGGCTAGTAATATAATCTACATGAGAACTATGGAGGTGATAATTGGGCAACTACAAGAATTTTCAATATACCAACCGCAGAAGAGACCTCAAAGTCAACTTATTAAAGAATGATACACCATAATCAAAAGTGATGTGCTCTAAATCAACCTTGATTTTCTATGAACACTAAGGTCACACTGTAATCTATAAGTTTCCAACTTATCTTACCCTCAAACTGGAGCAGACCATAAAGGGAAAACATGCGAGCACACACACACGCGCTCTTTCATCTGAAGTAGGCGGAAAAACACAAACTAGGCACCTAATCATTCAAGAATTCTAACTACACAAGCATATAACACAAAGGGAGAGCACCTCTTTCAAAGACCCTAGATTGTGTATATGACGAACAGAAGCACTGGAAACACCCACTGCATGGTCAACTTGGCGATACCCAGCTAGAAGAAGACGGATTTCAAGGAAAATATAAAGGATATCTTGGTATATCCCAGAGATAGGTAGCTGGGGTATAGAAGATATGGAGGTGACGGAGTTCATCACCCACAAACTCTGCAAGTAGTGCTGCTGATGGCTCGACACACTAGTGAACATCTCACATGACACTAGTTTGATTTAGTGAACATCTAGATAACTGGATCTCAAATTGATCTAGAGCTAATCCGTTACTTTTGCTGCAATATGCTAACTCATCATATTACGCCACCTATGCACTGGTACAAGTGTTGGACTAACAGGTACAGAAAATCATACACCAAATGCATCAAAGAGCTAGACACTCGGAATTCACAATATGTGCTTGTGTACCTTTTCAAGAAGATTTCCTCCCTTTGATAAGAACCAACAATTAAGTTCAAACAGATAATTTTCATTAAAGCCTCCCAACTATTGGATTCTTCGAAGGGAAAGTTTAAGACGATGTTTTTTTCTAGTGCGAAAAATGTGACACAAATTGACTGGAATAGGAAAGAATAGGAAACAGTGAAGGCTTAGTTTTGGTTAGGTTTTTTTGTTAGGTAACACCACTAAAGCTACATACATTTCCCCAGGCCCTTCCTAAGGCTAAATAAACATAAACAGGGAACACGTTGAAGATATAAAAACAAGAATAAACAATGCATAACGAACCTGCTTAGCAAGGTGGCAAGCTCGATCAGGTGAGTTCAGAATTTCATAGTAGAATACCGAAAAGTTAAGGGCAAGTCCAAGCCTAATGGGATGAGTTGGAGCCAAATCAGCCAGAGCAATGTCCTGCACAACGCAAGTTACATTCAGAAAGTTTGCGTGGGATGCCATAAATAATTGCCGAAACACCAACACCAACTACCTAAATACACCACACAGAAAACGAATAAAGAAACAAGCTTGCATTTTTCAAATGTTCAACCTGCGCAGACTTGTAAGCCAACAAAGTGCTTTCAGCAGCTTCCTTCCTCTCAGCGGCCGTCTTAAACTCTGCCAAGTACCTATGGTAGTCGCCCTTCATCTTGAGATAGAATACTTTTGACTCTGCAGCAGTAGCAGATGGAACCAAGTGTGACTCTAGAAGCTGTAAGATTCCATCACAAATTTTGCCGAGCTCGGCCTCAATCTTTCCTCTGTACTCCTTGATTCCCGCCACATGGTCCTCATTGCCGCGACTCTCTTCCTTTTGCTCAATGGATGAAATAATCCTCCATGAAGCTCTCCGTGCTCCGATGACGTTCTTGTAAGCAACTGATAGCAAATTCCGTTCCTCAACAGTCAGTTCTTCGGTATCAACGGTTTTCACAACGTTTTCCATAAATTCGACCATTTCCTCATAGCGCTCGGCCTGCTCAGCAAGTTTTGCCATGTATACATTCTCTTCACGCGAGGATTCAGCAGGCGACATGATTTCTCACAGAAAATTGAAACAAGCCAAGCTGCATACATAGCCAAAATGGAAAGAAAGGGAAGAATCAAACTTACAAATCAAGAACCATCTTTCAAAGTCCAAATTAACAGCAGAGACAAAATGAATTCCACTACATGAAAATTAAACAGGGACAAGATTTCAGTCTCCATTCAACTAAATTCCGAATTAAAGAAATAAGAAAGATTACTAAAAGAATAGGCCGAAAAAGTAGGAAGAAGAAACAAAATAAACAATCAGGTCCGGTAATAAACCCTCAACCACGGAAGGGAATCGAGAAAAGGAAAGAAAAAAGAGAGTTCTCCACAGAAATCACGAATAGATTAGATCTACATATATGATAAAACAAGACCCTACTAGACCCATGAATCCAAGGACGATAAAATCCCAACAGCAGCACGGATCAAGATCATCAAAGCAAGAAAAGCCTAAAGAATATGAGCTTCAATGACAAAAATAGGTAAACAGAAGAGATCCAATCGTTCCAACCACGAAAGGACCCTCCGCAAGAAGAAATCACCAGTGAAAAAAGAATCGTGATTTCTATTAAAGAAAACCTAGAACGCAAAGGGGAAACAAAGAACGAATATCACGTCGTTCCCAAGATCTGTAAAGGGTCCTGAAATTCGATGAACAAAAGAGCATCAAATACAGAACATCAAGCACAAAAGATCTAAACAGAAATGAATAATCAATAAACAAACCTTTCTCTCCCGCCCTCTCTCTCTCGCGCGCGCAACGGAAGGGAGAAGAGACCCACCGGTAACGCCGTGATTCTTATAGCAGCCGAAAGAGCAGGCACCTAATCCACACGTCAAAGAAAAAAAAAACACAACGCTGATGCCTCACGGTGCTCATCTGGTACGCGCCCGTTTGTCGTATGGTCCTTTTTTGGGGATTTCCTTTTTTTGAATGGGCTAAATTGCAAAAATCGCGCGCATTTTCACATAAAGTAGGCGTTGAAAAATTTACATCCCAGAGGCGTATAAGACCCACAAATTACGCATAACCTCTCATTTGTTGATCTTTTCAGATACTCACTAACCATTTTGTTAACTGTCCAAACTGATGACTAAATTTTGTTTTGTTTGCTCAATACAGTCACGGGTGTGCTCGGAGTGGAATGAACTTGAGTGAATGAGCGCTCAAAGTTATATTCTTAAGTACAATTCTTATGTTTAGAGTTTACATAAATAATTAAAAGTAATAACAATAAATGATAAAATAAGAAGAAATTGTTTACAATGACTTGGACACGTATAAAGATCATCAAAAGGAACTCCCATGACAAGGCATAAGAAACTAGATTGCTAGCTCATTGGGTAAAAAACACAATTCTCTTGTACAAACAAGAACATAACAAGTAAACAACCAAACATTGGTCAAAGATGATTCTTGATACAGAACGAAATGAATCTCAGCACTTGCTGGCTGTATTCTTTCTTCAGGGACAGATTTCTATCATCCGACAATACGACAAGCTTCCCTGTATGAGCTCGGATGTGTGGAAAGGTAGAAGAAATCATACCCTAGATTGATATCGACAAGTAATCTTACATACCTAGCTCGGATCACTTCCCTTTTCTCCATTCTCATTCTCAAATGAATGCTTGATTCACTTTGAAACATAGCTAGATGGACAAAAAAGTAAGGTAAAGAATTACCAATCTACTCAAGAAGTTCCTCCTGATTGCAAATTTTGATATTTGGGGCATTAATAAAAATATATACTTAAGCAACAACTGGCTTTGCACCAAGAGCATTAGCTCAACCACAGGACGCTCTATTGATTTAGAAATGAATACTTGACTGCTAATATATAAAACCGAACATTATAAAAGCAAATTCACTAAATAAACCACATAATCTAAAGGTCTCAATTTGCGGAAAAACCACAAAAATAAGAGATGGAGGTTCTATAATCACAGCTTGACGTCTCTCTCATATTCATACACGGACACACATGACATACTGATGCATGTATTTCGTGACGTGCGTGTTCCATGGAAACAGTGCTTCAAGTCCTGCACGCTCATTTATTTGAAATTTCACTTCCACGATTAGCTTTCAGAAGCAAGGGCTGGTAAACTTTGAAAATAAAAAACAAATCACACTTGAACGTATTATGTCAAACCACCAAAAATGAATGGTCCAGCGATTTTACCGTGAAATGATCACGCTCGGGGAACATGACGATCTGTTTTGACAATGTTCGAGCCCCGTTCAATGCGGTTGCTGAACATATGAATTACAGCACCAAGTCATAATGAAAGCTTATATTACAGCTAATTAATTTTAGAGTCATACCACAATCATATCTAGATATTTTACCAATACTTCTCCAACATCACGCGTTAGGATATCTAGAAAAACAAAATTCAAGGATACTAATATAGAACTAGAGAAAAGATAACTCTGCAGACGCATCATCGTCTAACACAAGATCCAAAGCGTTACACATCCTGAGCTGATATAAAAATCAATTGGCTGCCGATTCATTCACCATGTGAACGAGCGTTTGCAATGTTATCTGCATGCAGCAAGATGCTACGACCTAAATCAAGCCTTTCACACAAAAATACAAAAGTTTGTGTTCTTAGAGGAGCACGAGGCGGTTTACTTTGTCACTTGGACACATCAATGGCCATTAGCTCCTGCATCAGGTTTAGATGCTGCCTCTTTGATCTCATGCCCACCATCCTCCTGGCAACAAGCATGGTGGTAAGACCACACACACACACAGAGAGAGAGAGAAAGAGAGAGAGAGAGAGAGAAAGAAACCTGTATATCAGACGTCCAGAGGGTCAAATTGTCCCGGAGAAGCTGCATGATCAAGGTGCTATCTTTGTAAGATTCTTCGCCCAACATATCCAATTCAGAGATTGCTTCATCGAAAGCCTGGAAGACACAAACCACATTTTAGCACAACTTAAGAGTTGGCCGAAATCACTCTAATGTGATGGAGCATCATAACCATGAAAAGTTTCAGCGTCTCAGACAATCTGAACCAAAAGAATGGTGCAAGCAACCAAGAGCAAACTAAAACTCTAACAAGTCATATGGAAAAGACAGCAAAAGGGATTCGACCATTCCAATCTTGCTCCTCCTCATTAATACAATTTATATAAGATCCATCTGCCTATATCAGAATCTACATCCCAAAGGCATGCTTGGAAGAATCTTGTACAAATTTTTTGGGTGAAGTTCTCGAAGCTTGTACAGATTGAGAAGAGGGTTTTATCCCCACAATTATGCCCTTAACCATGACATACATAAAATAGAAATAACAAGTGAAAAGGATGGAGAATAAGCTACAGCAGCAGGTACCATAGTGGACTGATTGCACTATAGGAAATTGGCCATATTATGATGATCATCTGTAGAGGCTCATCGACTGGACAAGTGGTTAATGTTGAGGTAAAAGGAAAAAGCTAGGACCACACCACATGCAAAGACAGAGTTCCTTGAAGTTAGAGAGCTAGGGAACGAGATTCAATCCAAGTGGAAGGAAGAAGCACCACAGGTGTGTATGTGTGACATAGAAATTAGGTCATGAGTTTGTCTCCTACACGACTTTTCAAATCAAGGATATAGAATTTCAACAGACACATCCTATCGAACCTGCCCTCCCCTTGCAACGGAGTATTTGTTTCAAACGGCAAACTCTCTGAAGAAATAAACAGAAAGGAGATAAACTCACTAAGACAATTTTAATCTAAGAACAATAAACGTGTAGATTCATTTACATTAACATAATTGAAATTATACACTTTAGAAACACAAATTAGAAAAATACCTTTCTGAATTCAAAGGTCTAACTTTAGCATGCATATCAAGGATGAAAGTAATTGTAGAAGTCTCTTTGAAGTTTGCACAAGGCGAAAGTTAGACCACAAAGTGAAAATATCCCAGAACAGACTCAGAGTCGTATATGATGTTCCAACAAGGCCACTAACTTATTTCACAAAGAAATGCCACAAATAGCTAATGCACCTAAACAGTGACCTCCAAAGATGGACAAATCCTATAAACACTAATAACGGTACCATTCTTTGGTTGAATTTTATTTGAAAGTCTAAACTATACAGTTTTGGTAAAGCAAATAAAAATGCCAAACACAAACATCTAACCTCAAAAGGGCGCTTGGGCAAAGCACCCTACTAAACCATCTGTACTAACTCAAAATTAAGAAATTTAAAGACCTTTTCTCCAACTTCAAAGGAATTTTCAGTCGATGGATCCATACAGAATAAAAGTCTGATGGCTTAAAATTTCAGAATAGAAAATCAACCAGTTCTATAGACGTCAACAAATTCTAATGCATGAATAACACACTGCAGAAACGGTTGAGTAGATGACTATTTTCTATTCTCCACCCCCAGAACAGAAGGAGAGGATCTTTGATTTGATTGAACATTTATTAGTATCTGTATCCTCCTTCCTTGATTGAGGCGTATAAATCAAGAATCCAGGATTTTTCAACAGGCCATCAGATCCAGTCTTTGTTCCCTCTCTTTGCAGAAGGTGGAGAGATGAATTAATCCATTCATGGGATCCCAGGTTGCTACGGGACTGACAGATTTCAAATCTGCAGCTTCTGCCTTGACAAGATGGCTGTGACCAATTTACCTACAATCCCAGTCAAACGAGGCCAAAAGATGATTCATAAGTTGCTAATGGAGTTGAAGTTACCAAATTTTTTTAGGACTCTGTATCAAATTATGCCAAATTACTCCACACTTAGTTCCTCAAACCACATTTTCCAAGCACACCAAAGTCAATCCGAATTGATCTCATAACAAATCCTCTACAGAACAAATATACTTGATAGAAAGACAAGTCAATGCATTGAAAATGAAAGGAATTGGTGTGACCAGGCAACTGATCCATCAGTATACCTAGACTTATATGTTGCAAATGTGGCAAAAGATAATGTGAAGCTAATTGGAAGAAAGAAGTTGCTGGTTCAGTGTTGAATAGATCAAGGTTTTCACTTGAAAGTAAAAGAAAGAGGTCAATGAGAACATAGAGAGGAAGCATACTTGTGGATCAATTCAGAAATCAGAGAGGCATAATAGATCACAGCGAAATGGATTTAGAACTAGACACATTCATATCATTGAAAATCTAACACATCAAATCGCTGATTGCCAAATACATTTAATAAGTGGCACTGTGGGTTAAAATAACGCAGAACACAGACAGGACCAACCAAAGGTTCTAATTAGTATTTGGCAGTTAGCACAACATCTTAAATCATGTAACTCATCTACCATATACTGTACAAGTCAACCATGGCATCACAATCTTCACACCCATTGAATTTAACAAATGCAAAGAAGAGTTCCCGATTAAGGGATACATGAACCATTAGCAGGTCCCCCTAAGGACGCAAACTAAATAAATTATGAATTATTAGCTGGTTCTGCATTTTGTGTACACATATCCAACCTATTCTAGCTACATCAGAAGCAAAACAGGAATAGCCACTCCTGGATATAGATACCAATAACCCAAGGTGTAAAATAAATGAAGATCATAAATCTAAAACAGACGAAAACTCTAAGCAACAATCGCTATGTTCAATTGGGGGAATGGTTAAAACTTAAACTTATACACATGGTCAAGGTAAAATAAACACTAAGAAAACAAAAAACCTAAACAAGAACAAACCGCATAGGAAAAACAAACCTGCTTAGCAAGATGGCAAGCTCGATCAGGTGAGTTCAGAATTTCATAGTAGAAGACTGAAAAGTTAAGGGCTAGTCCAAGCCTAATAGGATGGGTTGGAGCCAACTCAGCGAGAGCAATGTCCTGTGTATGAAATTACCATAAAGTTGGAGACGACGTTAGAATGCACATAAGTAAACAGTAAAAGAAATAACACACTTTCATAATATTCAACCTCCGAAGACTTGTAAGCAAGCAACGTGCTCTCAGCAGCTTCCTTCCTCTCAGCGCCAGTCCTGAATTCGGCCAGATATCTGTGGTAATCACCTTTCATTTTGAAATAGAACACCTTTGACTCCGCAGCAGTAGCAGATGGGATCAGATGCGATTCGAGGAGAGACAATATCCCATCACATATCTCGCTAAGCTCGGACTCAATCTTTCCCCTGTACTCCTTGATTGCAGCAACATGATCAACATTCCCTCGACTTTCTTCTTTTTGCTCAATTGATGAAATGATCCTCCACGAAGCCCTTCTGGCTCCAATGACATTCTTATAAGCCACCGACAGCAAGTTCCGTTCTTCAACTGTCAGTTCTTCAACGTCCACGGTTTTCGATACATTTTCCATGAACTCTACCATCTCCTCGTACCGTTCGGCCTGCTCAGCCAGTCTGGCCATGTATACATTCTTCTCCCTTGAGGACTCGATAGGTGACATATTTCCTCGCAGAAAACCCGAACTAACACAAATCATCGGTAAAAAGCAATTACAACTTAAAAATCATTCAAGCATTCGATTTCCAAAGTGGAACCACGAGACAAACGAACAATAATAGCTACGATGGTAAAGAACGAAGAATAAAAGGAGAATGTGCACCCAATTTTTTCCACAATACTAACAAAATCATGTCTACCCGTAGAGAACACTGTCATCTATTGATCATCGATGAAAAAAGAGCATAAAATCTCATAAAAGACAGGTTTTTCATTGAACCGAAAAATGAGGATCGAAATCCATCGAATAATCAGCTTTCGTCAAAAATGACCAGAAACGAGTGAGAGAAACGACATGATCCAGAGATCCAACCGATCCACGCAATAAAATTGCACTACAACACCTGATTTCCGGCATAATACTGAAGAACAGAATAAGGAGAGAACAATAGTCGAGCCGAAGACAGTCCAAGAAGGAAAAAACGCATCGATCATAGAAAGAAAAGAGAAATAAAGATATAAACCCAGAAAATGCTCCAGTGAGATCTATAAACGGCATACTATAACTACAAACAGAAAGGAAAGAGAAAGATCGAACCTCAAGATTTCTCCGAGGGCAGCTTCCGATGTGTGAGTGTGCGTGTGAGAGAGCGAGATGCTGATGGCGTAAAGTGCAGTTGGCGACGTATCACAGAAAAGAAAAAAAACGTAGCACGAGTCATAAAATAGCGTATTTTACATGAAAAATTATGATGCATTTTACTTGGCAAAGGCTTTTTACGTAACCATTCACAAGTGGTTTTTAGATTGACCAGTTTTGGTTCTAACTGGTTCCTGATCCAGTTAAGTTTCGGTTGAATCCCATCAAGCGGGTGAAAACAAATTCAAAGTTTTCTTTGATCATACCATGACGATGATGATGGTAATTATATCAAAAGGATTAAAGATGGCAGTAGAACGAGTTCTAGCTAGTTCACATGGCTAGGGGGTCAACTCACATGTTGAAGGTTATGCGCTTGATGTCCAAGGTGTGTCATGTGGCCTTCCTATCGAACCAAAAGAAAAAAAAAGGATTGAAGATGACAATGATCATAAGAATATGTCTGCAAATAAGATATGGTCCAAATGTCAAATTGAAAAGCTAAACTCACTTTCATTATTAAAGAAAGGTAGAAAATGATAAGGAATATGATTTCAATCCTAATAGTGTGCCACTTGCATAATCTAAAAGTTTAGCACCAGTCATTTCAATGTCCTCCAAAATGCAACAACAACAATTAAGCCTTTTTTCATTATTCTACATGGGGTCGGCTACATGGATTCTCTATTTCTACCTCAAACATGTATCATGTTAGCATTTAACTCAATATACATTAGATCATTTTTTATAATCATTTTCCAACACTTTTGTGGTTTTCTTCTTCTTTTAACATTTTCACAATCTAATTTTTTATATTTTCTTACAGGAGCATCATTTGATCGCTTTTCTATATGTCCAAACCATCTTAAATGATTTTCCCTCATTTTAACCTCTATTGGTGTTACTCCCAATTGGTTTCTAATAACCTCATTATATATACGGTTTTTCCCTTTGTGACCACTCATCCATCTCAATATTTTTATTTATGTTATGGACATCTTTTGCACATATTGATAATTAACTACCCAACACTCAAAATAATAAAACATAGCAGGTGTAATTCCTGCTCTATAATATTTTCCTTTTAACTTTAATGGTATCTTCTTATCACACATAATATAGTGCCTTCCAAAATACATAACTCCAAAATGCAAAATCTAACAATGCATGTTGCGTCACTTTTGCAAAGTGAGAAATATGTGTTGATGCCGAAAAATATAAAAAGTTATGTGATAAATGTTTAAAAATCTAAAAAAACACTTGGCAGGAGGTTTGCCGAGTCCTAAATAGTGAATGACAAGGGTATGTTTGAAAAATATTAAAAGGAAGTTTTTCTCTTGAGTTAGATGACAATATGACCTCACTGCAAAAAAAAAAACTACCAGCATGGGTTGCAAGTGCTTTGTTGTGCAATTGGGTTCAATAATGGAACCAAACCAAACTAACTGAAAATCAAACTATTTCTAAATTTAAAAACGAAATCGAGTCGTAGGTAACCAAACAGTCTGTTTCATTTGGTTCGATGCATCAAGCCACAAGGTACTCACAACAACTACCTGAATCTTTCTCAAAGCACATATTCGAGCACAATGGCGACTAAGAATCCATGTAGCCATACGCCAAAAGGACCCGACTGATCCACTTGGGGATGAAGCTCTCCCAACTCTACTTTTCTCCATTCGCAAGGCTTGAACTCAAGACCTTTGCTTAAGGTGAGCAATTGTCGAACCACTTGAACCAACCAAGCCTCGGTGGTGGGCATGTTCTTTGTTGAATGAGATTTTTTCCTTTTTAAATTTTTAGTTGTCATGATAGAGACCACCATGGAATTCAAACTTTTCTACTTATCCTGCCAGCTATATAGACTTATTTATATTTTTTTGTCACATTACCAACACAAAGACATCCAAACAAATCCATCACTTTCCGAAAATTATAATGAAATGCCTCATCTAGAACTGGTAAAACCCGCTAGAAAGCTACTGAAATTTGTTTTTAATGTCGTCATAACAACATAAACAGTTCTCTGCTGTGAACTTAGGCCAAAAGGTGCGCTGGCACGAAAAGAAATTAGAAAAGGTAAAATAATAAATAAACAAGCCCAAGGTTGTTTGCTGCTTGTTTGATAGCCTAGTCAAAGCCAAACATGATTAAAAATTTGGAAATAATATTTCAATATTTGACTTATTCCAAGGAAAGGAACTAAGTAATATAATATATATATATATATATATATATATATATATATATATATATATATATATATATATATATATAAAAGAGAGATAGTGATATATGGTCAATCCAATTCGTGCTTAAATCTATTCTCGCATTTTCACCGTTCAATCGGTATAATCAATGATAGAGATTTGAATCTTACACCATTATGGATTAAATGTGAGTGCAAAAGTGTAATGGTACAAAGATGAAAAATAATTTAAATTTCCACTCTTGATGTCATGGTAAGAATGATTGAGCATAAACTAATCTTGTTTGATAGCCTAGTCAAAGCCAAACATGATTAAAAATTTGGAAATAATATTTCAATATTTGACTTGTTCCAAAGAAAGGAACTAAGTAATATAATATATGGTCAATCCAATCCGTGCTTAAATCTATTCTAATATTTTCACCGTTGAATCAGTACAATCAACGATACAGATTTGAATCTTACACCATTATGCATTAAATGTGACTACAAAAAGTGTAATGGTACAAAGATGCAAAGTAAATGCTTTTTAATACATAATCTTTTATAAATATTTTCACCGTTCCATCTTTAAGATCAATAGTAGAGATTTAAATTACTTTGCATTTAATGTACATATTACATTAAACACAATTACGAAATAGAACAATATTTTCAATTTAAATCTCTACCTTTGATTTCAAAGATCGAATGATAGAAATGATTGTGCGAGATTATGCACCAAAAGACTTTCCCCTCTCTTTCTATGTATATAGATATATGTAGTCGCGTTTGGATAAAATAAAAAGGTCGTACTGGTATTAGTATGAGACGACTTTTGCTTTTGTTGCGGTTAAGTCTACTTAGTTCAAACGCATAACACAGTAGGATGCGTTTCTTATGGGCCACTATAAAAGGTAAGCAGTACCTATAAATAGGTTCTCGTTGCAATGGAAGAAACCAATTAAGATTTTGTTCGTTGGTTTTCTCGTTGGGGATTGACTACGATCTCTTATGCTTAGGTTTGTCAATCTACACTTATTCAATCTATAGTTAGTTTAACTTGTTTATAAGTGGGTTTGATTTAATTTGTTGTTTTTAGTTTGTGTGCATGTGTAATGTGTGTATATATATATAGGGAGTTTTAAATACGCATCATGAATTAACTGCAAAAGTTTAAGGGTATTTTAATTCAAATCTGTATGGTCGATCTCAAAAATCAAATGATTAAGATGTTTATATAAGATTGTTCACCAAAAGACATAATGCATTTAAGATTTTTGTCTATATGTTAACCCCATGGTATTAATTCTTCTATAGAGAAAACTCATATTAATTGAATCACAATAACAACTAAGAATCCATGTAATTTTCAACATTAAGAAGGCTTTGATCATTTCCTTTATATATATATATATATATATATATATATATATATATATATATATATATATATATATATATATATATATATATATATATATATATATATATATATATATATATATATATATATATATATATATATATATATATGATGAAGCCATTTGCGCACCTCATGTATTGAGCTCACGACCTTCAAACTTGTCAGTCGAACCCCTAGCCAAGTGAGCAACTCTCAATGGACAATGCTTGATCTTGGTTTTGATTATATTAATCACGAGAGATTCTTATGAACACAAGGATGAGTCAGTAGCCAGTTTCGGGTAAATCGGACCTCCAGTTCCAAACAAATCAATCGTTCCGATTTCTCAAACAAAAAATCTAGAACCGAAACCGCACAACCCCCAGGTCCTCATTGGATTTCAGTTCTGTCAGTTCTAGATCCCGTTTGAGGTCAGTTCTGGTTCTGGGTCCAGCTTGATTCTTAGTCCAATTCTAGACCCAAACCGACATTGGATCACGGCCCGTTTTATGACCCTCCTCCCTCCATATAACATCCTCTCCCCTGCCCTCTGTCTGAGTTTTCTCACATGTCAAAATTTATAAACTTTATAAAATGAAAATTAGAAAATTTTATAAAAAGTGGGGAATTGACAATTCCTGCTTAGGGTTGGAATTGCCTGTTTGAGTCGAGGAAAAATTAGGGAACCGAAAAAGCAATGTTTCCAGATTTCTAGTTTCAGAAAAGGTTCCGGTTCCGACCCATTCAGATGATGGTTAGGTTCCAGGTCAAATCCACAGGGCGGGTCCAAGCAGACCGAGTCCACGGACCCGGACAGTGCTCCCAAAGCTCAAAAGCCTAAAAAGGGTGAAAGATCTTCAACACTTGACCAATGCATTCATGTGCAGGCCATGGATGCAGATGGAGGTCTGAACCTCCGATAACAGTATCCTTTCCTTAAGCCTGAGGTCACAAGTTCGATGAACAGCTTCTACAAAAATGGTTCCACCTAACCCCAACTTGTCAATAAATGAGAAGACATAGTGAAGTGGAGAACATTGCGAAGATCAACTCCCATAATTTTTTTATTTTGTTAATAAAATAACATAAAATTGTTTAAGATGGTTTGAACATATACAAATGCAATTAAAAGAAGCTCTGATAAAAAGCAACAAGAAACTTTAAAAGGGTACTAAACGAAAATTGTTTATCTTGACAATAAAATAAAATAAAATTGATTGAAATTGTTTAAACACATAGAAAGACAATTAGAAAGTTTTGTCTCGCTTATGTTGAGTTAAGTACTGGTATGACATATGATCGGGCTTTATCAAAATAAAGAACTCATGTAACGACTATCTAATATGAGAAGGCTCACTCATTGTTGTTGCTCGTCATATGGAGTTGTGGAATTGATGGAACGAGATTTGCCGTATATCTCAAGTTCATAAACAAAAGAAAAGGGCCAAATTTTTACCAGTGAAATATAACCTAGGATGGTTATATATTCAATCATAGATGAGCGAAGATGTACGGCTGAGATTGAATGTCCATACATAAACTGTAGATGGTTTATTCACGAGATCTAATATGTTTCCATGTCAGCTTTATAACATTGAATGCCAAATGCCACTAATAGTACTGTGACTAAAATAGAAAAAAGTGCCAACTTGCTCAATAGTAGTGCTGTTACTGCAAATGAATTTTGTTGTACGCGCTAATTTACTCTCTCTCTCTCTCTCTCTCTCTCTCTCTCTCTCTCTCTCTCTCTCTCTCTCATACACACACACATAGTTTCTCCAGAAGATCAACATCATTCTCTAACTTGACCAATTTCTGTCAAAGCCAATGCAAATGGAGTCGGTCCAATTCAAACCATGGGCAGTGCTTTGCATGATCTCCTGCCTATTGGCATCGTCTTGCATGCATGGGGAGGCCAAAGAAGGCGACAGACTCCGTGAGTTCTTGACACGCAAAGCTTCACAAGTTGAGTCGTCGCCCTGGCTGCCTTCCGGCAACACTAGTATTTACGTGGGACCTCAGCAAGGGCTCAAGGCTCATGATAAAATCAGAAGTTTACCTGGCCAGCCAAAAGGTGTGCAATTTCATCAGTATGCTGGCTATGTCACAGTCGATCCAGTTGCAGGGAGAGCACTCTTCTACTATTTTGTAGAGTCTCCTCGAAACTCTTCCACCAACCCTTTGGTTCTGTGACTCAATGGAGGTATCTGTCAACTCTTAATTTGTTTCAGATCGACCACTTAAGCCTCATATAAGAACTTACGCAAGCCTATCGTGAAGGTCTTTTAAGATTTTAATGGCAGAACCAAGCAACTTTTTTCTTTCTCTTCCCAATAAATTGTTTTCATGAAAGATGCTGGACCTATATTTTTCAACAGACGCACATATATGATAAGCTAAAAAAGGGATTATACTTGATAGTATCATTATCCATAGGTGGGTAATGTTACAAAGTTTTCTTTCAGGTCCAGGATATTCGTCACTTGGGTATGGAGCGATGGAGGAACTTGGTCCGTTCCGTGTTAACAAAGATGGCAAAACACTTACTGCAAATCCCTATGCATGGAACAAAAGTGAAAATGCTATTGATGTTCACTGCCTTAATTTTCTCTATATACTATGTTGGGAATAAACTCCGCCCATGTAAGGGATCACCCTTGCATTGCCGGTCCCAAGCCCGGATAAAGGAGGAGGGTTGTGTTAGGCTTCCGACAGCCAGCGTAAAACTTCGTCAGATTTCTACAACATGGATTACAAAAATTATGAGCATTGCTTTGGGGCGTCCCGGCCTAGCGACGTGCTGTAGAGCCCGAATGCAGTAAGAAGTAAGCAAGGGCCACTACATTTTCGCCCGAATGTAGTGAATCAATTGCAGAGAGGGTTCCCACATCATGGACGGGTGTGGGTAAAGAAGTTAGTCCCGCTACATTGCCGCCCGAATGTAGTGAAAAATTTTCAGAGAGAGTCTCCGCATTTTGATTATGGACGGATGCGGGGGGTAAGGAAGCTAGTCCTAGATAATAAGATTCATATTGGTTCTTGGAATATCGGAACATTATCGGGTAAGCTAATGGAGGTGGTAGATACTATGATTCGGAGAAAGATTCATATTCTATGTTTACAAGAGACAAAATGGGTTGGAGAAAAAGCAAAGGAGATAGAGGATACAGGTTTTAAATTATGGTACTCAGGTAAAGAAAAGGCCCGAAACGGAGTTGGTATTATCATAAATAAGGATTTAAAGGAGAGTGTAGTAGACATACAACGATATGGTGACCGAATCATGACATTGAAATTAGTGTTAGGAGTAGAGGTTTTGAATATAGTTTGTGCTTACGCACCCCAAGTAGGACTAGAAGATAGTATAAAGACAGTTTTTTGGGAAGAGTTAGATAAGGTATTTCAAAAGATTCCACAAAGGGAGATGATTTGTTTAGGAGGAGATTTAAATGGACATGTCGGTAAAGAGGCATTAGGATATCAAGGGATTCATGGAAACTTTGGTTATGGGGATATAAACGAGGAAGGTAGGGAGATTTTAAATTTTGCTATGTCATTTGATCTCTTTATAGTCAATACAATCTTCAAAAAACGAGATGAACATTTAATTACTTATAAGAGTGGCTTATCACAAACACAAATTGATTACTTTATTTGTAGAAAAAAAGATAGAGCGTGTTGTAAAGATTGTAAGGTAATTCCAGGAGAAAGCTTAACCACCCAACATCGACTTTTAGTTATGGATTTACAAATAAAAAAATGGACAAAGAAAAAAAGAGTGCATCGAGCTATTCGGACTAAATGGTGGAACCTCAAAAGCGAGAAAGAAGATATATTTAAACAGAAAGTCCTTCAAGGAGATGTTTGGAATTATGTTGGCACACCCTCTGATATGTGGAACAATATGGCTATACATATTAGGAAAGTGGCGAAGATGTGTTAGGGGTATCTAAGGAAGGTGTACCGGCACAAAAAGAAGCTTGGTGGTGGAGTGAAGTAGTACAAAATAAAATCAAGGCAAAGAGGGCATGTTACAAATTACATTATGCTAAGAAAACTAGTGAAACTTTAGAAGCTTATAAGAAAGCAAAGAAGGAAGCAAAAAAGGCCGTTAGTGAAGCAAAAGCTAAGATTTGGGAGGACTTATATAAAAAACTCAACTCAAAAGAGGGTGAAAGAGATATTTTTAGGATAGCTAGGGCTAGAGATAAGAAAACTAAAGATCTTAATTATGTTAGATGCATAAAAGATGAGGATGAAAAAATTCTAGTGGCAAATGATGATATAAGAAATAGATGGAAAAACTATTTTTATAATCTTTTTAATGAAAATAAAGATGTTAGTATTAGTTTAGGAGATTTAGCCAAGTCAGAAAAGTATATAAACCACAATTTCTACCGACGTATTCAAAAGAATGAAGTCAAAGAGGCTTTTAAACATATGAAGAGTGGTAAATCGGTAGGACCAGATAATATTCCTATAGAAGTTTGGAAAATACTAGGAGAAATAGGAATCACTTGGCTCACAAGACTATTTAATGAAATAGGGAAAAACCAAAAGATGCCCGAGGAATGGAGAGCAACTATACTTATACCCGTATATAAGAACAAGGGAGACATTCAAAATTGTGCGAATTATCGAGGTATCAAGTTAATGAGTCATACTATGAAATTATGGGAAAGAATTATCGAACATAGGTTAAGACAAGTATCAAGTAACAGAGAATCAATTTGGATTTATGCCAGGTAGATCTACTATTGAAGCAATTCACCTTTTGAGACGTCTTATGGAATATTTTAGAGCAAAAAAGAAAGACCTTCACATGATATTTATTGATCTAGAAAAAGCTTATGATAGGGTACCGAGGGAGGTTCTTTGGAGAACTTTGGAAAAAAGAGGTATCCCATTGACATATATTAACCTTATAAGAGACATGTATGATGGTGCAAAAACATGTGTGAGGACTCATGAAGGAACGACAGACTTCTTTGAAGTTAATATTGGGTTACATCAAGGATCTACTTTAAGTCCATACTTATTTATAATGGTGATGGATGAATTAACAAAACATATTCAAGATGAAGTACCTTGGTGTATGTTATTTGCAGATGACATTGTATTAGTGGAGGAGTCTAAGGAAAAAGTTAATAGAAAATTGGAACTATGGAGAGAAACATTAGAAAACAAAGGCCTCCGACTTAGTAGAACAAAGACAGAATATATGGAATGTAAGTTTGACCATTTGGCTACTTCAGAGGACATAGAAATTAAAATTGGCACACATTGCATTCCCCAAAAGAAAAGTTTTAAATACCTAGGGTCAATTTTTCAAAGTGATGGAAGAATTGATGGAGATGTTACACATAGAATTAATGCTGGTTGGTTAAAATGGAGAGGAGCATCAGGTATTCTTTGTAATAAGAAGATACCATTAAAATTAAAAGGTAAATATTATAGAGCAACAGTTAGGCCTGCCATGTTTTATGGTTCTGAGTGTTGGGTAGTTAATCATCAACATGTACAAAAGATGTCTGTGACAGAAATGAAGATGTTGAGATGGATGAGTGGTCATACAAGAAAAGACCGTATACATAATGAGGTTATTAGAAACAAATTAGGAGTGGCACCAATAGAGGATAAAATGAGAGAACATCGTTTAAGATGGTTTGGACATATAGAAAGAAGATCAAAAGAAGAACCTGTAAGAAGGTTAGAAAAACTAATTTTGGAAAGTATTAAAAGAGGTAGAGGACGACCACAAAAGTATTGGAAAGAAACAATAAAGAATGATCTAGCTTATTGGGAGTTAACTGCTAACATGGCACACGATAGAGATCTGTGGAAACAAAGAATCCATGTAGCCGACCCCGTCTAGTATGGGAAAAGGCTTAGTTGTTGTTGTTGTTGTTGTACTATGTTGGGAATAACCGTAGACATGCATAATAACATAATTACAACAAATTTAAACAATAAACATCCTCAATAATAAACAACCACCTCATATATAAAATAAGGCATAAAGTCGTATAGAAAACAAAAGCAAAAGCAAAATCAGAAATTTATCTATGAGAGTCGCACTTTTGGACTTGACTTAGAGAAATCAACACTATGCTATGAGTACATATATGTACCTTCGCCTTCTTCCTAGGATAAAATGCATACACAACTCGAAGAGCACGTACCATACTTCGAGTTGACCTCGAACACACCTCATTCGCCGATGGTTGGATCAGAAAAAGAGACTACCCATGAACATGGGACCGAACCATAGACAGAAAGACAAAACCACATGAAGAGAGAGAGAGAGAAATGATAAACAATGAAATGTGTGATTATGAAGGACCCCTAATCACTTATTTGAGGTGCACGTGTAGATCACGAATTGTAAATCTGATCCAAATGATGTATCACTTTATTTTCAGCTGCTCCATCTTATTCTCACCGCTCCACCTTACCTGAAACCGCTTCATCTTATCCCTATCAGTGACCGTGAAAATTTTAATGGTTAGATAAAAAGTTTTTCGTGCAAAAAGATAAATAAGTCACAAGCCCAACGTATGTGTGTGGTATAACATGTCATCCTCAAACTTTCTTAACTAAGGTTCACGAACTATCAACTATATAAAAGGACATATAGGGTTTAACATCCATCAATATCGGACTAAACTTTGTCTCATCTTTTGCAAAAGTCCCTCGAAAGAACTTTTACATATATTAATTAAATATATAAAAATACCAAAGAATGCTACTTCTAACACTGTAAAAAATCTGTAATTCAGTGGCGAATGTAATCTTCCTCGAGTCACCTGCTGGTGTTGGTTTCTCTTATTCAAATCGAACATCAGACTACGACGACGTTGGAGATAAGAGAACTGCACAAGATACGTATACCTTTCTACTAAACTGGCTGGAGAGGTTTCCGTTGTACAAAACAAGAGATTTCTTTATTACAGGAGAGAGCTATGCAGGGCATTATATACCTGAACTGGCCCAGACTATAATGTTGATGAACAATAGCACCAACAACACACGCATCAATCTCAAAGGAATTGCCGTAAGAGCCTATTTAGTTCTTCTTACTGATCTTTTCGATTGGACAAAGTGTCACAAATAAAAAACGTTACTGTTTCTTAAACATGATCTGTTGTTTTCCAGTCTCATGAGAAGGAAGACGAGAAAAGACTGAAGATTTAGTGATTATTTAAGTATCTTTCATTTCATCATTGGATCAATATTCTATGATAATAATTTGAGACAGACAACTGCAGATTGGCAATGCATATATCGATGACAAGACATTTTCAGAGGGAACGTATGACTTCCGTTGGACCCATGGGCTCAACTCGGATAATACCCATTCAGGCATTCTCGCGAACTGCAATTTTTCTCAAGGAAATCTCTCATCTACTTGCCTGCAGTATTTGTTTCAGTCAGAAACAGAGGCAGGAAATATCGACTTCTATAACATATATGCTCCTCTCTGCAATACTACCAAAAATACTGTGAGCATCTTGATATCTTCGCAAACAATTGTTATCGCAAGCTACTTGAATAATTGGCCATCTATATTTTTTTGAATAAAATTTCGCGATTGCTATCTGTCTCTGGCCTTAAGGAACTTTCTCAATTAAGTTTGTGAATTTATTTTTGCATTGTAATATGATGCAACTATAGAACCTGAATAACATTAAATCAAAGCAAACTGAAATGGATATTTAGGCATCATCATCCTGAACCGTATTATGTCACGCATATCTAAATTCAAGAGGAAAATAATGTCTTTAGGATTTGCTCAATACTTTTAAGTTTTCAATAAGATATATACTTTACCCACATCGTCCAACTTCTCATATGTTTACTGTCAAGACCTATTAATAAAGACCTTGTCACAAATAAGATTATTGGTTAGGCAAAGCTTTTATAATATCCAAAAAACAAAAGGTGAAAATTGTGTACCTAAAGTGGTGCATTCACACATAAATACATGCTTACCTGTGTATGTGTGTATATATATGTATACATATACTTATATATGTGTATACGTATATATATATATATATATATATATATATATATATATATATATATATATATATATATATATATATATATATATAGAGAGAGAGAGAGAGAGAGAGAGAGAGAGAGAGAGATTGGGGGTGGGCTTTCCATTCTTTTAATAATTAATCAGTTCACACATTTTCTCATTTTTGTTTCTATCATGATTATCGACTTTAAAGCTTTTGCTGAAAACTTAAAGCATCAACCGATCTCATGTCGTATGCATTTAGATATTCGAGTGACATTCGAGTCTAGTAAATTAATCTCTATCTTATATCGTCTTACGAAAGCAATGACAACTGCAATATTAAGCACTGCAGTAGGACCTCCCCAAATCAGCTGATGTGCTTCGTGGTGTAATTTCAGTGTTCTAAAGCATTATTGTTACACAGACCGCAGATTTCGATCCTTGCTCTGATCTCTATGTGGAATCGTATCTCAATCTTCATGAAGTACAGAAGGCTTTACATGCTAATGTCACAGCTTTACCATATCCATGGACGGCCTGCACGAGGTATATATACACACATATATACATACACACACACACACACACACACACACACACATATATATATGTGTGTGTGTGTGTGTGTGTGTGTGTGTTCAATATTGCCTACCAGAGGCTTGCGAAAATATAGCCCCATCTTTCTTTATCCCTTTTATGTATTTCTGGACATTATACATATTACTGCTTACACAATTGGTCTAATACAAGTTCGTTTCAAATGATCTTTTAACAGTATGCTAATTTGGAACGACAGACCAAGCAGTGTGCTGCCTCTCTTTCAACAGCTTATAGACCTTGGATTAAGTATTTTGTTATACAGGTAACGCGCATTTATTACTTATTAAGTATTTGGAATGTAATGCTTGAGCTCGATATTTTCATGTTTTAGTGGGGATGTAGATAGTGTGGTGCCGATCACAGCGACCAGACATGCCATAAACGACTTGGGCTTGGAAGCAGTGAGTGACTGGCGCGCATGGTACAGTAGCAGTGAGGTAACATTAATGCTCGACAAATTGCTTAAAACATTTAAAATTAATTTGGAATTAATCATAATTAGATTCATTTTACAACCATATCCCACTTTTTCCCTAAAAGTTAATGATTTTTTTTTGTTTTTGCATCTTATTTTAATCAATGGTTTTCTGGAGCTCTCCTCTCGTGTAATTTGCAGTAAAATCTCTTTCAAAGAAGAAAATGATCGCAGTTTAACATAATCAAATTCGATAGTGCCCACACACATATGTATACGTGTGTGTGTGAAACTACAGACAGAGAGAGGTTTCTTTCTTATAACAGGAATAGCTAAAATCAACTAAATTTTCCTTATCATATGTAATGTTTTTCCTCTAAAGACATGACATTATATTTTCCACTTAAGCTATAGATTTGTTAAAATTAAAGCATGACTAACTCCTAATTGGGAGTGAAGGGAGTGAGAATCATACTGATCAAAAAATTCTTTTAGGTTGGCGGCTACGTTCTTGACTACAAAGGGCTGAATTTCACTACAGTCCGAGGAGCCGGCCATATGGTCCCCAGCAACCAACCAGATCGAGCATTGACTTTGTTCTCCTCAATTCTTAATGGAGTTTCCCCATGAAGCTTCTTACCTTGAGTATATATGACAGGGAACCATAGCCGTCCACTTAAACAGTTGATCTTCTTTGGCTTTCCTCTTCACTTTTCTGAATGACCATCTTTTACCATCTGTTGTTTGATAAGTTTGTTGTCATAAACACTATGTTGTGATGTATGTGTGTGTATTTTTCTATAAAGACATGTCTTTAAAGACAAGTGTGTTATGTATCTTTTCTTCCTATCAATGGTACTTCGGTGCACACTATTAGATATTGGCTGAACCAATCGAAACGAAAGGATTTTGCTTCTCTCGAAACGCAGTTCGACTTTAATCAGAAAAATGCTTTGAATTGATTACAAATCTGTGTTCTAAGTATTGTTCTCAGATTATGATCATAAATGGTGGACTTACTCATGGGCGAGCTGAGGCGTCGATCTCGTTTGAAATCCAATGAATTCCGAAAAGGTTCATTACAGCACAACCATAGGTGCCGTCGTCCACCTCGAGCAAATGATCTTCTTGGGCCTTCCTTCCTCTTTTCTGAATTACCTTGTTTACCATTTATCTTTTGTATTTCTAGTTGATGAGCATTATAAGATAATCATGACATTGCAGTACGCAGAATTGGTCATGTATCAATGTGTTCTCCTTAAAAGAAGTGCATGCATATTGCCACCGGTGGATCTACAATAAGCCAAGGTGGGGCATCGCTCTAACCGACGCCGGATTCAGAAGATTAACCCGTGATTGACACCGTGGATCGCCCGGAGTGTAGAACTGCAGTACTTCCTGATAAAGGAGAAAAGAGAAAAAGAAACTAATGGCTGTGGTGTCCATTTAAGATCTTGTTTTGCACGTGTAATCAGATAAGTCTACTGATTTTCTGAAATATACTTATTTCTAGAGAAACCTCACTCGGGCGGCGAGAATTAATTGTCATCTCAACTGCATGAAATCAAGTAGGCATCGGTACGTAGGTCAAGATCTTCATTGATTAACACCCTTTAGTAGGCAGATAGCTACTCCTCTTGATTAGCTGTTCACTGTTCATCAACTCGATCGACCACTTGTCGGTGTTAAGATCCACCATTCAGTGGTGAAGTTTCTTCTGCATGTCCTGGTCTGACAGTTTATAATCCCAGCCTCCACTGAAGACCCATCGGGTGGGCCTGCATGGCAGATTCTGCTCCAAGTAAGAACAAGAACAGAACATCATATGCCTCCTCTCTCATCTTTCATTTTCTCCACGTACAAGAGTGTATCACAAGTGCACAGGCCTTCAGCGTGCAACACTCTAAGTGTGCCTTGCATTCTCGACCCGGTTCGCCAAGTTTTAAGAAACTTGCACCAAAATCAACAGAAGCCAAGCCTTCTCTCAAGCCAAGCGCAGTCTGAATTCTTAATATATCACGGTTTTGTTCTCCACCCCATGTCAATATTAACATTTACGTTAGCAGAGGAAGATATATAGCATCTTATCGTCTCTTTCCAACTTTTTTTCATTTTAAAAAAAATGTTTATCATCTAATTATTAATAAATAAAATTTTATTAATGACAAATTAAGATTCTCTCCTTCTTCTTCTTCTTCTTTAAAATGAAAAGGTAGAAGCCCGACGTATGTCCTAACTATCGAACTATTGATCTTCAACTTGTGAGACCACCCCAAACCAAGTTTGCTATTACTCTACCTTCCAGCTAAAGGCCATGAACCGAACACCCAAAGTAGAGAAGCATGCCAAGTGTTCGACACCCAGGGTGTGCAACTTTAGTAAGCCCAGCTTGCAACAAAGACTAAAAAGGAAATGGAAAATAAAGGATGCGACTGATGAATAAATGTAGAAACCCTGTTGCTGCATTCTCATCGTGTAGTTCACATCAATGCCCTGTAAGACTGAGTTGTCTTTCGTGCATGGCATTAAGTTTGAGTCAGTTGCAATATACTAACCGTACGCACTTTTGTGCGTAGAATTTCGCCCTGCCTGCCACAGATACACTCTTGAAGCACGGGAAATTAAATTGCATTTTTAGCCTTTTGCCAGTTTTAATAAGACAATTTCTCTGGGCTACATGATGGATATCTGTGTGCGTGAGTGCACGCGCACAAATGTTTCACTTAATTTAGCTGTTTGTAGCAATGCAAGTGGAGTACGAGAAATGCAATTACATGTATACCTTCTGCCAATAATAACATATAGGCTGATTTCCACATGACACACTCACACAACCACAGATATGTGTATAATATATGTTAGAGAGAGAGAGAGAGAGAGAGAGAGTTTCACTGCATGCATTGCATTATGGTGAGACAAGACTAACAGCTTCCATCGGAATCCAGACTGCATCATGAACAAGCTGAAACTGAAAGCGGTGACCCGTAATCCAGTTCCACCTGGTTCAATTTCAGTCCCACCTTCAATGGAACCTGAACCGAAACAATCAGTTCCAAAGTGTCGGTTAATATACATATATATATATATATATATATATATATAAGAATTTTAAATTTTTTAACTTTTCCCCCTGTTCTAAACAGTTTAAGACTCAAATTGAAACCGAAACTGGATCCATGCTATAATCTGCCCGGGTTCGATGGGCTTGGGTTGCTCGATGGCCTTGAGACGATGTTCAAGCTTCGGTTGTTTTTCATATAAACTAGCTTTAAGTCGAGCTTGAAAGGGTCAAACTAAATCTATGGATCCAATATAATTGGGACTGGATTTCAGTCCCACAGCAGATCCAAAACCGTAGACATGCAAATATCTAAGGAGATCGAAGCTCGAATCACTACGTAAATGTGCGCCCTAAGTTGTCTTGGGCAAATAGTAAGCACTTGGCATCCACAAGTAGACATGGCTGGTTCCAATTTTTCTGGAACTAGGAATCGAAACCAAACTTGGACCGAGCCAGTTCTTGTTCCATTTCTAGTTTTAGAACCGCAGATTCCAGTTTGAGTCCAAAACTGTTCGGAACTGGAAAAAGCATTAAAAATTTTGAACTTTTTAAAAATAAAAGATATATAAAACCGCTGGCTCCTGTTCCAAACCTGCCTTGTGTATCCACAAGTTCCTCGTGCCCGTTTTATGTTTTATTCATTGACCTTAACTTGGTGAGATCCGTCGCAGAGAGAAGTTTTTGTATTCTCTTTGTGTGTGTGTGTTGCCCTCTTTGGTGATGAAAAGCAACAGTATTATCTTCCTTATTTTCTTGTTTGTCAAAAACACTTGTGTGTGTACAGTGTGTGTGTGTGTTGCCCTCTTTGGTGATGAAAAGCAACAGTATTATCTGTCACTGGGCCCATTTCTGATCCATATGGGCCTGGATCCAATTGGCATCTCCTTTTCTCTTTTAAAGCAAAGCCCAGAAATAATGGTGGTAGTTTCTGCTTGTCTTTGCTGCTGCATCTAGGCATTCATCGTTGACTGTGGGAAATCAACGGTTGAAGGCACCCTTTTGCTGTGACTTCCCGGCGAACTGACTGTGCCATTCACCTATCCCTGACTCTCTGGGATAAGGCAGAGCAAGCCCAACTGGTCGTCTTGATCCTGTGGGAATATAGGACTTTGATGCCATGAAATATCAAGATGTTCCTGGATTTAGATAACCTGCAAACTCAATCCAAGCCACAATATATGAAATTTCCTGGAATTCCTTACAATGACTCCAAGTAGCAATACTGCAATCCGCAGAATTTCTGGATAATTTATAGCATAAATACAAAGAAATCGAGAAATGCCAAGATAAATAATTGTCTGAGTTTTAATGAAACCAGCATTGTTGGTATCTACTCATGGATAACCTTCCTTCTTGTTCCCTCCTTAGGCATTATCCTCATTGCTCCTATTGAAAGGAACAGATAGCTGGCTTGGCCTTTCTTGGCAATAATAACCATTATTGCCTTCTTTGCCTTTTGTGCTCGAGTGCTATGATTTCTTTAAACTTAGCTCACTTTAGGCCCACTATTGCTCTTTATCAATTACTAAAAACAACAATTATCATTTTTAAATAAGGCATTTTTTATAGGTGCAATGATTTATTTCATGGACAAGAATTGCCATTTTGACGATAAATTTTGTACCAACCAACAAGAATATTAGTTGGTTCATGGATCTTTCTCTTACCTTAGCCATGGGGCTGGTAAACAAGCCAAATGAACCAAGTAAGGGCTGTTCATGGCTCATTCGTCAACTCGAATCTCGTTCATGTTTGGCTTCATAGCTCGTTTGCAAAGAGTCAAACATGAACCAAGCACGAGTCATGTTAAAACGAGCCGAACACAAGCTGCTTAGTAAAGTTAACTTTTAAAATGTAGTTTTTCTTTTAAGAAATTACATTTCATGGCCAGGAATTCATACTTTTTTATACAAGTTTAAACAAGAATTGAAGGATTTGATCATTTAATTATACATTACAGGCACCCAATGAGTTCGGCTAACATGGTTTTCTAGCATACATATGTACATAAAAACTACATATACTACTTAACTAAATGAGCCTATATGAGCCAAGCTAACCAAAAACACATGAACACAGCTCGGTCCTGGTCACGTTCAGCTCATTTAGATCACAACTGGGCATGTATACATTACAGGCACCCAATGAGTTCGGCTAACATGGTTTTCTAGCATACATATGTACATAAAAACTACATATACTACTTAACTAAATGAGCCTATATGAGCCAAGCTAACCAAAAACACATGAACACAGCTCGGTCCTGGTCACGTTCAGCTCATTTAGATCACAACTGGGCATGAATAAGTTCATCTTGAGCTGAACCGAGCCAAACTGCAAGCAGCAGCTCGGTTCGCTTACCAGTCCTACTCTTGTCGAGCAGTATCATAAGGTCCCGCCTGCCATGTTAGCTTTGATTGTATATGCAACTATACCAAATAAAACAAATGATAAATGCATAAGAACTTACTTTTTTTTGTTACAAGAGGAGGCCGAAGCCTAACACACACACACCTAGGCATGCACCTTCTGGGGATTGAGCTCCCCATCAGTAGCAATGGTGCTAGAGCATGCTGCCATTGAGCTTAATGCTATGGGTGCCATACGAACTTAATTAGATGCCAAATCAACGTTTCCCTTTCTAGTTCATTTTCTTTTGTGTAGGCCATGATGCTAATAAGGACAAAGTTATTATTTGCACTAGTGAGGGACAACTAGGGTCTGTTGTCCCCAAGATCACATATAGCAACAATATTAAATGATTGAAATAAAT